>RCWM02000118.1:0-600000 GCA_003667255.2 Euschistus heros | reverse complement strand
TTTCAAAGGAGTGTGCCTAGGATATATTATCTGTGGGTGAGAAGATTTATTCTATAACAATGCAGATGCGCTATGTATCAAAACTCTTCCCTTTAAACTGACAGTTGGAATTATTTCCATTGAAACTGAGTGAGCTAACGCTTCACAGTTCTTAACTAAGAATTTAGCTAAAAAAGAATTTCGTAAACATTCCAAAGAAAGACATTTGGCAGCTGAAGTGAGGATCTATTGTACTAGGTCCAGAGGATAAACCCAAACAGCCCTGTCTTATCTTCCGTGTAACCTGTCAAATCATACGTAAATAGATTCTAGCATACGTCGTGAAATAGATTTTATAATAAGACAAGCCATACCGGTTATAAACGTCGGTCTATTCTGACCAAAGCCCTAACCATGACGTAGCAGCAACCATCCAATGGTGCCACATGACTTAGAACATAAACCACATACAGGACCTACAACCAATAATGTCACACTTACGTCGTAACAAGCTCATTACCCACTCGAACCCATTCGTCTCCATATCTGCTTCCCACTTGATTTCCAATATCCTTCTAAGGTATCTATCTAAGGTATCAGAATCTATACTGCTATATAAATAGATAGACCATTTTTCATTTGTGATCACTAACCGCGAAAACTACAGAGCCAATCTATGCTGAATTATAACCACACCATCTTTATAGTTCCAGAAAGGTTTAGCAATAATAAAGCCTACTGATTTTCAATTAGTTTGTAATTTAAAAAGTGATAATATTTGGATACGAGTGAAGTTTGAAAATTGACCAATAGGTGGCGAGCGGCATTCTACATGAGAGGTTATAAAGATACTTTGTTATAAAGTATAAAGCTTGAAATCGATAATAAAATTTACTTATATTCAATTATATTATTAAAAATGTATTTACAATATTGAGTGGTTGAAACGAGGTTCGCTACTCTTTCATATACTTTCATGGTTAAAAATCCAACTTGATGAAATCAATAAAATTATTTCTGCCAAATAAAAATTACTGCCAAATCAAAATGTCGGTCCTTTGCTTTTTAATATTATGTCTAAAAAAAATATTCATAGCCCTTTTGTTGTAAGCACTAATACTCCAGTCCATCTGATTTACCAACTCATACTTTAAATCTTAAAATTGGATGTCTAATTATACTAATCACAGACTTTTTAACCAGATTTAAAATCAATGCTTTGCGTAAAAATATAATTGAAGAAATAATGTTTAATTGCATACTTCAACATAAGATTTTTATCGATAAACATATAAAACTTCAATTGTTAATTAAAATTATTTAACTTCTTCACTTATGAGAGTGGGCGTATATAAATATTTTTTTAAATTATCTTCAATAAACAATAGAACTATAGTTCCAAGAAATAAATTAATAAATTGATAAACGTTAAAGTATTCTTTTGAAATTCAGTTCTCACTAATAAGGTGAAGGAGCGGATTTTTTTTTTCTTTTTTAAGTTGCCTTTGTAATTCATTTGTTAATTGCACTAGGGCTGTGAAAAATATAATTAAAAAGAGCGATTAGAATACAAATAGCTTTCATGAATATTTCCGAGGAGATGAAGAGGGCTCTACTTAAGATGAAAAAAAAGAGGTCTTTTAAAGATTTTTTGTGAAGCAGAGATAGACTTTTTTCTTCCCGAGGTCGGATCCGATCAAGTGATTCCTTCTCACTTTTTCTGCGATAATTTTTCTTTCTTACAAATCTCTTCACAGATTCCTTGTTATAAATAGTTTCTTCAACATCTTTTTAGATGTTCTTTAAAAAGATATTTGGTTATATGATGATCGTTAAACTTACATTTAAACAGTCGATAATTATATGCTCTGACTCCTTGAGTGCGATTAAAAGCCTTTTTTAAAATTTATTCGGACAACCCTTTAATCCAAGAAATCCATTTTATTATAAATCAGATAAGTAAATCAACAAAAGTGCTAACCTTTTTCTGGATCCCGAGCCATTCCGGTATACCCGGGAATGAAGAGGTGGATGGAGCAGCAAGAGAAACTATTACACCCACTTTCTAGTCCGCGGCAGAAATGTTTCGACCACTCCACATGAAGATTTTGGGTGACTGGCAGAGTGCATGGTCTGCATCGGAAAATAAGAAAATGAAAGAAATCAAACCGAACATCGGTGGCTGGGTCTCTTCCTCGAGACAATGTAGAAGGGAGGAGGTGACAATCACACGGCAAAGAATTGGACACTGTCGTTTAACACATGACTACCTGATAGCAAGGAGAGATCCCCTCAGTGTCAGCTCTGCAGAGTTGCTCTAACAGTGAGGCATATCTTCGAGGAGTGTCCTCAGTACAGGAGAAATATGGATAGATGTGGTGTACCTTGTCAGCTCTGTATGGCCTTGGGCGATGGTGAACAGTACATTTGTAATACGGTAAAATTTATCAAGCAAATTGGATTATATGATAAAATTTAATGTTCAATTTTTTTATTTTATTTTTATTTTTTGGGGTTAATATAATTTGATTAGAAATTTGTTATTGTGTAAATTTCGGGTATGGGCAATAATAAACATAGCAGTTTTTTGCCCTTAAAAACAATCAACAACAACAAACTTGCAGTCCTTTGACTAATTGGTTTTTCTGTTTCAACTGGAAACACATTTGGTATGGGGCTGTTGGAAATATTTATCTAGCAGGACTGAGGACCTGAACAGAGAAAATTAAATTCATGATGAACTCCAAAGATGGGTTACAATTTCTAGAAACAGATATAGGCCGTATCAAAAGGGTCAAGTACCTTGGTGAGACCATACAAGCGAATGGGCTAGAGAAAGATGCAATGGAAGATCGGATCACAAAATTAGAGAGCATCTATAATAAGAAGTGCTTATCTTGGAATGCCAAAATAAAGCACTACAGCACCGTGGTGAAGTCAGAATGTCTATTCGCCAGTGAGTGTCTGTCCATGAACTACAAGCTGGATAAACTAGAAGTCTTGGAAAAAAGAATCCTTAGAAAAAATATAAAAAATGAAAGTCGATGGGGACACAGAAGTAACAAAAACGTTTATAAGAAAGCAGAAAAAATCTCCGAGACTATAAAGACGAAGAGGTTGACAGCATGGATTAAGGGAGTAAAATGGATATGGAAAGATTAAGCATCTTAGAAGACCAACTATGGGACAGAGATAGATTAAGCCATGTATTGAATAATTTGGATGGGATTCAAGTCGTAGGAAGAACAAGGAAACCCGGAAGAGTCTGTACGGAGGAGCAGCGAAGGCAGGCCAGCGAACGCATGAAGGAGTATTGGACTCAAAGGAAACTTTGCACCAAGAAGAAGAAAAATGAAGTTGTTACGTGATCCTAAGCGGCCAATTCGCTTATAATAATAATAAATATCTAAACAAAATTCTGGATTGATTTTAAACAATTTGTTGAGTTTTCCCTTTTTAATCGATTAATAAATGTAGAGAGCTAAATGTACTTGCCTAACAGCTCAACTCCTAATTTCGCCACAAAACTCAGTCTATATATGATCACGCAAAAGCACAATTCAATATCCAATTTTTAATTTTAATGTATAGGTTGGTATTCCAGACGGACAGAGACTTTTAAGAAACTCTTGCGAATAATGGGCTGCATTATCAGTGCTTCTAAATACATATGAATCATAGTTTTACACACATCAAAAAGCCAAGGATCGACATTTTGATTTGGTAATAATGTTTAATCAGCAGAAATAATTTTATTGTATTAGTTTACCCTTGCTCTATCTTTCTTTAACGTTTCAAGCTCAAGATTATAAGTTAAGCCAGCTGTATTTTATTTGTGCCGCGACATTCAGTAAAAGAGACACGCCTCGAGCAAAACATGGAACCGGATAGAAGAGGCCATTGTGTGCCCCTAAGGGTCCATTTACAGGAACCTCTGCTCAAATGGTTGAAGCCACTCTGCCTCAGCTGGTTCAGCCATTTCCTGCTTCTTGTTAGTGTTGACATTGTTTGGGAAATGGCCTGTGTTCTGAATAGTATCACTATCATTTCTATATATTGAATTTCAATATAAATATATTATTTGTCTTATTGTTAACTATAGCAGTTCTAATATATCAAAAACGGAAACAAATGGGGTAATCTTGTATTTTATTATGGATCCAAACTTACATAATATGATAATTCGAAATTTTATCCCTCGTCCTTAGAAAAACTCGAAATTTCGAAGAAAAGCGGTACATTTTAGTACACACTATTTTTGCTTTCACGAATTATTGATTATGGATAGTCTTTAACTGAAATTTTCATAGATAAAAAATTAATTTTAAAATATGGATTTTTTTGTTCCATTCAAAATGTTTACGATACTATTTTTACTATACATCACAACTTTTTTCCTTTACTCTTGATATTTCAAATGCACTTTGTATATTATATGTATATATGTTTAGTAAGGATCAATCAGTAAATAAAAACAACTATTATGGCGACGTTTCGAGACTATATTGTTCTCATAATCATGCCCTGCATCTCAGTAGGAATGTCCTAGTATTCTTTACCCTTGCTAATTTTCTGTTGGCTTTCTTGAGTTCCTTCATCACTGTAACTGCTTCAGGACCGTGGGTTGTCTTGATATCTTCATAAAATCCCATTCTTCCACTATAGATCCACAGTGTTGACTCGATATGTAAATATGGATAAATTTCTTGACTGTTACTATTAAATATTTACTAAGTTTCTTGAGGTTCAGTCAATATATACGTATATTTTTTTTTTCTTGTTTTCCCTCTTACAGTAACCCTGTAAGAGGGGCGTGTATTTAAATATCTGTACATGCTCCATGCAACTAGCATACTACATGTATCTAACATGTTTAGTATTTTATAAAATATTTTAAATTTAGAAGTAATTATGTTGAATTTTGAATCGGTACAATAAACAATGTAAAAAAAAAATTAAGTGAAAATTTCATAACTAGAACAAAACATAAGTGAATAAACACAAAACAAATAAAAACAAAACTAAAAACATCAATGAGATCGGCTCCACTGAGGCCGTCTTCTGCACTTCTTTGAGGAGTTCTAAATCACATTCAGTGATAAACTTTTTCATTTCCTTGAGATATTTTTTGAAAATATCCTCCCCCGGAAGCGGCCAATCGTCTCCTTTTAATAGTATGGATTTTATTAGGTGTACTCTCTTGTTGTCAAATAGAGGGCAGTTGTAGAGAATGTGATGAAAAGTCTGTTGTGTTTGTCTGTCGCAGTGGCATGTAGGTGAGTTAGTTAAATGAAATCGGTTCAAGTAGGCATTACTTTGTCCGTGTTCGGTCAAGAATTGGTTCACTTTGTAATGTGTACTTTTAATTTGTGTGTGTACTTGTCGGCTAGTTCATTTCCCATGTTCCCATTGTGACCCTTAATCCATTTACTTGTTACTTTCAAGTCCATGTCCAGTAATTTTTGTATATTTTGTCTTATTTTCTTTCCGTCAGTAAGTCATGAGATTTGGGGTTTCTAATGTTATATATCAAAATTTTATTGTCAGTGTAAATGATAAATCTTTTTGACGAAAATTGGTTTGAATATTTAATGATATAATCGGAGGCCATCAGTACGGCTAGTTTTTCGGCCTGATTGTTTGAGCAACATTTTCCCAGCCGGTACTGTTCATCATATTAATATATATATATGAAGAAATGAAATTAGGGTATCTATGCCCGATATACAAGAAAGGTAATAAAAAGATATGTACAAATTATAGAGGCATATGCGTGACGAATCCCTGTATGAAGGTCCTGGGTAGAATCGTTAAGAATAGGATAGAAAAGGAATATGAAGGTACAGAAAACCAAGGTGGATTCACCGCGGGAAGATCATGCATAGACCACATTTTTGTAATGAGGCAAATCTTCGAAAAGCATCTGGAGAAATCGAAAGATGTGGAATGTCTATTCATTGACCTGGAAAAGGCGTACGACTCGGTTCCTAGAAAGAAATTATGGGAAGCTCTGAAAGAGGCTAATATTGCGGAAGACATGGTAAACATTATAAAGGAAATGTACCACAGAAATACATGCCAAGTGAAAACGGGGTCGAAACTTTCTGGAGAATTTCAAACCTCGAAAGGACTACTACAGGGATGCTGCCTTTCTCCAACCCTTTTTAAAATCTATATAGACGTCGCTCTCAGAGAGTGGATGAGAAAATGCGAGAGGATGGGTATAGGGATTGGGGGAGACGCGTACATCAATAACCTTATGTTTGCTGATGACCAGGTAATCTTGGCCCAAAATAGAGATGACATTAACTACATGCTCAGGAGAGTTGAAGAGTCATATGGAAAATGGGGTATGAATATTAATTATAATAAAACAGAGCATCTTGGCACCTCGACAGATACCTTGCCGATTGAAAAAGGTATCAAAACAGTAGAAAAGTTTAAATATCTGGGATCAACGTTCAATAATGAAGGCACTTCCACCAGCGATATTGAACGAAGAATAGGAGAAGGAAGAAAAGTCACAGCAATGCTAAATGGTGTTCTCTGGAGCTCAAATATACAACCCAGTACTAAGATCCTAATATACAAATCAATATTCGAATCTATAACGACATATGCATCTGAGACATGGGTAATCAATGTAAGGCAACGGAAAAGACTACTAGCAGCTGAGATGGACTTCTGGAGAAGAGCAGCGAGGAAATCCAGACGAGAAAGAATTAGAAACGAAGATATCCGAGAAATGATGGGGATAAATAGGAATATCCTATCGACCATTGAGGAAAAAAGACTCAGCTGGTTCGGGCATGTGAGAAGAATGCCTCCAGGAAGATTACCGAAGAAAATAATGGACATGGAAGTGGATGGAAGACGGAGAAGGGGAAGACCCAGAGTGAGGTGGAGAGACGGAGTTGAAGAAAGCCTGATGGGACATGGCATAACAGAGGAACAGGCCTTGGACAGGGAACGTTGGAGAAGGATCCTGAGGGATATTTAGGGGAAGGAAAACCACATTAGTGGAAAACTCCTATTAAAAAAAAAAATATATATATATATATATATATATATATATATATATATATATATATATATATATATATATATATATATAATAAGTTCTTTCTCAGGTTCATCGCATTATCAAAAATCGACAGTATACTAATAAACATTTTTCAACAAATCTTAGCTATGTTATGAAAATACGTTAGAAGATAATAAATTGTACTCGAACTATTTTGTAAGAATCTACAAAACATTTGCAAACGTTTTTCATCTAACTTAAGAGCTTACATATACCAAAATATTCATCTGATATGATTTCAATTTTTTATATGTATTAGACAAACGGTCTTTGATGCCGGTAAAAACAAAAGACTACGTGGCGCTAATCAGACCTATTTGAAAATATAGAGTTGACCTTTGGGGCTCAACTAAACATTCAATATATTTCTTATCCAATCATTTCAATTAAAAATCATCCTTTCTAAGTCACAATACCGATAGCTATTATTTCATAACGAACACAACTCAAATCCACTAGTCTCTTAACTTGATCCCCATTTGATTCTCAATACCCCTCCGAGGCATCTGAAAATAAGAATTTTACGTAGAACTTTAATTGAATTGCTAACAGTAGTTAGTCACTTCACATGTTATATACATCATTTGTCACTGTTACGGGATGTATTTCTTTATACAAATTTTAATAAAAATGTATAGAATAAAGAAAATGTTCTTGGAAAAGCTTAAATTGACAGAAAATGCTAGTGACAGGCGATATATTCCAAAATGTGGGCTAAAAGACTTATATTAGTGCTCTAAAGGGCAACCCAAGTAAAGCCTTTTGGCCATTAAAGTCAGTATGGAAGCTAAAACCATTTACCTTACCTTTCAAAGGGATGGGCTTCTTTTAATATTTTCTATTTTATTTTTATTTTATAGAAGAGAGCTGTGTTTTTCTTTTATAGACAAGAGATTCTGAGAAATCGATTCGCATAATGTTAAAATTCTATTAATTTAAATATTTTTTCTTATTGGGAGAGAACAATACTTAGCAGTACATCCTCCTACCTCATCATTGGATCTTTATCAGTTACTATAATTAGTTACAGTAAGGATATCACCTTTATAAACCCATCTTTAACATAGGACATATCAATTGTAACTATATCTATTGTTATTTCCACGTGGTTTATAATGGAAGCCGTAATAAATACACGTATATTTTATTCTAATTTATTTTTACTTGATGAATGTATATCTAGAGTTTTTTTATTTACGATTCTAGGAGTGTTTTTATTAATCTTACCCCTGGGTCACTTCACGCTAAAGAATCTTTTAAGAGATTTGAGTACATAATTCAGTTGTTTTATGGATTATTCATAAATCATGTTATTGTTTTTTAAGTTGTGTTTCGTAATGGTTTAGGTTTCATATTTCATTTTACCAATTGGATTGCGTTTCATGTTTTTATATATAGTTTAGTTTTTTTGTGTGTGTTTTTTTAAAAGGATTTTCGAAGATTCCTTCAACCGAACTCCTCCCTCAGACGGTTCCTCCATTCCTCTCTGTCCATATTAGTATAGTTTTAATTGGTATTTTAAATTTAATTTTGAATTTTTTCACAATTTATTGCAATTGCACTCTCGTTCAGATTCCACCGAACATTGACACCAGTGACGCAGCTGAGAGAGAAGCGCTGTTTGAGCTCGTTTTGTCGCTTTGTTCATTGTTCCCTGGTAGTTTTGTATATAAATATATATATATATATATATATATATATATATATATATATATATATATATATATATATATATATACATATATATGTGTGTGTGTGTTTAGTAAGGTTCTTCTTAGTGAGGTTCAGTCAATAAATAAAAACAACTATTTTGATGACGTTTCGAGACTATATTGTCCTCATAAGCATGCCCTACAGTGAAAAAACAGGTTACAATAAAGTTATATAAGTTATACAAGTTATTTCAAAACATATAGTTAGCTACAGTACAAGTATATACCAACATGTGTTAGAATAATAAACATATATATAGTTACAGAATATAGAGGAGTATGAAGCTACTTACAATGTTACTAGTGGATATGGAGTAGACTAACAATTCTAATACACAACTTCTTGTACTGTAGCTAACTATATGTTTTGAAATAACTTGTATAGCTCATATAATTTTATTGTAACCTGTTTTTTCACTGTAGGTCATGATTATGAGAACAATATAGTCTCGAAACGTCGCCAAAATAGTTGTTTTTATTTATTGACTGAACCTCAAGAACCTTACTAAACATTTAATAGTAACAGTCAAGAAATGTATCCATATATATATATATATATATATATATATATATATATATATATATGCAAGGGCAAACACTTGTACTGCCTTGCTACGAAAGAACGCCGCACAGTGGGCAAAAAATCCATTTCGGCGGCAATAAAATTATTTTATTGCAGAAATATGTTTTAAATGACGTCCGATATACGGGAAAAATATTTAAAAATTTTTCATTAAAGTGGAAGAGTTCATAATAAATTACTGAATTGTCGACTTAAAATGCAAGGAGTACGGTTAAATGAAATGGCTGTAAACCCTCAATTGTAGGTGATATTTCTTTAATATAATATGATACAAATGAGCTGTTTCTATATATTAACACAGCAAAATCATTTACGATCGATTATTTAAAAATTAAGCGCATTTTTGAAAACTTATTAAATATAAGTCTTCAAAAACTAAAAGTAAAATTTTTGGAAAAATAGCCAGTATTTAAAAGGACGATGGAGTGCGATGTCGAAACTTATATCACGTCGATGTCTATTATTTTGTGCTAATTAAATCCAAAAAACCATATCCGTTTCGACCCGTGCCTCATTATTACCCCCCTCCCAATCGAAAACGTTCCTTTTTGTAATTTATTACTTCACACTCTTTTGGATCTGGTGGTGGTTTTTCAGGTACATAGGTACGTTGTTAACATTGAATCTACTTCTGTACATCATGACAAACATAATCAGGATACATACACAGGAGTATACATCATTTTCTGAATTTACATCATATATTGAAAAACCTTCAAAACAACAAGTTTATTAATAAATTATAAAAAATAAATCACTCTCTATGTTTATGCCCTTTAGGTATTTACATTTATCTGTAGGTATTATAAATCCCGTCAAGACATGGAGTAGATGTTATTTACTTTTAGGCAGTTGTTTTTGTTGCTCTTGTTGGATTTCATTTGTTTACTACATATGCTATTACTTCTCTGCTACCGTCAATCAATTCGGTGTTATCTAACAGTGCTAGTATTTAAAAGTTCTTTTTATAATGTGGAGTTAAAGAAAATTGAGTGATTGTTTTTTCGATGATACTAAAGCGGATTATATTCAGTTTCGTCTGAGAGTATCTGAGCAGTTGGTACTAGAACCTGAAAAACTTTCAATAAATCTTAAAGGTATTCTCGGTCAGTTAAGATCCAGGTATGTATCCAGCAATTATAATAAAGTGTGTTTCATTAGAAAACACTTTTTATTTGACAACGAACGATGATGATTTACCAGCAGGTCCGTCTACTTCCACAGTGACATAGGCGATCGCAGTCACGGACGTCCAACAAAAGCTTATAGTGAATGTTCTGAAAGAACGAAACGTCGAAAAAGAAGTGTCATTAGGGCCAATATATCTTCATTAGAAATGAGCCTTTCTGAAATGTTGACATTTAATTTAAAGCAAAATCACGAAATAAAGAGAGGTGAAATTATCGATACAGCATTGAAAGCTACTAAAAACGAAATGGATGACATTTATAACTTGATGTTCAATAAAACTCAAGCTCCTGAACTAAAATGAATTTTATTCACCTATTATACCGAAATAGTTTATTTTACATTATTTTAAACAAAACCTACCATCAAAACAGAAGTCATTGATCATTAAGGTAGTAGGGTATATGTTTTCTTGTTTTCTTTTTGGAAGTATGTTAAAAAATCAAAAGTTTTTTTAACTATTAGCTAGTCCGCTTTAAATTTTTTAAATATTTTTTCCGTTAGTTTCACTTCATTTAGAACATATTTCGGCAATATAATTTCGGCCGATGAAATGATTTTTTTGCCTACAGCATGTTGTATATAAAATCATTTCGGCGACCGAATCAATTTATTGCCTATAACACGTTGTATATGTTTGTACATCATGACAAACATCATCAAGAGCATACATCGTTTTCTGAAATTACATCATGTACCTGAAAAATCACCACCAGATTTCGATTGGGAGGGAGATAATAATGAGGCACGGATCGAAACGGATATGGTTTTTTTGGATTTAATTAGCACAAAATAATGGACATCGACGTGATATAAGTTTCGACATCGTACTCCATCGTCCTTTTAAATACTGGCTATTTTTCAAAACATTTTACTTTTAGTTTTTGAGACTTATTGATAATAAGTCTTATATATAAGCTCATTTGTATAATATTATATCAAAGAAATATCAGATGTTTTTTAACCGAGTTAGTAAGATATTATGAAAAATTCTGAAAGAAAAAAAACATATTTCTTCTGGCTTATCGGGATTATTGCGACAAGTCTGGACGTGTTCCTGAGCACAGTTCATTTGTTTACTTACTTTATTTCTTTACAACTCTGTAGTGTTGTGATAATAATATTGATTCTTAATGTTTTTCTAGTTTTCCACATTGCAGTAACCCTGCAATGGGTGCATGTATTTCTACAGCCTAGTCCAGACTGAAAAAAATGTTTCGGAACAATGTTCAGAAACATTGTTCCCGATGTTTCTGAACAGCTCAAATTTCTTTATGACTTGTTTCGGAACTGTTCAGAAATGTTGCGAAACAAAATCAACCCTGTTCCTTGTTTCCCATTCGAGATGGAAAACACGGGAACATTGAACAAGTTGTGACAAGTCTGGACGTGTTCCTGAGGACAGATCATTTGTTAACTTACTTCAATTCCTTACACCCCTGTAGCGTTGTGATAAATAATATTGATTCCTAGTTTTTTTTTCTAGTTTTCCACATGGGTATGTATTTCCACGCGAACCATCTCTCGACACAACCCATATTATCATTAATATTTGTACAAACATGTTTATTAATATATAATGCAAAAATATCTTAAAATAATATCGAATTTATTGTTGAGTGAATATGAAATATAAACAATAATTAGTTAATGTAATTGGAAGTTAATTAATAAATAAATTTTTTTATTTAAATAAAAAGGGGAAAAATGAAGCAAAAAAAAGTTAATAAATGAATTTAAAAAATAAAAATAAAAATAAAATAAATTTAAAAAATAAATATTAATAAGACTAGTCCAAATGACTCTAAACCATAGCAAAGGAGCTGTCCAAGTGCAAGGAGGGGTGACTGAACCGTTTCATATACATAAGGGAGTGAGGCTGGGAGACCCACTGTCACCGGTACTGTTTAATTTAGTACTAGAAACAGTCATAAGGGCAACAAGGACGAACCCTGGAAGCATTTATACCCGTATGACTCAGCATCTAGCATTTGCGGACGACGTCATAATCCTGCCAGAACAGAAAACTCATAGGAGCATTTGAAGAGTTAGCAGAAAGTAAGAGAAGTGGGCCTCCAGATAAACAAAGAAAAGACGTAATACCTAGTGACGTCGAACGAACAAAATTTCTTCAAAATTTGTTGAGGACATAAAAAGAGTCACATTTACTTTATTTGATCGATCTTGTAATTGTTACACTATCCATAATTATGCGATTAATAAAATCAATGTAGGATATATAGGATATTAATTTTTTATCTGCTAGTGTACTAGAAGTGCACACATACATTATGATATGCATACATACCGTTTGTAGTAACGTATTCATATTTTATTGTTCTAGGTATGGATTCATCCGGGAGGTGAAACTGAAGTACAAGGTGGGTAAAAATACTATATTATCGCATTATTTTATTGTATTATTATATTGGAATGTGATCAAATCTCAATGCTAAATATCAGTAACATATTTTGTGTTACAATTTTTTTCCACTGATTGTTTTGTGTTATTAATTTTGACTACAGTATAAAATAATATTACACCGCCAAATCCCATGGAAGGGGAATGTACAATAGTGTACGTGTTTTGTTTTTACTTGCTTTATTCTTTTAAAACTTGGCAGGGAGAAGTAACAATTATACACCAAGGGATCCATTTACTAAACCAATTTAATTTTTTTTTTTTTTTTTTTTTTTCCATTTACGTTGAAATGTTTGTTTTAACTATCGAAACTAGACGAGGAGAGTTTTTTCGAGTGTTACATACAGATATTATTAATTTTGGGTTTTTGAAAATAATTTTACTTTAGTTGGAGTTGTAAACGAACCCAAAGCTTAAAAGCTTAAAAAAACAAAGCTTTTGTTATATAGGGAGTGTTTAACTAACTGTAATAATTTAAGATTAAATTAATCTAAAAACTACCTGTGTAACAAAAACATTAAAACTCGAGTCCGGGTCAGCGTTAATCTAAAAGGGGATGCCAGCTAGGACATAGTTCCCTGATAGATGAGAAATAGACTAATTTCAATTAATTAATTAATTAAATTAAATATTGTGATCCTATTATTAATTCCCATAAATCTGAAGTTATTTACATGTGATATTTTCTCACAAACGTTTAGCATGGAGTCAGGATGATTAAGTTGAGTTAAATAAAAATAAATAATAACATTAATTAATTAATTAAATGGGTGACATGCAACTGGTTAATAGCTTAAATAAGGAAATTATCCTTCCATACCCTCAAAGAAATAAACATTGGATCTTTAACATTAGTTTCGAACCTAGGTTCTATTTATTTATTATCTATTCTATTATTTTTGTTATACAAGATTAAAACGACAAGAAACTGCTAGTCGTTTTCGACTTCAACATTTACTAGACAAATGTTCAAAGCTTCTAATTAATTATAAAAAAATCTTTTAGATGACTATGATCAGATCTATTTGGAAATGCGGAGAAGAGTTTTGGGGCTCTGCTACACCTTCCTATCCTTCTTGTATCCAATCCTTAGATCAGAAATCCTTTGTAAACTCTTCAATGCACCTTATTATGTGACAAACAAACTTATCAATAAAGATCTTAATGTTTCATTTGTTGCAAAATTGGCCCAAACCAGATGCCAATCTTTAATTATCCTTTCATTGTAACACACTGGAATTCCATTAGTATCTCTACTTGTTTCACATGCGATTCCTGATAACCCTCCAAGGCCTCTGAAAAGAAAATGGTCAAAAGACCATCTAAAGTAGAACTTTTATTGAAGTGCTGCTAATGAGTAGTTCTTTGCAAGTTACTGACATGTTATTTTAATCAATGTCCTAAAATTTACTATTTGACTATTATGTCCTCAAATCGTCTATAGTCTTAATGGATTTATAAGTATGCCTACCTTTTGTTGAAAGTTTCCACCTTTAGTTCCAAGTTTTCTGGTTGTGATTAATTAAAACAAAGAAAAAAATTATTCCTTTTGAAGTCGACACATATTTTTTCTTCCTTTATTTTTTTCTTTTGGGCTGACATCCTTGTGTACTCCAAAAAGATCAGCAAAGATAGGTTATCCTACAGGTTACAAACCTATTCTAGCTGTGGTGGATGTTCGATACATTTTAACCCACCCAGGTGGGATTCGAACACTACGAGAATGGCTGTGACCATCGTCCCAACTTATTCAGCCTCAAATCTCCTCAACAAATATTTAAAGATAAATCATTTTATAATCTCAATTAATGAAATTTCAGGTTTCTATTTCTAATTGTGTTGAGTACGAATGAACGATATATTGTAGGAGTGTTGGTGCTGCTTCCATTGTCAAACCAACACTCAAAACCAATATCACCGTATTGGAACAGAACAAGAACAAGAGAGACAAGCGAGCGGAAGCACTCCAATCACGAGCATGGCCGAATAGTTCATCAGAGCGGCGTGCACTGCGCCTGATTACAGCTGCTTCGCAGTCAGCAAATCACCTGCTTTGTGCCTCGGTGAGGACTCACCGCGATTGGATTCCAGCGTAAATTAGTTAATCAGTTGTTGGGAACATATCTCAGCTCCTGGTTCAATTATCTATCAGCTCCAAGTTGTATTAAATTAAATCCACACTTTACGGTAAGTGGATCCTCAATCCTTGAATCAATCCACTTAGTCTGATCATCCTAAGATTGTTATTTAATTAAAAACCGTAGCAGTGGAAGATTTCCTAGGAAAGGAACACCGATGATAGAGGCTTGGGTGTACCTAGATCGAGAACCACCTCGAAATAGATCCCGGATCATTAATAAAAGTTATAAATATATAGGCTTGGTCGAACTAGGAGAAACACTATACGAAAGCTTTTTGTTAGAAACAGAGAGAGATGGAAATCCTGGTTTGCAAACGCACATAATGTTATCGATGGTCGAGTGAGTTGGGGCGAGGGTTTCAGCGCGCTCTGTACAGAAAGTTTTAATTTCAAATCCCATCTGAGTGGGTTGAAATTCATTCCATGGCGGACCCATGAAATAAATCTTTATCCCCCACCCTGACTATATTAGTTTGGTAACCTGTAGCCTTCTAGCCTTCTGATAGCCTGTCCTTCTAGTTCTAAATGAAGTACATAAGGACGTTAAGCCCTAACAAACAGCAACTGGAATATTAGATGCCAACTAGCAAGAGTTATTTAAGGAAGAAGGTTATTATTGTAAGATTGTAACGAGAAACCTTACTAAGTCTCTCAAAAATGTAGCTAATGACTAAGGAATCATATAGAAAACCATATTAGCGTTGGCTCTGTACATTTAACAATTTAATATATTCTTATGTAGTTTTCACTGTACAAGTCACTATAGACAAATTTAATGTGTATCGTGGGGGTAACAAATGAAACTCACAAAGTCAAAAAATATTGTTTTGATTAAACTCCGATATAAGATTTTTTTGCTTTGTCTACTATGGTTTTGACATTATTTAGGCACTTTCAGGTCTTTAACTCAAAAACTGTCAATCAACACTACAAACTGCTTCATGATAAATTAAAAGGACACGCAAATAAACCCATCGAATGACCACATCTCTCATGCCGGAGAATACCATGAGGAGACAGAAAAGCAACTGGATGAGAGACCTACTTACATAAAAGTTAATAAAAGAAAAGGGTGCCACAGGGCACTATCTCTTCTCATTTCCAACATATTTTTTTTTATATTTACATTTTAGCACATCCGGTTGTCAAGTTTGTATTTGTCTGGTGTAATCAGAAACAAAAGTGAAAAAAAAAAGTTTCAATAAAAAACAAACCCAACATCAATATTAGCAATCGATTTTGAATATGGTGGACTAACATGTACACATGTTCATAATTGTTAACCTTATCTATTTTGTTTTCTAATATTTCAAATCCTCCTTTATCTTTCCTTTTTTATTATTTTATTCACTCTTTTATCTTCGTTCAATTATTGTGTAGTTTTCTATTATTAACTCTTATTCTTTTTAACTTTTCACAACAGCGATAATGAAACATTATTTTAATCTTATTAGGATATTCTATTATTAAAGTATGTATTATACAGCACAGTTTGTTTGTTGCTGGTTGGAGCTTATCGTTCTTATGTACTCCAACTAGGGCAGGATGGACGGGTTACCTACAGGTTACCAACCTATTCTAGTCAGGTTAGGAAGACCAAAATTCATTCCTTGGGTCCGTCACGAAAAAAATTTAAACCCGTTCAGGTGGTGTTCGTACCCTGGAACCTCTCACGTTGAATTAATTCACTTACTTATTTCATTGGATTGGTTACAGTATCAAAGGATTTTCTATTACTGTTACTTTATAGCAGCGCTATAGGCGAATAGTTTAAACCTGATATTAAAGACCCGCAAGCTTTGGACATAAAAATTTATGCATACTGTCTCCTAGTCGTAAAGATAAAAACCGCAGTATCCATTTTATAGCTACTCACATTGCTTGCCCTACTTTCAGGTGCTTTAAAGTTCCGTATGTCTTTAGTACTCAATAGTTTTATAACCTGAAAAGATATAAGTAACCAGAATCCTTTTAAATGGAGTTTTCCGACATAAAAAAAAAATTATTATGGATTGAAGAAGTAATTTAATTCTGGAATGAAAACATGCATAAATTCTTTCGAAATACCAATTATTAATATTTTTCAGATTAAAATTAATTTTAAATAAATATTGTTACTCAACCAATATAGCTTGTGGGCTCTGGAACCCTATATAGTATAGTATATAGCTAATAGTATAGATCCTGCCCTGTGACACCATAGCCCCCACTCATAGATATCGGATTTATTTCATACATCTAACTTCTCTCAACAGTATCGGGTTTACAAATTCTGTTTAGAGGAATTTCAATAGTATTAATTAATGAATACTTTTCATTTATTAGTTCTATTGTATTATCTATACAGAAACTGAAAGATTTAAACTTAAAAGTATGGACCTGTGAAATCTAATTAGATGTCAGAATAAAATTTACATTTTAAGACTTATTTCTCACTGTTTACTTATGGTGTGCTTATTTTAATGTTAAGGTCTGACCTGGGCATTCTCAAGGTCTTTCTCTATTTTCTCTTAGTCCATGGCCTTCCGAATCCTTAACACAGTCCTTTCTTGCTTCCTGGATTAAGACATTTGGAGAAAGACTTCTTTCAGTTTCTCGAGTTGGCTCTATATGGCTCTATATAAACCACTCTTTCCCCTCTTTTTTTTTCATTAACTTGTAAATGTATTCTTTGCCACCTTACTGACAAGGGTCTACTTGTCCCTATCCCATTAGCCAAGTAGCACGAAGTAGGCACTTGCTATACACCGCTCACAATCATTATCTGATTCCTATGAAAGTGGTTTATTGGATGGGCCATAGCTAAACCGCTTCCTCTCAACATTTATTTTAAACTATTAATAGACAGAAATAGAATAGAAAAATAATTCTTTTCTGGAACCAGGTGCCTTAAGAATAAGAAATAAGTAAAGAAGTAAATAGAGTTAGTCACATCTGGTCAGAGATATAATAAAATGAAAAAAATTAAAGAAAAAATAATATTATAACAATGGTAATATATACATAGATAATAATTAAATATATAGAGATGAAAATAAGAGGACATTCTACAAATGAAATGAAAAATAAATTATTTTAATACAAGGCTTAGTGTTGTATATACAATAGAGTTACCTAAATGTTATATTTAGAGAAAGAAAAAATTATATTGAGTTAAATTATGCAAATAGTTATTAAAGGGATCCCAGAAATGATTTAAAGCAAAAACCCTCAATGATTAAAATTAAACTTGTGTTGTAAGCTGCCACTTTAAGCAAGATTACAAATCATTGGCTCAAAATATCTAAAGCATTAAACCTCTTTTACCTTATTTTATTTTAACCTCAAGCTCTGTAGACAGGGTATTTTAAATACCTTGATTTAACCTTATAACTAGGGATCGGATTCTTATGTATTTACATATTTTTTTCTAGACAATTTTCAGACGTTTTTCAACTAGAAGAGTTCATACTGACACTTTTCAAGCCGTTTGAGGCTACTTTTATTTCACATATTTGGATGTTTGATACATATTTGCATATTTATACATATTTGATCGAAATAAATAAATATCTCCACATATTTAATCAAAATAAGTACATATTTTCACACATTTTTTTCATTTTGGGCATATTTTCATAATTTGGAGGTGGTTGACAGGGACTATGAACCACAGACTGTAGGGCTGTGAATCACAGTGGGTACAATAGATCAGTAAAATAAGGCTCCAAAAGGACGTTTTCAAGAAAAAACTGCCGACCTTTTATTCTTAACCAATCCTCATGTTTTTTGGGGTGCTGAATCCGAATCTGAACTCAGCTACCACGGCAGCGATCGGCTGATTATTCAAAATCGCAAAAAACGCCCAAAATACCGGTTAATTTCGTTTTTACCTATAACACGAAAACGAAGCTTTTTTCGAAAAAATTCTGCAAATATTAAATATTGCTGGAACCAGAACCTACGAAATGAATATACAACCCCAAAATCGGACCATTTTTCGCTAAGTTATGGTTTCGGGAAAAATTGTAGAAATTGGCCAACTTGCGGCTAAATACCGCCAATATTTTTCCGATCCCGAATTTCTTTTTTTTTATCTCAAAGCTGGTTAAATTTACTATTAGATACTATATATTTATATTCAATCTCGTGAAACACCCACGCTAGCGAGTTAAATGTGTGTGTTTTGGCAATTATGACACGTTCAGTGAGTGGGCTGGCTTGGGTATTTCATGGGATTTGATATAAATTACATATATATGACTAAATTTTAAATTTAATCAACTTTGAGATGAAAAAAAGAAATCTGATATGGAACAAATAGTTTTGGAGTTATAGTGAAAAATATCCTTAAAAAAAAGTGATTCACAAAAGAACGGGAATTGTAGCGTTCTGGTATGTGTATTTTATAAGACCTAATTTAAACTTGGTATATGACGCCTAATAGTATATTTAGCTAGCTTTTAGAAGAAAAAAGTAATTTTAGACCCGACTAATAGTTTTGGAGATATAGCCTAAAGAGTACGACAGATCATCGTCGCTTTACGTTCCAACATTTGAAATTCCTTGTGGTTGCAAACAATTTCGCAGAGAGAAGTTTTCAAAATTGAAAATTTAACAAATCTTTTACTATTACATACTGTAAAAATGTTCTTTTGTTGTATAAATCATTATAACTTGTAAAAAAAAAATCTTTTGTTCCTAATAATTATTATAAGTTGTAAAAAAATGCTTTTGTTCCTAATAATTATTATAAATTGTAAAAGTGTTCTTTTGTTGTATATATCATTATAACTTGAAAGAAAAAAATTCCATTTTCATAAAAAAAACGTCCATTTTACTTAAATATTTCTGAAAATATTTTAAGAAAATCACATATTTAACGAAAATAAATGCATATTTTAATTAAATATTTGGCATTTTTAAATACATAAAAATCCGATCCCTACTTATAACATACAAGAAGGTAACTGCGTCTGAGAGTCACTAATCAGAAAAACTTAAGATTTTATCTAAGGATTCTTATTTGAAGTAAAAATCGATGTATGTACAATAATTATTTAATTATCACCAAACTATTTTCATCGAAAAGACGAAATCACAGCCCTGTAATTATTATTATTCGATCTTCCAACCGAAAACTGAACTTATGTGGTATCTGACGGTACCTAGGAATCGACACATCCCAACTACATATATTCAATTGGTTTAAATAAAGTGAGCATCATATAACTTTAAATAAATTATATAAATAAATCAATAGCCCGTTAACATGATTAAATGTTTATTTTATGTTTTTAGCATAACGCAGACAGGCTGCTGAAGCTCATAGAGGGTGTTTACCGCTGGCTCCCATTGGGCACCCTCGTCAACAACAAAGTTCTCATAGTCCACGGAGGTATTTCGGATGCAACAGACATCCAATGGCTCAAAACAATTGACAGGCACAAAGTATGTCTTTGTTTTTTTAGAAATGTGTTATCATTACTTAATTCGTAGCATTTAGTTTATTTTAAATATTTGTTAAATTATACTATATCACAAATAAGTCAATCCTCCTGATCTGATACTAACTATGACAGCTTATATGAAAATGTAAACCACCGCCTCCATTATATGATGTAATTATTGACATAACCTCAACAAACAGTAGTTCCAATCTATGAATATAAACAAAACCTCACGAGTTACAAACAAAAATTGTTTTTAATAGATTATACATGGAAGAAATTGAATAAACACTAATATAATACTTTTCCATTAAAAAAATCGATTTCGACTCCTTTATCCACTTGCTTTACAAACGTTCTAATCTCACGATTCACTAAAAAAAAAATACTCACCCAGTCCACTTGCTTCCCATTCGTCCTGGTAATCCTCTGAGCCATATGAAAAGAAGATGGCCTCAAGATCTTCTTCTAATCTACAACTCTCATTAGAGTGTTACCAATGGGTAGTTTCTCTGTAATCGTTTGTCATGTCATTATAATCACAATACCGCATATTTACTTGATGTAATTTATATTAATGTACAGTTGTAAATTTCAATTAATAAACTATAAAAAAAAAAGTTTAAATTAAACTACTCATATTGTAATTTTTCAAACTGGTTATACCATATAAACTAATCAAAAGGTTCTTGAAATTTTATCCCGGTAAATTATAGTGGGATATTTATGTAGAGCATTCTCTAAATCAGGAATAACCTACCAGATTAGGAAAATATAAAAAAATGCATAATTCATTAATTAATCATTGATAGCATACTAACATTTTATTTTTTTGTTATCTAAAGGGCAATAAATAATATTAGCATTCTAATGAAATAAAAACTTTTATCTAAACTTCAAAATACCTTTTATTGCAATTGCTTACAACAACAACACAGTGTAAAAACAGAAGAATCCGTTTTGAATTCAGCTGTTGTAAGATGGAATTACTTCTTAGCAATTAATTCTATGACCCTCCCCCCCCCCCCCCCAATAAGAAAACATCATAAAGCAAAAAAAATTGAAATGGAGCAATATATGATTAAATTAGGTCAGTGTGGATAACAACATAGCTGAATTTTTCAGTTTTAAGAATTTTATGAGGAAAGTAGGCGAGAATGCTGTCCTGCGGAAAACAAATAAATCTAAAAATAAAAGAGCTTCATAATATATACAAAAAATTTGGTATATTCTTTAAACAATTTTTATACCTATATTGTCTGTCATAATGAATATTAAATTTATTGATCATTCATATTTTTATGTATTTGTTATATGCAATTAATATTTTTTAATATTTCCTTATATAAGTATTCCACAATTTTTATAATTAAATTTTAATCTTATTTTATTGTTATTTGCCCTCTCATTTTTCTATTTTACACTTATTATTATTGTTAGTTCTCATATTTTAATCATGATTTACCTTTATTGTTAAATTTTACCTTACTTACCATAGACTTGACCTTAATTACTTGTTTACTAGGGAATGCTCACTGGGAGTTCCTCCCAAAAAATAAGCGCACGCTAAAATGAATAGCTGCTTAGTTTATTTCAGAACAATTTTTAGCTTCTCATCTTATATTATTTAAGTTTTCATTTGAATATTAGTTTAATTTATTCATTTTAGTTTTATTCTATTCAAATTAGTTTATTTTATATTTTAATTGTACATTTCAATTTAGTTAGGGCCCCTAGGGGGTGCCTGTACACCTCTTCTATGCTACTTACTTATTATTTGTAATTATTTATTTATATGCCCCTTCTTCATCACATTCTGTTTTTGTTATTTAGCTCTGAATATCCAAACCTTCGTTAATCCATTAAAAGTTTTTTAATCTTGGATATCTTTGCATTCAACCTAACTACGAGTACATCTTTCACAACTTTCTCCATAAAATTTGTATCAGAATTTTATTTTAATACTTACACAAATAACAAATTGTACATTTCTCCAACTAAATGGTTATGATGAGGTGTAATAATTTACTTTAGACAAGAAAGTTTATTTTTAATTATGTTTGGATAGGAAAATTTCTCGTTTTGTGTATTTTGGAACGAATAGTTTCCAGTTTCATTTAATTTAATCAGGAAATGATAGACATCTATATTTATAATCAATAATGACGAGCTCATAATTTTGACTTAATGTAAACCATTTCAGTGGTTAATGATTATTAACATTGTAAATCTAATTTTTTAAACAGTTAATGAAATACTTTAAATTATAAATTGTACTTTTATAAATAAGGTTTTCAATTTATTGAATTTCATTTGGTATTATTAGTATTATCTAATTGTTTTTTGTTAATAAAATAAATGATTGATTTCTAGTATATTTCACTGTTGAGGCCGCCTGTTATTGACGGAGTAGCAACAACATCAGAAAATGTTAACAAGCTGGAGTGGAAACAGGTTAGATGATGTTTCATTGCCCTCTTTATTAATACATTACATTATTACTCAAAGCTTTTTCATGGAAAATAATCCAACAAGTTAGTTTATTTTTTTAAGCAGTTGGGATTTAAATTCAAATTTCTATTTTCTTTATTTTATTGTATTTTTTCTTATTCTTTAAACTACAAATGTGTGGTAGGACACAACAAAGGTCTATGCTAGGGCCTTGTGTTTCTGTAAACAACTATGAGTTATTTATTTTGTTTGAAATTCAGAAAATATTATATCAGTCAATTTATTACAAAAATAACTAAACTATCATGTTTTATTTTGCCTAAGTTTCTAGGTATAATTTCTTCTAAGCTTCTATTTAGTTTATATGAATTGTACAAATATAAATCTAAATACAAAAATAAGAATAAATGTGTGTTTTCTTATTTTTATTTTTATGTTATGGGGATTTTTATCTCATTTTATTTCTCATATTCTATTTTACTTTATTGTTAAAATAGTTTTAGGGGTTTTTTTGTTGTTTTTTTTGCAAACCAGCCCACAAAATACCACTTAGATATCATGTTCTACTTTCTACCACAAGCATATTCTTTCTTCTCTTCCACTAATCCTTCATTCTCTCTGACTACTGCAGTCTTCTTTCTTAAATGCAATTGTTTTCAAGTCCTCCGTCCTTTCATTTATTTCTTTATTCAATCTAAGTCTGTAGCTTCCCTATGATATTCTTTGGCCATAAATTCTACTTAATATTCACGAGCTCTCCAAGGCTTGAGAGATTTGTTGTTTCAACTCCATACAAAATTACTTATCTCACCATAGCTTTGTAGTGACTTATTTTCACGTTGGTAGGCAAATTATGTTTTATTATAGATGTCTTTTGTGACAGAATTCAGTTTTTCTTATATGAATCTCTTATCTTCTATTGTAGATCTATCTACTCCATTGTAGCTGGTGATCTCTCCTGAATTCTTTCATTGTTTTGTGACTTTCATCAGCCCGTATTTAGTTTTCACTTTTTTATTTGTGTACTTTTTCTTGAATGTCATCATTTTTTTTTTTTTTTTTTTTTTCTGAAAGATTAGTAGTCCTGCCTTCTCAGTTATTTATTTTAATTCACTAATCAGTGTTACAGCTTCTCTTTCTGTCTCATCTAAGAGTGCCAAATCGTCTGGAAATGTAAGACATTTGGGTTTTATATTTGTGTATTTTGTTCCAATTATGGCACCTGAGTCATTATTTAACACAATATATATATATATATATATATATATATATATATATATATATATATATATATATAATTGTAATTTTTTTTTTTTAATTTTTACTCATACTAACTACTACCCTTAAATGTGGCAGATATTAATATTCAACAATATTATTTCTTTGTTTTATTTTATTAATTTTTACCCTACTTTGAAGTTTTTACAAATAATTGTAATAATGGTCAATTGGATTTTTAAAAGGTTTTTGACATCCTGTGGTCAGATCCTCAGCGCTCTGATGGCTGTGTCCCAAACTCCCTTCGAGGTGCTGGAACTTATTTTGGACCAGACGTCACCGAATCCTTCCTAAATAAGCATGGTCTACTTTATCTTATTAGATCTCATGAATGTAAACCTGATGGATATGAGATAATACATGGAAATAGGGTTTGTTAATCTTCACATATATTAGATAATTTGTTTGAGTGTTTAATTTGATATATGTTAATAGTTTTAATTAATTAAGCTCAAATGTTTTTTGTAAATGAAACCATACTTTAATATCAGTTTTTTTTTTGTGTTTTTTTTTTTGCAGGTTATAACAATATTCTCTGCTTCAAACTACTATGAGACTGGTTCTAATAAAGGTGCATATTTAAAGCTGGTCGGGACAGAACTTAAAACTCATTTTGTTCAGTTCATGTCAAGTACAAAGTCAGGTCCCTCAGCGCTAACTTTCAGGCAGCGAGTCGGCCTGATTGAAACGTCAGCTATCAGAGAACTTACAACAAAAATAAATAACTCTAGGAACAAACTTGTTCAACAGTTTAGCACATATGATCCAGAGGCCAAAGGTTAGTTTAACAATCATGTAAGTTATATAATTAAAAAATTATAACCTGTACTACTAAATTCCATGAAAAGTTTTTGGGTTCAATACTTATGTTATATATTAACTATGCTAATGACGTACAGTTTCTTTACCAGCAGTTGCACTACAAGGCAATTTGAACAGAACCATTGAACCAGCCTCCAGTTTTTTTTTTTCCAATTAAGGGTATCCATATTATAGAGGCAGTGTGCTCAATAAGGGTCTCCATTAGCGTTGCTAGATAGTGGGGATTTTCCCCACTTTTGTGGAACTTCGGCCTTAGTGGGAAGAATTAGTGCGACATAATAACAAAATTAGTAATACAATGTATATTTTATTTATAATTTTTATTAAATTTAACATCCATAATTTAAATTTATATTATATTATATTTAACCTCAGTTTCACTGATATGAATAAATATCATCCCGCGTTCATTGTTCGGTGGCTAAAGTATAATATATCAATGGTTTGGTCATTTGATGTTTCAGTGAGTGTCAGGTCATTAGCTAACCGAAGTAGCTATGACTGAGCTAACTCCTACCAAATGTTTAAGCTTATTTTGTTTATTGATATTTTATTCTGAGGAATAATAATTAATGACACATTTATAATATCACAATTACTTATAAATTTTTATTTGAGAAACCTCTATGCTTGAATTTTTTATTCAATTCGAGAATACATGATATGACAGAGATGTTAATTTTTTTATGACAGTATAAAGCCGAATACTAATTATGCCATAATTTGTAATTATGAACACAATTTTAAAAATTGATATGTTGAAAGCATTCCTCATTACAAGAACCTTTGCAACAGATTGTAAATTTGTGATTAAACTATTTTTATTTTTTAATTAATTAGAAATGATTATGGAATACAAGTAGGTATCAATAATTCTGTTTTTAGAATTTTAATTCCAAAAGTTGTTCAGCTTTTTAGTAGATATCTCAGCTTTCATCAGTCCATGATCAATTTAGTTTTAAGAAGCTCTTAAAAAACTTTTAGCTTGATATTAAACATCAATACTTTTTTTATTTTTTTTTTTATTTATGGTTAGAATTAAATTAAAAGTAACTAAATTTTTACCTTTCGATTTCATCATTTTAATCTAGGTCAATATTAAAAACAACGTTTTTTTTTGTTTTTGTTTTTTTGTATATACAATATTGTAAAGTATGTTAAGTGTATTTATATAAGAAATATTGATGGGTAATACAGATTAACAGATTTATAATGAAAATCTAGGTGATTCCAACTTTGTGAATTCTATGAATCCATATTAATCTGCCTCATTCTTTTAGGGTACGAAGCATATAATAAAAATAGACTAATCTAGAGAGACTGCTATGAAATGAATTATAATTAATACAAATTTAAATTAAACACTGTGTTCCATGCCTAGGATTCTATACGTACTAGATGAAAAATATACTAATTATTGAAGAAATTTTAATTTTTTGTTTTGTTTGTTTGTCTTATTAGAGATTATTTAAAAATAAACCAGGTGTATATAATGTTTACAAAAGGATTTGGAGTGTTTTACATCATATTATATTTTAAATAGTTTAAATAAAATTTAGTAATTTCATTGCACAGTAATATGAAACACACACCTGGGCTTAACGCTAGGCAGATTATTACCTTTTATAGAAGATATAAACAATAAAATAGACAATGCTAAAAAAATTATATTCAAAATATTTCCTATTTCTATAAAATATCTAAATTAAGACCCCAAAACAAATTTAAACTTTACATAGTAATAATTCTAGCTCAAATTACATATGCCAGAGTGGAGCTCAACCTGTTGAAAAATTAGTATAAAATAAAAGTTGTAGAGAATTTAATTAACTTAAATAGTCATGTTTTCCATAAGATGCTCCATTTTCGAGATATGAGCGTAAAACCAAAAAAAGGGGACTTTCTAACTACCCTGAACAAGTTTCCGAAAAAAAAAAACAACCTTGTATTACAGAAATCGCAGTCTATTATACTTTATTGACTGGACTAACTGTACATTAAAAGAAAGGCAATTTTTTTTTTTCTTTTTATCAAGAACTCATTTCCGTCCCATTCTAAAATTTTACCCACATGTAGTTAGTATAAATTACATATATATATTTTTTTTAAATCGAAGGGTACTTATTTTGGGAATCATGAAAACCGTTTTTGGTCGTTTCGAAAAAATTCAAAATTAATGGAAAATATATCAAGTGATATGCCAAATTAAAGGGCATTTAAAATGGAAAAGATACCACAAATTTGAGCTCTCTAGGAGCAATAGTTTTTTAATGACATAATTTTGTATACTGAGTGAGGACCAAAAACAGTAGTTTTTTGAACTTGTAAAATCTAATAACTCAAAAATCAGAAAAAATGTAATATATTATTTGTTTACTAATCATGGTAAGTACAAATTATATACCAAAAATCATAAAAAATCGGAGAGGTCAAGATCCAAATCTAATGTAGAATTGGTTGATTTGATATGGAATGCCCTCTAGTTGGTTGCACAAGTTGAGTTCCCTCCACACAGGTAAGCATATGTAATTTTAGCTAGAATTATTGCTTTATAAAGTTTAAATTTGTTTTGAGCTCTTAATTTAGATATTTTATAGAAATCAGAGAGGTCAATGTCCAAACCATTGGTTGATTTGACATGGAATGGCCGTAGAATAAACTAGAAAGGATTCAAAACTTATGCTTGAGAATCATAATGATTACACTCAACACACTAATCAACTTTGCTATTTTCCTAAATCTCCCTATCAAGCTTTATTTCTTTGACAAAACCAAAGCATACTTTGCAAAAACAATGAAGTCAGAAAATTCTCTTATCCAATAAATCAATAATTACAATGAATTATTATTTTTAAATTACAGGAGTAATCACCGTAACTGAGTGGTGCGATAGCATGTTTCAAGTCACCGGTCTTAGTCTTCCATGGAGGATGTTGCGGAGTAAATTAGCAACAGTTGATCCAGCGACAGGTCTAGTCCAATATATGTCCACATTCCAAGAAAACATTACCAAAAGAGAGGTAAGTAAAATAACCTTAAAGCGCTGCTTTCACCACTATTTTAAAGATTTTTATTTTACTATTATATAGTAATACATTTCTTTTTAACACCAAATGAAGACATACATATCAATGATTTTATAACCTCTATCTTAACCTGGTACAAACTTATGTTGGATTGGAATTTGCATTACTTCCTAAAGGGTCCAACTGGTTTGTAAAACATTGAAACACTGCCAAGAGTTATTTGATTCTGTTATTCTTAATGCAACCATATTGTACACTTAAAGATATTAAGAGCATTCCACACCTGATAAAACCTCGCCTTCAACTGAACTAAATTGTGTATGTCTGAATGCGAAAGTGGCCCTTAAGGATGATATATTGAAATTAAATAAATAGAATTTCTGATGTAAAATGGAAATAAATAATTAGAAGTTAAATAAATTGAATAAAGAATATCTAAAATAAATGTCATCCTAAAATAACCACAAAGTACAAAATTGCCAAAAAAAAAATTAATATATTTCTTAATTTTCCTTTTACATAATCTAGCTTATTTACTCCACGCTGAAAGGCACTAAGGAGGAAGAGAAAGAAAGAAAGCTTATTTACTTCGAAATGTATGTATTCTAGTCAAACAGATGGAAGGAAGTCCTACCTTTAGTAGAAAAAGTATATCTAAATTTGAATATTCTGTTGTATTTAATAAATTTTAATTAAAAAATAAATCTTAGACAGAGATGAAAGGAAAAGAAGCGGGATTAACATAGCGATAATTCACATTTTTATTCATAGCGATAATGGCCGAAAATATAATATTGGACTCCCTGGGAATTATTCACCACCTCATATATGGTGCATAGGATAGCCCATTGCAATTTATTGTTGTTAAATCTGTAGCAATTTATCTGATTCCTGATTCTATGTGCATATATGTACATGAATGTGTGGTAAATATGTGAATATTATGGGGGAAATAACATAAAATAAAAAAATGAAGTGCAATAGGAAAAGAAGGGGGAAAAAAGAGAGCAAAAGATAATAGAAAAATAAATAAATTTAAAAAAAATATTAAAAAAAAGTTATTAGTTTGTCTACTCAAATGTGTTAGATTGTTATAAAATGCTTCCCACTGTTTGCCAATATCGGGGGGTATGGGGAGTATCCCATTCGAGTTTCTTTTCCATAATTTCTGCAAAAAATCGTCTTTGCTCTAAATACCGCTGGCGCCAAATATCCTAATGGGTCATAAATTCTGGCTATGGTGGACATAATACCTCTCTTTGTCAAAACACATTCTTTGATGACTACCTTATATGACAGACAATCATATTTGGGCTCCCACTGTATGCCTAACAATTTGACTATGGTATCTTCCATGTTAGAAAAATGAAATCGGGGACTCCAAGGACTCCGAGGGCACGTCCTCAAGGATTTGTGGACAATTACTGCTCCACTTTTTTAGTTCGAACCCTCCTTTCTTTAATAGATTTATTAGATCCCGCTTCAGAGTTAAAGCTTCGGAAATCGTGTCCATTCCGGTCAAGAGATCGTCAACGTACATGTGTTCTAATAATACACGTGAAGCTTCAGGATAAGGTGTTCCATCGTCCAGCACAAGCTTATTAGATAGTAGTATCTGGTATTATATTATATAACTATAACTAAATAACTAAATAAAGTTGGGTAGCACTATGTTTATTGTCTATTCTCTCAATAAAGCATATATCTCTCTCCCAATCATAACATGTAACTTTATTTGAAACTGAAGCAAATAATGAAGGGCTAATTTCCCTACATTCAGTATATTGTTTTAACTAAAGTAGTAGATCCTCGTTTTGGGCCTTTTTAGTCAATTAATACCTTTTACGTAATCATTTAGGATTCAGTTGATGAGTAAAAATGAAATACATTGTTAAAATTTAGTTACAAATTTATGAGTTGCTGCAATCAGTATAAATATCAGTAAATATAAGTATGAATATCATATTTTTTATTTTACCATTTCTCTTCTTTTATTGTAAATATCACATGAATATGTAAATCGTAACACTATTACTTATTGTACTTCATTATGGCAGATTGTAATATTTGCCAGAATAAGTAGAAAAAAAGGTATGCCCACAGATCAGTTTTCAATAGCCATTTCATTTCTCTTGTTGACCTTTAATCTGAAACTAAAACAGTCATTCATCTTATATAATAATGATATTCCATAACTTTTATCTTTTTTTAAATTTCGTTATAGCCATTTAGATTAAATTTTATAGAAATGTATTTTTTATACCACAACCTCTATGAAAATTTTTTTTAAAAAAATCATTAAACTATATTGATTTATAAAATGATCAGGATGATAGGACTAGAGAGGATCTAGGGGTTGTCTCTCTAAAAAATACCCTTGAAAAGAGGCAACTTAGATGGTTCGGACATCTCTGCCAGATGAATGAGGACCGAGACCCGAGAAAGTACTTTGAGGCCAGACCAACAGGAAAGCGTCCCAGAGGGAGACCCAGAACCCAATGGATGGACTACATCTCCAAGGTGGGAGAGAAGAGAGGCAAAGACTGGAATACCATGAGGGTGCTGGCTCGGGATAAGGAGGATTGGTTTGCCTGGACAGAGGCACCTCCACGCTGAAAGGCACTAAGGAGGAAGAGAAAGAAGAAGAAGAAGAAGAAGATTTATAAAATATTACTTATAGTGTTGATTTTGCATATAATAATCTACTTTTGAAAAATTCCATCTCCAAATTTTGAACACTAAAGATATCAGAACGATGATAAGAATAAAGTAGACAAGTGTCATGTCTATTTCATATGGAAACATGACTATTTCATATGGATGAATGGTGTTTCCAATCATCAGCTTGATCTCAATTGTTTTAATTAATATAAATGTTCTACAAAATGAAAGTGACACTATAAGAGACTTCATGGAAGAACTATCCCTAGATATTAAGATATATACTACTGGTCTACAGGCATAACCGGGCAAAATTTAATCATAACTAAAAAATAATCAAAATTTGATCATAGCTACTTGACAACTAATTGGATAGAGTCATCTTTCTGTATTTTTAAAGTAAAATTATGGTTATTTGACTGAAACATTTAATCATTATTAAATTAGGTGATTGATTCCAGGAAATCAGTTGTCAAAATAGCTACGATTAAATTTTGATTATTTTTTAGCTATGACTAAATTTTGCCCAACTCTGTCTATAGGTGTTAACACCCTGAGCCAAGGACAATGGATGTCTCCATTTAGGAATCATCTTTGACCAATACCTTTCCTGGAAGCCTCAAATTGCCCAAATATCCAGAAATTCAATAGGAATCCTGAAACTATTTAATCGTACCCGTCATTTCCTTCCCCAATCCACTCGTGAATTCCTAGTTTCCTCGCTCATCTTTCCTCACTTTGACTACGGCTGCGTGGTGTAAGGGGGCCTCTCTATGGGTCTCCAAGACAGGTTGAAACACATTAAGAATCGCTTCATTCGGTTTGTTTTCGGAACCCTGAAGCGTTCCCATGTTTCATACCTATACTGTCTTGAAGTGGCTTTACCCATCCACCCACAAACTAGATTATCTGGGTTCATTTCTTATCAGGTCATTTATGACCATCACTCATCCTACATTTATAATCTTTTGAAATTTAAGTCTTCCGTCCACTCCCAATTCACAACAAGATCACATTCCTCTGACCTATATTAGGATTTAATTAAACAACCTTATACAAGAATTCCTTCCTAGCTCGATCCGCTACCCTCTGGAACACTCTCCCTCCTGAAATAAGCATGCTCCTTCCTTAAGCTCATTTAAAAAACTCCTTTTCCAATTTCTCCTCACATCCCAGTCTGACACCTTTCAATATGAATAATAATTAACATTTAATTCGGTCAAATTGAATAAATCTGATATCAGTGAATTATTTGACAAATTTTATGTTATATAATATATAATAATAATAAACCTAATATTCATATGTTTATGGTTATGTGTATGGGTATATAAGTGAATATGTGCAGTATATATAAATATATATCGTGGTATCTATAATATATAATGTATTCTTCATTCAATGTACATATAGATATAGATTATTTTCTGCATATATCTTTTCTTATTTTCTATGATTATTTTTTATTTTATTTCATTTTTCCTACTTGTTATTTCATATTATTATACTTACTGAAGTTCTTTAAACAATTATTTACAATTAACCATATTTATGTCTCATGTTCTTTACATACAAATTGTGTTATGAAATCATGCAAGCCATACCATTGTACTACCTTGTAATACAATTTTGTTATTCTTAGGGGACATATACATCCCAGAACAAAGGTTATTTTTTCATTTCATTAAATCTTAAAAACGTCAATAAAGTTTTAAAGTGTATGCCAAGACCTTTCAAATCCATCTGGTTCTAATTACAAAGCAATTAAATTTGACTGATCTATACTAATTTAATTTTTTTTATATATTTGATTAAAAATGTGTTTCTGTCTTCATTGAAATGCCAGCTGCATATTATTTTACAAGGGAGTCGTTTGAAAGCTATTTAGATTTATATGAAGCAAATAGTTCCTTTTTTCATCTGAGAATCAATGCATTGCAAAAATAAAAGTCTAAAGAAAAAAACTGAAAATTTTTCCATTTAAATATAGAATATGCATTAAAAAATATTATTTTAGGGAAAAATATTTATTTATTTGACTAGTGTGAAATCTACTTTTACTCAATTGAGGCAAGATTTGCTCTAAATCACTGATTGTGAGTAAAATACTTTACACTCGAGTAGAATATTAAATTTTTTCTGCAGCCCTAATTAACTTAATAATACCTGAACAATTTCTTTTTTTTTTTTTTTTTTTTTTTTGATTGACTAAAATAATTAACAACTCAAAATGTTAAGAGATCACTAGTTATTTATTTATTATAAATATTTATTGATATGCTACAATTATCGGAATTAGATATGAAAGGATGGTTTGAAGAGGAGTTTAATGTTAAATTTGAATTTGAACTTGCAAAAGTACTAGAGAGAGAGAGTGAATACTCTAGATGTGACTTTGTAGAATCAGCTGTGTTTTTACTCACAAGTGGATAAAAAGAACTGTTCACTTATTAGTGAATAAAGTAGTATATTAAACAGCTGATTTTGATTGAATAATGAATGTCATTATTCAATTATTGGAGAAAAAATTATTATAAGATTGATAGAGATTGCTATGTTGCTCCACAGCTGGGGGTTTATATAATACTTTACTAATATCAGGTATAGTTCCTGATGACACAATAGTCCCCATCTATTGAAGTCTGGTTTATAGGATTATTATTGTCCTATCCTGCAAACCAATTATATTTAATATAGTCCCAGTTAGGTGAAGAATAATTATGAGTATAAATTATTATTTAACATATGATTCTAGAAGAAGGATTTTGACATTAATCTGTTACACACTATTTAACATTACACTTATATAAGCTGTTAAGGTGTTATGGGGAGGCTAGGCTGTTATGGATCTGTCTCAAACGTTCTCTTCATGCATGGTCATATCCATGTTCCATGCTGGCCTCCAAGGCTCCAGCATCGACTTTTCCATGCATCTTCTAAAAAGAGCTATTTTCCAGAGCTGATCTTAATTACCTTTGCAATAATCATAACTAATTAATTAATTAATAATAATATATTAATAATCAATTAATCAATTTAAAAAACTTAAAAGGTAGTCGAGGTCGCTTTTGCCGACAAAAGACTATGTTAGTCAGAGACAGCAAGTATCTAGGCTTTAATTGGCTGCCCCGAAGGTTCTGCCTTTTGTCCATACCTGAGGGGGAACTAACCCTTTATAAATGATTTTGTATAAATGAGTTCAACAGAAATGAAATAAAATTAACACATAAAATAGAATTCAATGAAATAAATGATTTTACTATTTATTTATTTATTTTTTTTAAATATTTTTATTGACAGTTTCTCCTTCTTGTGTGTGACCATAGAGAATGATGAAATGACCAATGAAATGACCAAGGCATTTTGGTATCTGCCTTGGTCGGTCTAAAACAATTTTATCATATCCTCTTTTATAATTGTAACAAATTCATCAAATTTTAGTCTCTTATCATTATCTGTGTCTCTTTTGTAAAAAAATTCTGCAATTATTGGATCTCCAGCTTGGAAGAATCCAAGATAAAATAGAGCCTCCCGAAATTCGTGTAATTGAATAAAATCATCAAAATCTTTATCAAATCTACAAAATGCATAGGCCATTTCTCCGACCGTTGGATTCTTCAATCCTTTACTTAAATGCTCTTTTATCTCTCTCATTGAAATATACTCATCCCTGTTATCATCCAGCATAATAAATAACTGAAACATAATAATTTCACATTTATTTATTTTTTGTCAATGGGAGACATTACAAAATTCAATGTTTATATCTAAGTAACTTTGAAGCATTTAGTTGAAAAAAGTTATGAGCATAACATAAGTCTATACCGCCTTTTTATAGATTTCAAACAGGCTTATGGCTCAGTAGATAGGGAAAAGGTAGCTAAGGATATCATAGCTCAAGGTGTTCCATCAAAGCTGATGAGATTGCTTGAAATGACGTGGAAAGTAAATATGTTTCAGGTAAGGGCTGGTGGATCATTATTGAAAGAATTTGAAGTGATCAGTGACCTAAGACAAAGTTACCCTCAATCACCCATAACACTCAATCTGGTTCTCGAAAAAGCGATTAGAGCCACAAGAATGAATCCCGTGGAAGATATTGACAATAGACTTACTTAACAACTGGTTTTTGCGGATAATATAGCCATCACAGCATGGATATTTCCAGCACTTTCAGGGGTATTGGAAAAGTTTGAAAGGATGGCAGTGGTTGAGAATTAATTGTGACAAGACTGAGTTGGATACAAAATGAAGGAATACAAATTAATGAGCACAAATTTAGTTGTTGCAAAACTTCTTGATACTTGGGATTTCTAATAATGAAGTTGCAGATCAAGGACAGAATAGGGGCTGGCAGCAAATGCCTTTTTGCCCTTAATAAAATCCTAAGGTCTCGAGAAGCGTCTCTATCTGCAAAGATGACTGTTTACAAAATTGTAATTAGAACAATGGTGACATATAGGAGTGAGTGTTGGGTTTTTAATTGAGAGAATAAGAGGATACTGAGGATTTAGAAAAGAAAGATCTTTGGTTTTGTGAATAATCACAGAAATTGGTGAATCAGATCAAACATGGAACTAGAACAGCTGTACGGTGAACCAAATATTGTTTCTATGATCAAAGAGGGGGGATAGCGGTGGGTAGGATACATTCAAAGAATGCAGGAAAAGAGACCCCCAAAAAATATGATGTATGGCAGGCCAGGAGGAAAGAGGTTGAGAGGGAGACCAAGGCTGAGGTGGTTGGACAACATCAAGGATGATCTAAGAAGACTGGGAGTGAGAGGTTAGAAAAGGAAGGCAGAAGATACACGGGGATAGCTGTCGATTCTTTGAGAGGCCATGGGCTGTAATGCTCAATATAATAATAATAATAATAACTTAATCATTGCAAAAATGAGTTACTTATTATTTCATAAAATATAAATAAGTTCTTATATTATTCATTTTTTATGATTATTTGATATATTTATTGTTTAATTTTTTATTGTGCATTAAATAATTAATTCATGGTACCTTTAACTTGTAATGTACATAAAATCTGAGATTATTAAATAAATAAAACTGTAACTATAACAATTTTAACAAGAATTTCTTATATGATTGTTCATTAGATACATAATTACTAATTTGGAGAAAACTGAATGTTATGATTGATTCTATCAAAAGACCCCTAGGTGTATACTTTTTCCTTATCTTTGGATTTCTTTTATGATCAAACATACAAGTTTGTTTAAGTTACTTTATTAGATGCTTATTATGATCATACTTGGTTTAAAAAAACTGACATGTTTTTTGTCAGTAGCAATAATTCAACAGGTGTACCGTATTAAGTGGAAATAAGTGGACAAATTCTCCTCTTGATAATCACAACTCTTTTTAAAAGTTTAGTTTACATTACTGCATCAAAAATAAATAAATATGAGACTTCAATATAAATGACTTGTGATATGAATATGATATGGTCATATACCAATCAATATGAGTGGTGGGGAGATATAATCTCACATAAATCACAAGTGTAATGAGTAAATATTGAAAATTTTAAAGATAAATTAATCATATTACATGTTGAAAACTGAAATCTCATGCTTTGAAGAGAAAACAAAAATTAATGATGTAGGGGTAGCTACTAAGCAACATATATTAGTATTACTAATTATGTTTTGCCTTTAATAGACTACTTTTATGTGTTGTGATGGCAACCAGTTTTGTTAATAATGATTGATAATGTATTAATTGCAACCTCTCAGTTAGTTGTAATCATTAGAAAATAAAGTGTGTTTTTTTGTGTAAGGTTTTGAACACATAGTTTTTGTGGAGACCTTCTGGTTGACGTTAAAACTAATCATTCTCGACAACCGTGACCCCGACGTGATTTTTTTTACTGAGATGCCTCTAGAAACGGAGATAAAGAGCGATCCAAGTAAGGCAATGCCTGCCAGCCCTGGCTTCTCCGAGTCTCAAATCACTTCAAAATCGGTACTAGACTACCAAATAGGAGCCTTTGGTGGGCCGACTACAAGACTACCAGTCTTTTACAAATCCAACCCGGAATTGTGGTTTTTACAAGCAGTGCTACTTCATGAATAACCTCTTCAAAGATCAAATTTCAGGCTGTAGTTGCGGGGCTGGAACTTGAGGTCCTAACCCAAGTCGCTGACCTATTGGCAGTTACAGAAGAAGATCCCTACGACGCACTCAAAAGACGCCTCATTTCCATCTATGGTGAGTCCAATTCTTCTAAAATTAATAAATTATTAAGTGATACGCAGCTGGGGAGCCAAAAACCCTCTCAATGATATAGATTTATGCTGCAATTGGCAGGTTCTTTAATGGGGGAATCTATAGTGAAGACACTGTGGCTAAGAAAACTACCTACTAAAGTTCAGGAAATTTTGGCCGCTACTAGCCAAGATGATATTGAGGTTTCAGTCTCTCTGGCTGACAAGATGGAAGTTGAGACGCCAGCAGAAGTAAATGCCGCTGTTAGAGTGTCACATACTGCTACTAGCGATACCGTTCTTAAGGAACTGCGGGGTCTTCCAGAAGAAGTGGCCGAGCTTCGAATACAATTTAGATCGCAAGGGCGAAACAGCACTCAATCTAGTCCCCAGGAGAGTAAAATATGTTTCTACCATAACGATTTGGGCCGAAGGCAAAGAAATGTGTCAAACCATGTGGTTGGAAACCCTTAACTGAAAGGGTCGATGGAGCAGGCGGCAGTCATTGGAACCCAACCTCAACGCCGCCTTTTTATAACGGATTGAGAATCAAGGATATGTTTCCTTATTGATACAGGTGCTTCAATCTCAAAATTGCCGCGTAACCCCAAGATACACAAGAAACCAACGGAATTCACACTGGTAGCAGCCAATAATAATCCAATACCTACTTTTGGAGAGAAGATTCTCAAACTTGATCTTGGACTGCGACGAATCCTTCCATGGGCATTTCTCTTGGCGGACGTAGGTAGGGCAATAATCGGAGCCGATTTCCTCTTCCATCATGGCATCAATATCGATATTAGAAAGAAACAGTTGACCGATCGGCAATCCGGATTATCAGTTATTGGAATAGTGTCTATGGTCACTACACCGACCATACTGACTGTACCCCAGAATTGTCGTTACGCTCACCTCTTGAGTTAATTCCCCAAGATTACTCGACCATCACCGATCCGTGGACTGGCTTAAAGTGTCATCGAGCACCACATCGAGACTAAAGGAAACCCAGTTACCTGCAAGGCAGGAAGACTTCCATCTGAAAGGTATGCAGCGGTGAAACAGGAGTTCCAAACCATGATTGAGGAAGGTATTTGCATGGTTAAGTCCTCTCCATGTAGTACCAAAAAAAGACGGAAAAATCAGAGCCTGCGGAGGTTACCGCGTATTGAACGCTAAAACGGTACCTGATAGGTATGCAGTGCCAAACATAATTAATTTCACCACCCAGTTAGATGGCGCCAAGATATTCTCGACTCTAGATATTGTACGTGCGTACCATCATATCGCCGTTCCTGAGGAAGACATTGGAAAGACGGCTATTATCACGCCTTTCGGCCTGTTTGTATTTCTCAGGATGCCATTCGGGCACAAACTTTCCAGCGTTTCGTGGATAACATGTTGCATACGTTTTTGCATATCTGGACGACTTCTAAGTAGCTTTGAAATCGCAGGAGGAACATGAACATCATCTCAAAGAAATTTTTAAGAGGTTGAATGAATATGACCTTTCCATCAACGTAAGCAAATGTGTTTTTGGAGAACCTCAAGTCGACTTCCTCGGCTACAGGGTGGACGCAACTGGTATACAGCCTCTTTCTGCAAAAGTTCAAATGATTCAGGAGTACCCGAAACCCAACAACATCAGTGAACCGCAGGTCATCACGGGAAGTGTACAACAGGAAAACTTTCCAACATAAGGATTTAGCAACTTGTTCCCACGCATTCCTGCGTGAAGATGCTATCCATAAGCCACTAACACCTCCATATTTTGGCCCTCACCAAGTCTTACGTCGAGGTGATAAGATATTTACTCATTTGATCGGCAATAGAGAAGTTACTGCCTCCCTCGATCGTCTCAAGCCTTCCTATATCCTGTTTAGTGATACACATACGGAAACGACTATAGCAAAAGCAGCATCATCACCACTCAATGAAGACCATATCAAGGATAAACAAGAAAAAGCATCTGGACAACCGCAGACATCAAATAATCAGGAAGACGGTTACAGAACAAGGAGCGGACGTTTGGTGAAGAAGGTTCTCAGTGACTCCGTCTCTAAGGGGGGAGCGATGTAGCGGTAGCTACTAAGCAACATATATTAGTATTACTAATTATGTTTTACCTTTAACGGACTACTTTTATGTGTTGTGATGGCAACCAGTTTTGTTAATAATGATTGATAATGCATTAATTGTAACCTCTCAGTTAGTTGTAATCAATAGAAAATAAAGTGTGTTTTTTTGTGTTAAGTTTTGAACACGTAGTTTTTGTCGAGACCTTCTGGTTGACGTTAAAACTAATCATTCTCGACAATGAGAAAAAATAAATGCACTAAAATGTTATATTCTAGGCTAAGTAGATTAAATAAATTTTCTTCGTTGTTCTGACCTGCCAACGAGAATATAAGAAACTCAAACATCGCAATCGGATGAACGGTTTAGGAACGCATAAGATGAAACATTCATTTTTATTTACATAAATTCACTATCCCACTGAAAGCAGCTTGTTTATTATGCCATCAAATATGACCATGGAAACATGGGAGACAATTTTTTTTTTTAAGATGGACAATCAGCGGCCCAAACTGGTAGAAATATTACCAACGCGTTGGATGTTGTAACATGCCAAAAGTATAGGTTATGTATTCAATAAAAGAAACATTCTACAGTACACAAAATAACATTTACTGAACACACAACACTTTCTATATGTAGTACAAAAACATAGCGTGGACTGCCTGACATAACTTTCCCCAAGTGTTTTTCCTATATCGACAGTATGCATTCCTACATCGATACATAACAGTATATTTTCATTCAGAATTAGTATTGGTTTCTGTGTTGTGGTCAATGGCAGGAATACTTTCTCCATTTTACTCAGAGGTGAAACAATCACAACCACATCGTACTGCATTGACATTGACATAGTGCATCATAAAACAACCTGCAAAAACTCTTACACGACAACGACAGTCCTCATGTTCCATAACAGACACTAAAGTAACTAAATTATCTGTGCTACGAAGCTCTTATAAGCCAGACCTATCTCCAACAGATAAGACTGATGCTCAGAAATTTAATCAACTTCCCTAAAAAATGATTTTCAGGTCAAAAACGCATTTCCTGAATTTGTTTCTCCACAAAACACCGTATTTTTCAGTTCTGGGATTCACAAGTTGGAAAAAAATTTATAAAAAAAAGGAAGGTAAATATTTTAAATAAAGATGCTTTGATTTCATAAAGTTCTTTCACAAGATAACCTTTCTTATAAAAACGAAGATTTTACATGAAACGAATGCATACATACAAACTACATAATATACAAACAAATACAAATACATACATACATACATATACAACTACATATAAAACATACAGATACACACAAACAAAATACATCTATTTCCAGATGTATTTTTGATCGAAAACTTTTTATTTAATCATACTTACCTAATTTTATAGTTAAACGTTGGGTAACGTTTTCACATAATATTAAGGAGTATTTCTCATCTAGTTGTGAAAAATTATTGAAAGTAGATTTTTTGAATATGCCAGTATGAGTATGAGCGATATAATCTATGTTAAATTACTTATTTTAAAAATTATATAGCAGGTATACAAAAACTTACGCTTAGGTTAAAACATATAAAGATAAAAACTTAAAATAATACCTCCCGGAGATCTAAACCATCCATTCTTCTTCCAACTGCCAAACTTATGAAAGTATTAAATTCGGCCATATTCAGCTTGTCAAAAACATCTCTATTTGCAAAAAAATAGTAATCGTTTATCTTCTCCAAATCGTTAGCCTTATAACTTCTGAGCGAGGCATTTCTCACATTAAGTGGAAAATTCCTTGGTTTAAGTAATGGAGAAAGGTTCTTGATGGCCCTGGTAAACGTTCTTGCTGCAGATGAGAATAATGCCATGATTATTGTTATCCTAATGAAATTATAAACTGTAAGAAACTGCCAATTTTTTTCACTCTTGAACTTGCCCTAAATTTTTTTTATTTTTTATTTTATTTTTTTTATGAATTCCTAATTAATCCATATTCGTCAGCTGTTTATTAAAACATAAAGTTAACTTCTTAAATATTTATTATTTTAAGTTTAGCATTATCATATAATTTAATAATTATTGTAGACATATAATTTAATAAAATTAAAAAAATTTAGGGCAAGTTCAAGAGCGAAAAAAATTGGCAGTTTATATATATATATATATATATATATATATATATATATATATATATATATATATATATATAAACTGCTAAATTGGCTGTATATATATATATATATATATATACAGGGTGAGCATCTCTTAGTGTATAAAAAAAAATTGGGTGAAACTATATCCAACATGTAGCAAAATTCAGCAGATCTCACCTTTCTATTCCAATCCGTTGCAGATATATGATAAAACAAAGACTTTTTTGAGGAAACCACGTTTTTTTCTCTAAAACCTGTAATATCTCCATTTTGCTTAAATATTTTTCAAATCTTGACCAAATGTTCAATATAAGGTTTAAAACTCAATGATAATGAACATAGACCTCAATTTTGCGGTTAGCTTCTGATTGCATATTGTGTTGAAGAATACAACTTTTTGAGGTCAATTTTGTGGGCAGATGAGACTGTTTTTACAGGGGAAGGCATTTCTACCTATCCATGTATATGGTTGGTTTATATTTGTATAGCTTTCGAATAATGTGGAGGAGCACCATGGTGTTGGAAAATCATATTTTGCCGAACTTAGGTAAAATATCGTGATGAAGTTGTGATAGGATATTTTGTAACAAATCTTAGTAATATCATCATTTAATCTGTTGGGCAAACTATGATTTTCGACTACAATACAAAAACTGTTCGACAGCAATACAAAGATGAATAAACTAACGATACTCCACATGGAACGGTAGAAATGCCTTCCCCTGTAAAAACAGACTCATCTGTCCATAAAATTCACCTCAAAAAGTGGTATTGTTTAATCCATCTGCATTCAGAGGCTAATAGCAAATTATGGTCTATGTTCATTATCATTGAGCTTTAAACCTTACATTGAAAAGTTAATAAAATAATATCCTAAATTATAGTAATAAATAAATAAACGTAATAACATAAGATCCCCTGATCTGGTGTCGCTTTATTGACAGTTTTCCATTATTTTCTATTAAACAATAATTTTTCTCTTTGCTTTTTAATCCAATGAAGAGTTTATTATGTTTGAAATTCATATTTTTATTAAGGGATATTCATAATGTTTCATTTACACAAGTAACTGATTTGTATGCCATATGTGAACACCATGTTTTTTCGGTTTCAAAAGTAAATTTCTCCATGAAATCGAAACAAAATCATTACGTTTAACATATCATTCGAAAGCTTTTTAAATTTGCAAGTTTTTGTGAGATTTGACGTTTTGTGGATAGTTTTTTCAAAAAACGGTGAGCGTTGAAGTAATATAAGACATTGCAACTTTCCCAAATAAGGTGAAGATCAAGCTGTTCTTTAGATTCCAAGTTTGTGAAATTCAAGGTTACAGGCACTCAACCATTATAGAAAATGTAATGCTAAATTCGAAAAATTTGGTCAATATTTGAAAAATATTTAAGCAAAATGGAGATATTACAGCTTTTAGAAAAAAAAAAACATATTTTGAAATCAATCAGTACTTTTTAAGAAAAATCAAAAAAACAGTGTATAAAAATCACTGTTATATAACCTTCAATTTTAAACATATTTATAATTATGATAATCTAGAATCTCCATGGTAACTAAATCTAAATTAGTAACAAAAATAATTTTCATATACAGTCAACTCTCGATGCTGAAACAGCTGCACTTCGATAAGCTGAATTTTAAATAAGTCGAACAAAATCTACGGCCGGAAGTACGTTACAATTAAATTTCACTATCGTCTCAATGAGACGATTTCAGACAAAAAACGTGAATAATTGTGTAAATAAGTAAAAACTGAAAATAGGGTTCAAAGAGAGAACTTCTAGGACCACCTCTATGAAACGAACTATTAGAAGTCATTGCCTCTATAACTCGAACTTAAATTAAAGGAATTTCATGTGTAATTTGTTTTCCTGCTTCCCGTCATTGTTTATTTTTTCAGTTCATAGTTGCTCCAGTCACTAATTATTAGTTATTCACTCGAGCGGTTTTACAGTGGCTATTGAAAATTCTTTCAATTAACTAAAAGTTAACATTGTGGAGAAAGGAGAAAGAAGTTTGTTGCTAGTGAATTCCGAGTTCCGCGTAGTTCTCTTTTAACCTTCCTAAAGAATAAAGAAAAGATCGCCACTGGTGGAAGGCGGTAAGTTTACTTTTAGGCCCCCACAGAAAAAAACGCAGTTCAGTTGAAAGTTATTTGATAATTGGTACCGGGTATTTAATTTTCTGCATCAATGATTTTATATGTATGTACAAACAACATACACATACCCATTAATGAAAAATATACGTAATGATTTCACCTCCAATTTTCCCATTTACATGAAGATAAGTGGAATGATAATCTCGATAAGTCTTTGTTCAGTAAGTCGAACTATTTTTCTGGGTAGCTTGAGGAACGAGAATTGACTGTATAAACAAAAATACACTCACCACTAAAAAGTGAAAAATAAAAATAATTTTTAGAAAAAAAAACCAAAACTTGTTGCAAAGGCAGGATTTAGCTGCACCTCCTTGGCTGGCACCGACTCCAAAAATAACTGATCATAAATTGTGAATAGGTATATAAGTATCGATAATTTTGTTGATTGTCATTGAATTCTCTTTGTTTCGAAGCAACTAAAATATTATTTTTTTACTTTTTAGTTCTATATATGTAGGGCTTAATCTTGAAGTCGGTTTTTTTTTTTTTTCAAATTTCTAATCAGAAATTTAATGGAGAATATTCTTTTTTATATAAAGTTTGTCGCGTGGCCCAACAGTGTATGAGCTATATTGAATTTAATGAACAACATTACGTTTGAAACCCCTAATTTCTCTAAACTTTGTTTATTTTGAATAATCATTAATTGTTAATTTAATTTAATTATTATTTCAAGTAATTTGTTCCTGTTAATTCTAAATTATAAATTGGGAAAAGCAGTGGATTACGGATAGACATTTCCATGATTTATTGTTTGTCCCAATCAGGGAGAAATTGAGTTTTTTTTTTTTTTTGCAACTTTACGATAAATTGCTATAAAATGAGTCTTATATAAAATTGATAAAGAAGCATATAATTTTTATTTTTACTTTGGAATATGATTGATTCAGTATCTGATCAAAAGAAGGAAAAAGTTAAGAACGATTTTGAAATGTCATTGACAGTTTATTTCTATGTGACACAAAGACTGATAGGTTCAGAAGCCCAGCAGATGAACCTATTGAAGAAGTCCACTGAACTTATAGAGGGCATTCTACACTGGTGTGATCTAACGTCCGTCCACTATTTATTTTTTTTAATTTAAATTATTTATTGAAATTTACAACTGTTTACTGTATTACAACAAAAAATATTATACATCAATTAAATGTGATGAAATAGATAAAAATGACACGTCACTTGTTTTTAAAGCACCTACCCATTGGTAGCACTTATAAAGGTTCTACATGATGAAGCACTATATTAGAAGGTCCCGAGGCCATCTTCTTTTCAGGCGCCTCGGAGGGTTATCTGGAATGGAATGAGAAGCAATTTGTGATACTAATGGATTTGAATGGTAGTGGAGTTTGCTATGAAAGGATTGATATCTGGTTTGAGCTAAGTCAGAAACGTAAGGTATATTAAGATCTTTGTGTATAAGTTTGTTTGTGACTATGTAAGGAGCATTTAGGATTTTTCTAAGGATTTTGGATTGTAAGGATTGGATACGAGATGAATTGGATAGTTTAGTGGAGCCCCAAAGCTCAACTCCGTATGTCCAAATTGGTCTAATTATTGTCAAGTAAATGTTGAAGTAGTCGATAGCGACGGGCAGTTTCTTGTCGTTTTAGTCTTGTATGTGGATTCCAAGTAAGACGTTTGTCCAGATGAAGTCTTAGGTAGTGGATCTGTTCAACGGGGATTAGTGGAACACCGTTAAAGGATACCGTAGGACAGGAAGTCGTGGGTTTACGACGGAAGGTGAAGGTTATTTGATGGGATTTATTTTGATTCTCCATTTTTGACACCATTCTTGAAGTTTTACTATATGGGATTGGAGTGTCTGGGAGGCAATGAAGGGATTATTTTTTACTGCCGTCCACTATTAAATAAGATTTTTGAAGAATTGTAACATGCAACCTGGCGTAGGGATGTAGCGACCCCATCGCCCGGTCATTGTACCGCAATCAGCTACTGGCCCTCCAGGTTGGGGGAACAGTACTCCTACATACATACAGTACACGGGCACAGCACACTGCACATAAGATCATCTACACTACACACCCTAGGGCTATCTTCCCTGGGAAGCCGCCCCGGACGGGGATGCGGGTTTGCAAGCATTGAGATGGCAGCCCCATCAGCAAACTAGGGTACGGAGAGAGGGTGGATAGCCCCACTACCTGAAACATCCATTATCGTGAAACCCATACCAGCCTCGGATCAGATCTGTCTAAAAAGGAAACGACCCGGCACCCCCCATAGGATTTTTAACTTTGCATATTGGAACGTATTGTCGCTCTATAGACCCGGAGCCCTAAAACTGCTCTTAGAACAACTGGACAGGTACAAGATTGACATTGCCGCTATCCAGGAGGTGAGATGGACTGGACAAGGAATTCTTGAAAAAAGACGTCACTCCATCTACTACAGTTGTCACGAAAACCGGCATGAATTTGGCACTGGTTTTGTAGTGAGGGGAAAGTATAGGCAAATGATAATAGGCTTTAAGCCAATAAGCCCAAGAATATGTATGCTAAGGATGCGTGGAAAGTTTTACAATTATACCCTACTGAGTGTACATGCTCCTACTGAGGTGTCTGATGAAGAGGACAAGGATGCTTTTTATGAACTCCTGGAAAGGACTATAGATGCATGTCCAAAGTATGATATGAAAGTGATTGCTGGAGATTTTAATGCTAAGTTAGGGAAAGAAGATATATACCAGCGATTGATAGGGAAACATAGTCTTCATGATGTGACCAACGACAATGGACAAAGACTCGTAAATTTTGCAGCATCCAGAGGATTAGTCGTCGGAAGTACCTGCTACCCACACAAGAATATTCATAAGGGAACATGGACGACACCTGATAGGTCCGTAGTAAACCAAATTGACCATATTCTAATAGGAAGACGGCATAGAAGCAACCTGCGAAATGTAAGAGCATTCAGAGGAGCCAATGTCGACTCAGACCATTTTCTAAGCATAGCGCACTTGACAGCTAAGATATGCTCAGTCAGGAACTCGAAAGCTGCAGGGAAACCCAGAAGGCACAATCTGGAAAAACTGAAGAATACAGAGACCCAGCGTAACTATGCTGAAGTTCTTGACTCAAAGATACGCCAAGGAAATTATGGTGTTGAGGATATCCAGAAGTTCTGGTCAAGTTGCCATAGGGCAATAATGGAGGCAGCTGAAGAAGTTCTGGGACCACAGGAGAAAGAACCTAGGTCGACCTGGTTTGATGAAGAATGTAGAGCAGCCACAGAAACGAAGAACCTCTCATATGAGGCCATGATTAAAAAAAGCACCAGGAGGTCAGTTGAGGAATATCGACAGAAAAGGAAGGATGAGAAACGGATACACCGCAACAAGAAGCGACAGAGGGAGAGAGAGGAGATGGAGAAGGTTGAGCTGCTGCGCTGTAATCAGGAAAGCAGGAATTTTTTCAGACGGGTCAACAAAAAAAGGAAGCCCTTTACAAATGAACTAAAATCATGCAGGGATAAAGAGGGTAACTTGATCACCGACAAGGACAAAGTTCTTTCAGAGTGGAGGAACCACTTCCATGATCTTCTCAACAGTGGAGGAATCGAAGAACAAGAACTGGGAATGGAAGACCAAGACGTAGAGGAGGAGGAGGAGGAGGAAGACAGGATAAACCAGGCCGAAGAAGTGGAACTCGAGCCCCCGGATGAGGATGAGATAGAGGATGCCATCAGCAAGCTCAGAAATAATAAAGCCCCTGGAGCCGATGCACTGCCAGCGGAACTCTTAAAAGGTGGTGGAAGTGAACTCACTAAGGTACTCCAAGACCTTCTCCTTATGATTTGGACGGATGAGGTGATGCCCAGCGACTGGAACAGGTCAATAATATGCCCTATTCACAAAAAGGGCGATAGATATGCATGTAATAACTACCGGGGAATCTCGTTGCTCTCATGTGCATATAAGATACTATCCCAAATTTTATTTAAACGCCTATTGCCATATGCTGAAAGGGAACTTGGTCCGTACCAATGCGGTTTCAGAAAAGGAAAATCTACATCGGACCAAATCTTCTGTCTGCGGACCATCTTAGAAAAGGGCCGAGAATACAAGATAAAAACGCACCATCTCTTTGTAGACTTCAAAGCGGCGTATGACAGCATACAGCATGAAAAACTGTACAGTGGCCTCAGGGGTCTTAATATACCTGAGAAGCTTATACAGATGATTAAAGTCACTATGAAGGATATGAGGTGTGTGGTTAGGATAAACGGTGAACTGACAGAAGAGTTTCATGCAAGGAAGGGATTACGGCAAGGTGATGCACTGGCCTGTTTATTGTTTAATCTTGCTCTTGAGAAGGCGATAAGAGATGCGGGCTTGCGCCGAGATGAGCGATGCGGAAACATCTTTAACAGCCTCGTGCAATTGTTGGCATACGCAGATGATGTAGATATCGTGGGGCGCTCCTTCCAGTCCATGAGTGAGGCATTTCTGGCTCTGGCGAGTTCGGCCAGTAAACTTGGGCTTGAGGTAAACGAGTCCAAAACCAAATACATGGCATCAGAAGAGGTTCCGAGGCCAGGTGAGACAGTGGCAATAGGACAACACAGGTTCGAGAAGGTCTCTGAATTTAAGTACCTGGGTTCAATAGTCACTCAAGACAGCACCCCCGATGTGGAGATTAGGAAAAGGATAGCCGCCGCTAATAGATGCTACTTTGGTCTAGCAAGGCAGTTCAGAGGGAGAATACTCTCAAGAAAGACCAAGCTCTACCTCTATAAAACCTTAGTGCGCCCCGTGCTCCTGTATGGATCGGAATGTTGGACAGCATCAAAGGCAGCCGAAAAAGAACTGATGATCTTTGAAAGAAAAGTTCTCCGACGAATCTTTGGTGGGGTAAAAAATCGGAGAGGAATGGAAACGCCGCACAAACCAGGAGTTGTATACGATTTTTGAAGAGGCAGACATCGTTACAACCTACAAGTTAAGGCGCTTAAGGTACGCTGGGCATATTGCCAGAATGGCTGATGGAGATATGCCAAAGGGGTTGCTGACCCAACTGATCCATGGGACAAGGAGAAAAGGAAGACCAAAGCTTAGGTGGTCGGATGGGGTCGCTGCAGATGCCAGAAGCATGTTGGGGGTGCGAAACTGGACGGCGTCAGCGCGGGACCGTGACGATTGGAGGAAACGGTTGGAGGAGGCCAAGACCTGTCACCGGGTTGTAGAGCCGTTATAAAAAAAAAAAAAAAAAAAAAAAATGCAACCAATTATAAATAGATATATCCATATCTATTGTTGTTTTTTTTCCAGTCAGGGAGGAATACATTTGTGAGTTTCCAAGGTTTAAATGAAAGTTATTTTTTGACACGTATTTGTCTTTTGGATGGGGCTCTATACTTTTTAGCTGTAAGGTTTTTTCACATTCAAAAATGTAACATTTTAACACGCCCTAGCTCTGTTAGTGTTGCTCGAAAATTTGACGGCAGTTTCCAAGTCAGAAATTTAACCGAGAACATTTTTTGTCAAGTAACATTTGTCGCTAGAACCCACCGTTTAAGAAATAAATTTCTTTGAATGAAAAAAGGCACGTTGTAAATTTTGTTTCACCATCAAATATGTAATGTTTTCTCACCCCCAAAAATGTAACATTTTAGCATCCTTTAGCATTTAGCAAATTTTGGTGTTGCTCAGATGGAAAATTTGACGGCAGTTTCCAAGTCAGAAATTCAATCGAAAACATTTTTGTTCAAATAACATTTGTCGCCAGAGCCGTTTTTACAGTTACCGTTAAGGAGCTCTTTTGATTCGAATGAAAAAAGTTAGGTTGTACCGGTTGTTTTAACCATCAAATATGTAATGTTTTTTTTTTTACCCTCAAATATGTAATGTTTTAGTACGCTCTAGCTCTGTTGGTGTGGTGTGGGCGGAAAATTAAACAACAGTTATCTTGTCACAAATGCTTTGGAGAATATTTATTAGTTGTGTAAACCAGACAGTTATTGGATATATATAATCACAGTTTATGGATATACATATATATATATATATATATATATATATATATATATATATATATATATATATATATATATATATATGCAATAGAACTACTGAAAAACAAAAAATCTTCTGGATATGACGGAATCACACCAACAATTTTTAAAAATTTTTTTGAAATAATGCCAAAATTACTTCTAAACGTTTATAAATTATTTTATCAAAGAAAAGAAATTCCTGACAATTGGAAAATTGGACTCTTAGTTTTAATACCAAAACCATCAAGTGATAAGCTAAGACCTATCAGCATGCTTCCAATCATGAGCAAAATTATGGATAGCATTATTAAAAACAGACTCGTTTATTTTCTTCTTAAAAATAATATAATAAATAAGCAACAATTTGCCTTTTTACCAAGGACAGGTACACTAAATGCATTGCAATTCCTAAATTTGCATATTACTGATGCTTTAGACAAAAAAGATCAACTGTTAGCTATTAGTCTAGATATCAAAGGAGCATTTGACAATGCTTGGTGGCCTGCTATCCTTTATAACTTGAAACAATATAACTGTCCTCAAGACTTATATTTATTAATTAAAAGTTTCCTCAATAACAGACGTATCCTACTAAAAACAAATACATTAACTTACTCAAAATCGTTGACAATAGGTACGCCACAAGGATCAGGAATTTCACCCATTTTATGGAATATTTTAATAAATACAATATTTGATCTAAATTTACCGAACGAAATTAAATTACTAAGTTATGCCGATGATATACTTCTTTTAATCAGAGGGCGATGTTTTAAAAACTTACCAGAACCCGCAAATTCAGCACTACAAAAAATATCAGATTGGACAAAAAATAACAAATTAAAACTAAACACATTGAAATGTAAATATATCATTTTTAGCAGAAAAAGAATATACCGGACCTAAACCTACATATAGACAAAGAGAGAATCGAAAGAACGGAAACACTGACCTTTTTAGGCGTGCTATTCGACAAAAAAACTAAAATGGACACAACATATTGAAAAAAAATATACAATACAACTTTAAAAACCATCAACTCTCTCACTATTGCTGCACGGACAACTTGGGGCTTAAAAGCTGATTCTCTGAAAATTATCTATGAGGCAGCATTGATTCCAAAGATGCTATATGCGGCACCAATTTGGCATAAAGCTATTCAGAAAAAATGCAACCTTCAAAAATTACAGAAGTTACAACGGCTCATAGGAATCAAGATAGTAAAAGGATACAATACTATATCACATGATGCAGCATGTGTTTTAGCCGGCATGATACCTATAGATTTAAAAATAAACGAAATAGTGAAATTCACATCAATAAAATTAGATAGTTGTGACTACGGAACTATCTTAAAAGATTCAATAGATTACGAGACTAAACCTTCATACTGGCTACACCCTGCGATACACGCGAAAATTAATACACAGTTAACACAGATTGCAGAGAAACCTGCAGACGTTACTAATATATTCACAGACGGAAGTAAAGAAGGGGACAATGTAGGCTGTGCTTGGTTACTTTGGGACAAGAGAGAAAACATGATAAGTGCTAAATATAAGCTGGGTGCAACTGTTCCAATAACCAAGCAGAAAAATATGCAGTCTTAAAAGTAACAGAATTCCTTCTTGATCTTCCTACTAACGTACACCACGACATTGTAATATTGACAGATAACATGACTCTAATACAATCCATACTTAATCCTAATATTCATGACCAACTAACTGAAATCATTAGACAAAATATATACACACTTATTTTATCAAACGTCAATATCGACATAAAATGGGTTAAGGGGCATTCTGGCATTGACGGAAATGAAATGGCTGACACCTTAGCAAAAGAGGCAGCCAAAAGTCAACTATTTCCGTCATACAAGAAAACACCACTATCATTTCTCAAACATGATATTAAACAAAACATAATATCAATTTGGAATGATCGCTGGTTTAAATCTGAAAAATCCCCAAGCCTGCATAAAATTCATTCCAAGAATAACAAAAAATAATTTCAACATACTCAAATCCACACATTACAAACTGACACAGGTCTTAACAGAACATGGACAAACTAAAGCATATCTAAAAAGGTTTAATTTAATAAACAGCAACATATGTACTTATGACGGACGAGAACATACATTTAAACACATAATTTACGACTGCTTATTATATGACAGACAAAGATCCAAACTAATTATGACGCTGTTTTTCAAAGGTGAAAATTGGCCTGTGACAGAATATGACTTGTACAACAAATACAGAGCTGAATTTACAAAATTTATCTACAGCTTGGACTTTGACCAACTGACCAAGGACTGAGAAGGTGGAAGGACATTTCATGAAAAATCCTTTAAATAGTTAAAATTATGGGCTAAAATCAGCCATGGACCATCTTTTTTTTTTTTTTCTAATTTTCGTATTCAATTTGTAATGTTTTATTTGTTTCTTTTATATTATGTTCAATTGTTCAATGATCTGAATTATTTTAATAATATTATTGTAAAAGTTTCAATGTAAATGTAATTATGACAATTAAGGTACGTAGTATACATTTGTATGGAACGTACAACCTAAATAAACGGTCCTTTCAAAGGGTTACTTTGAAAGGAAAAAAAAAAAAAAAAAAAAATATATATATATATTCCTTAAGGAAGTATTGATACTAAAATTATAGAAAGAAAGGTCCAATGCGGTTGAAATATGCAGTCATTTTTTCTTAAGTACTGTTCTTTAAGCTAAGCAAGAAATCTCACCCCAGACATTATTCTTGGAATGTATTTTACAAAATAGTGACTATAAATAATATAAAATCAGTTATTGACACCCTAAGGATATCATCTTTCAAAATACGGACAGAATTGAAAGTTCTTTTACACAGTTGAGTTGTAGGATTAAAAAGGAATTTTATGTGAATTTTTTTGACTAAATATATTTTTTTTCTAATTTTGAAGATGGGCTGTCAATAACTGCCTGGTTTTATCTTAGCATAGCATTAGTCGCTAGGAGCTATATTGGTTTGAATGAAAAACGTCACGTTTGAAACCGTTGTATTCTCTCAATTTTTTTTTCTTTTCAAAATTATTAATTATTATTAATTGATAATTTAATTAAAATATTATTTTAAGTAATTTGATCCCTATAATTCTAAAACGTAAATCCGAAAAGCAGTAGATTATTGAGAGACATATCCATCATCTATTGTTTTTCCCAATCAGGGGAATTGAGTTTTTTTTTTTTTTGTTTTGTTTTTTTTCTACTTTCCCTTACCCAGATGGTGATAATCTTTATTCGGAACAAAACAAATGCAGTTTGATTTACAATTTCTTATTGGTTTGTTTATTCATGCTACCTGTTATAGTTGGACCATTTTGAATAATAATCGAATTTTCATAAAATCCTCGGTTCGGTTAACGGGAAAGTTCTCGTTCCCGTACAGAAATTCTATTGTAAATCAAATCTACTCAACAGAATAAAAAACTTAATAATAAAGATTAAGTATTTATAACTAAAGTAAAAGTATAAATATTTGCGTACCTCAATGGAGTTCGTATTCAGTAAAGCTGTATTTATATTCAGTATACAATTTAGCTGTATTTCAATAACTTTTTTGTCTTCCCTTTGACGAGTCTCTTCATCCACGAAGCTATTATGTGAAGAGCCAACATGTTCTAGCTCATAGTAATTTTTAGAAAAATAATTTAATTATATAATATGACTTCAAAATATGAATTCAAATGGTATTTCAAGTATTAAAGTATGTTGAAGATTATTAATTAATAAATTACCTGAAAAATAAACTCTGAAATGATGATACGCAGCCATCCGCAGATATATTTTATAAGGGATGGCCATTTGAGAGAAAATATGAAAATGGAGGCAAGGAAGGCAATTCAAGATGTAAACTGAATAACTTTTTATAAAGTAGAAAAAAATTGAATTCTTTCCTCTTAATCATTCATTTGTTTGCGTTGAACGGATCCACTAATAAGGGATTACGACTAACATGGAATACACATTCAAATCTAAAATTAAATGTTACGGTTTTTTTTGTAAGTTCAACTTAACAGATTAACATAATAGCGCTCTCACTCAACCCCTTGTGCATTTTAGCAGCACTTACTCAGAAAAAATGGCCGCTGGGATCAATTACTTACTATAAGTGCTGAAACAGGTTTTGGTGATTTCATATATCGTACGTATATTACGATTATACGTAACTTAAAGGTCAGGAAACTGCTCGTCGTTTTCGATTGTGTACCTCAGCTGCAGGCAGTAATAAATTAAATATCTTTGAAAGTAAAGCAGGGGGATCTGCGATATAAACTTCATCGATGGAATATGGAAGATAAAGACTGTATTACAATGTACAATGGGACCCAGGATTCTTCGGACAGTATGTTATCTCTTAGGTAATCAGCTTGGAGAATACATACAGTCCGAGGAAAGTTGAATGAGTACGTAGAAATGTGGTTAATTTTAAATACCAAGTTTATAAAGCAGTTCTGGATGCCATACCCGATCAAGGGCCTGTTCAACGTCAAAAAAGAAGCCGGTAGTTTTCATCTTGCGCCTATCTTGACCTTTCTTCCACCCTGGCTAGAATAGGTTTTTGACAATATATATATATATACTGACATCCCTATCGCGGCTTCGCCCGCCCTCATAAGTAAAGATAATTTCAACAAAAAATTAAAGTTTTATTTGTTTATCAAAAAGATTCTTGTATTTTAGCATGTGGTTGAGCATTATTTCTTCAATGATTTTTTCATGCATAGCAGTAATTATTAATCTGGTTATAATAGCACTGATTAGGTGGTTGAAGATTACGTAAAAGCACCATTAGACATAAAATTTTTAATTTCAATGTATGAATTGTTAATCAAGATGGATAAAGACTATTAAGAAACTCTTGCGTAAAATAAACTGCATTATCAGTGCTTACGACAAAAGGCCCGTGGATCATATTTTTACTCACAATATAAAAAAGCAAAGGGTCGACATTTTAATTTAGTAATAATTTGTATTCGGCAGAAATAACTTTATTGATTTTATCTGTTTGGATGTTGATTTCGAACTATAAAAGTATATGACAGTGTGGCAAACCTCGGTCCTGCCTCTCAACATTGTAAATTTAAATTTTAGTTATTGTAAATTTTACCATTGCAAAACCTTCCTAGAATTATAAAAATGATTTATTTAGATGTCGGTACAGATAGGTTCAGTTTACCATTGTAAACTCTATTTTGGAATTGCGCTATACACAATCGGTCGATTTTCAAGCTTCACTGGGATCCACATATCGCACACCATATTTAAATCTTTTTTAATAATTTTCTTGATAGTTTAATAAGTAAATTTTATCATCGATTTCAAGCTGTTTCGTAACCTCTCGCGTAGAATGGCACTCGCCACCTATCGGCCAATTTTCAAACTTCAGTGTTGTCCACATATTTTCTTTTTTTAATAAAAAATAAATTAAAAATCAATAGATTTTAATATTGCTAGACCTTCTTGGAACTATGAAGATGATGTAGTTAATATTTAGTATAGATTGGTTCAGTAGTATTCGCGGTAGTGATCACAAACGAAAAACGGCTTGCCCTTTTATATAATAGTATAAATTATTATTAAAATAAATTTTCTAATTGTAAATCATTCAAGAACTATGAAGATGATGTAGTTAAAATTTGGTTCAGATAGGTTCATTAGTTTTACTAAAATGCTATATATCGCTTGCGACATATTTATAGCTTTTTGGGTAACAATTTAATTGAATTGAGTAATTTTTTTATCAATATTAACTAATAATTGATTTTTTTTATGTTTATCGATAAAAATCTTGTATTAAAGTGAACAACTGAAAATTATATTTTTGATAATATAATTATATTTTCACGCATAGCAGTCATTATTTACTTGGTTAAATTTAGATTGATTTGGTATTTGAAGATAACATTAAGCATAATTAGACATCCAATTTTTAATTTTAATATATGAGTTGGTAATCCAGATGGACAGAGACCATTAAAAAACTGTTGCATGTAATGGACTGCATTATCAGTGCTTACAACTAAAGGTTCAAAATTCATATTTTACACACTTTTCTAACCATAAAAGTATGTGGTAGTGTGGCAAAACCCGTTTCTAACACTCAACATTGTACATTTAAATTTTTATTGTTGCTAAATCTAGAACTATGAAAATGATCTCGTTAAAATTTGTTATATTTTACTCCATATAGCTGTTTTAATAGAAAAAAAGAAAATTTTACTATCAATGTCCAGCTCTATGTAACACTATACCTTTTAACCTTTCATGTAGATGGCAACTGCCGCCATTTTTGAACTTCACTGTTATCCACTTATTATTCATTATTCAATAAAGAATTAGTTGAAAATCATTAGATTTTACTATTGCTAAACCATCCTATAAAGATGATGTAGTCAAAATTTGGTAGAGATTGGTTCAGTAGTTTTTGGCAGTTAGTGATCACAAACGAAAAATGGCTTGTCCTTTTATATAATAGTATAACCTTATACCGCCATATGTTAGAATCGTATAGAGCTAACAAATAATTGTGACTTGCAGATAATATACAAATAATATTGCGACTATAAATTAAGATATAAGCTATCCTATCTTTCTTGTTGGATCAAACTGCAGACGATGTGCAAATTTGATTAAAATCGGTTCAGTAGTTTAGGTGTCAGCGTGGCCCAAGAACGTGATACGTAGTTTATATATATATAATCGTTCTATGCATCGATACCTATACCTATTCACACCTGAAAGACTGTGGGTTAGATATATATCTATGATATTTTGCGACTATTTCAACTTTTCTTGGTTTCCTCCATTACTTGGTTTGATGTTCCAAATATCTGGTCACCTTAGTCAAGCCTGAATTTGTATCCAGCTTTGTATTGAACCCTGTAGATAACACTACATGCCAAAGAGGAGTAGTGATCATTTAGAAGGTAATAACTATCATCGATTTTCAGACACTTCAAAATTCTAAGTGTGCTATCCAAAGACTAGATTATGTTTACGAATAATCTCATTGAGGTTCTCTGAAGTCAGGCATAACCCACTTCTCAGAACAATAAAGCATCCCACGCCTCTGAGACGTAGAGTGTACTTCTAACAGTGATTTGTAGTGTTTCTATCAACTGTTCAAGGCTTCTTATGATCCAATTAAAGAAAATGAATTTTAAAAACTAGTTAAAGAAAGCACGAAAAAAAAAATTCCTGTTTATTGAAAACACAACTGAAAGAAAATATAACTATACGAAAAATAAATAATCGTAGAGAAATGTTTTACTTTTTGAAAAACTAAACTGATTGATCCAGCTGAAAAATCTTGGTATTAAAATTAATCTATATCTTTGGATTCCTAACGTAAATAGGAGGCATACTTACTTTTATTCCACGTTTGCTAATTGTGATTTGAAACGAATATTGACAATATTATCAGTCATTAGATACTTCCTTGCTGTACTTACTCAACTCACACAAATAAAATTCAATTATTTTTATTTTACTTATTTATATTACGTAGATATGTCTTTTGGCTGGGAGTCTATGAGTCATTTTCAAATAAAATGGCAATTTAGCTTTCCAGAAAACCCAAACATCCTTTAAAAAAAAGTTACTTATTCATGTTTAGTGGCATACTAGGATGTTGTCACACTACTTGAGAATATATAAATAAGTCGGTTCGCCAAATTTCCGCTTCCTTGATTTTTAATGAATTTTTAAGAGAAAAAAAATCTTTGATAATTTGATGTTAGCTACCGGATTTGAACCCTGTCAGAATTATAATTGTCATTCAGGTTTTGGTTAAGGATTCTTCAGGTTGCTGATTTGAAGTGATTTCCAAGGAAGAACAATAGTAATAAATTTTATGTGAGAAATCAAAGCATTTTTTTCCAGACAATTTAAAAAAATCTTTTAAATTAAATTAAATTAAATTAAACTAAAAAGTACAAGGATTTTATTATTTTTCCCTCCCCAAAAATCATTAATCTGTTAAGAATGTTTAAACCCTTTGGATAATCCTTCATTACAAAAAAAATATTATTAATTTATTTATTTTTAATTGTTGTTAACGTATATCAAAATATGTTCACACTTAAAGGCGACTAAGAGAAATATATGGAAAATGAGTTTTTAGAAAATGTTAAAAAAAAACTATTAAACCTATTTATTATAATTTTTTATAGGTGTGAGCATCTGTAACAGCCAAATTGATTAATGAATCAGAATGAAAATGGCTTTTAGTCTAAACGACATCAACAACCCTACACAATGCTAGTATCTAATTTTAATGTCTAGTTATCACAGTCTTTTCCACTGTATATTTTTGTTTGTGTGTATAAGAAAAAAATTTTATTTAATCATAAATTTACAAATGGGACCACAAATTTAACGTGTGTTACCAAAAGTTTACCATAACGGTAACGTATGTCAACCGTAACGTATGTCGAATTCTCGTAATTTTAATTTAAAAAAAATTATTTAACTACAATTTTTTTTCTTATATAATTGGTTTGAAACATTCTTAATGTTGAAATCTATGAACTGTAAAAGCTTAGATTTAGATAGGTTAACTTATGTCAAAATGAATTTTGGCACTCACTATGTTTTGAGAATCAAGGTCGCCTTACTTTTGTTAAACAGCGACCTGGGCTCTTGGTTAGGAATGGTTACAATACATTGTCTGAAGGGTGGTTCCAAGCTCCAGAACCCATTCTTCTTGAAATTCTCGGACTCAAAGAAAATCTTTTCTCAAGCCCCCAAAATTTCATATTTTCAAAAAAGAGTTCTATTTTGATTTAATATACACATATTTGAACCGGAAATAAAAGAGAGAATAAAATGAAAAAAAAAAATTGCTATACTTTTTGGGAAGGTTAGAAGATGGCAACTTGACATGTGGACAGTAGCCTACGTCAAAATTTTTAATAATCAATTTCTTTTGTTTTCTTTATCTAACGTTTGAAATTGAAATTCCAAGGCTTACATTAATTTAAACAAATGAACCCGACAAGATAAAATCGACAACAGTGAAATTATTGGAGGTAATACCTAGCTATTTTGGTTGAGGAGCTATTTTGGTTTAAATGGAAAATTTCACGTTTGAAACCCCTATTTTCCCTCAGCTTTGTTTATTTCGAATAATTATTGATTGTTAATTTAATTTAATTATGTATTTAAGTAATATGATCTTTGAAATTCTAAAATGTAAATTGTGGAAAGCAGTATATTTTAGATAAACGTATCCACGCTCAATTGTTTTTCCCAATCAAGAAGAAATTGATTTTTTTCATATCTGTTTTTGTATGCTCTTTTCTTAAAAAAGTAAATAGAACAAGGACTACTATTGGTATTTACTTGGCAATGAGAGCCTCAGATATCTTATTAGGTTATTTCATTATATACGCCCAAGAGGCGTATAGTATTACGAGTGCTAACCCTCGTACAAACAAGAGTAAAATCGAAGATGTTATCTGCAGGGTTAAATATTCTAAAACTCGACAAAACTAGAGGAAAATGACAATAATATACTGAATAAAACAACAGTATTAAGTAAAATTCCTTGTTAATTCCTTAACAAAATCACTTTTCTTTAAATTACATTTGTCTTCGCCTAACTTTTGAGGCTCGTTTGGCTCCGATGAAATGAATTGCTTCATATCACGGTTTATGATTGTTGAGAATGCACAAAAATCTATTCCCCTTTCATCGTTATTTGTGTTCTTTTTGTTATAAAAATCTGCGATTCTTTTATCTCCCGCATGTAAAAATCCAAGATAAAATAGAGCTTCTCGAATTTCGTGTAGACGAATGAGCTCATCGTTATCTTTATCAAACCTACAAAATGCATATTCTAATGTTGGTTGCGTTTGACTAATCAATGATTTGTTTAAGTGATCTTGGATGTCGGAGAGTGATATGTATTCTTTATTTTTCCTGTCCAGTTGACAAAACAGCTGAAACGTAATAATTCTAAATTATTTTTCTTTTAATGTTGTACATCACTAAGTTTAATGTATTATTACCTACCTCTTTGAAATTAATGAATCATACCGTAAAATGATACAAATTTGCGTCACTACTGAATTTTCGAAGCAAACGCTTCCTTGATAATGGCTAAATTAATATGGTAAAAATGAAACAGGATTTTTTAAAAGTGTTTAAACGTTTTATTCAATTATATATTCTTCATTTGGGTCCAATTCCTTTCCCCATCCTTAGGGCAGGAGAATGTTTCTACGCTTATAGAACTTCCAATATTTGCTGGCAAAAAACTGATCCAAGTGACATTTGACATCCTCTTTTGAAATGAAGGTCTTCCCGTCCAAAACAATTTGCAGAGACCGAAACAATTAATTTTCCGAAGGTGACAAATCTGGAGAATATGGTAAGTGTGGTAGTGCATCCCATTTAAGCTGTAAAAGCTTTTGGTGAGTTAACAAACTTGCAAGGTCTCGCATTTTCGTGTGGATCAATATACCTTTTATATTGGAGAATACTTGCCTTTTATGATTGATTGAAACATTCAAATGGTCCAGTTGTGAGTACAATTAAGAATTAATCGTGATACTGTACGGTAGAAATTAAAAAAAATAAATAAAATATTCGCTTGAAATCCCAACAGACAGCACAACCATTTATTTGCCAATATCGGCCTTAAACGTAGTTTAAGCTTGTTCATCTTTTTTACTCCATGATTAACATTTTTGTCAACAGTCTGTAATGATTCACGTGATGGATCTATTCTTGACGTTTGAGAAGCTAATCATAGTCATTAAAACGACAAAGCAAATATTATTCTGTGCTATGTCCTTCTCTGAGTGGTCCGGATCAGCATTAATCTAAATAAAGGGATGCCAGTCAGGACTTAATTTCCTGACAGTTTATAAATAAGTATTTTTTAAATAATTAATTAATTTAATTAAGTCTTCTCGACAAGGTGATCGTGGGGCCAAATAATTGAGAGGTGTTAATTATAAAGGAGAATAATCAAGATATATTAACTAGATGAGTGACATGCAAATGGTAAATGAATGAGGGTTAAACTAAAAACAACATATATTCCATTAAGGGTTGACATATAAAATTACAACAAGCAGTAAGCATCATTAGTTAATCATGTATCTAAAATGTAACAGAACAAACTTAACCTAGACTTATCTTAATCTGAAGGAGATGCTATGATGTGGGTAAGGCGTCATCGGCAGCAGTGGAAGTCATCGGTGGGCTACATCGTGGTAAGGCTGGCCGACCTGGGAGACAAGGCCAGACCCAAGACCCCCAGGAACAAGCTCTCAAGAAACAAAACAGGACTAAAAAGACTGATCCCGAAAATATTTTTCCGGCCCTTTTTGGTAAATAGGCTCCGCCCCCTGGATCAAGTACACGCCCACCGACTTCCCAGTTTCTTGAATTTTAGAAAAAATAAAATATCGTGTTTACCCCTAATATTAAAAGGTAAGGGACAAGGAGGTAGAGAAACTATCCTTTGTTGTATGACCCAGCTGCCAAGGGCTGTGAAATGGTTTGCTTATTGCGTATCACGCGAATATTATTATACGAATATTAACACGCTTGTTAAATTAAACCCTATAGGTTTGATACATAGCATCTGTAAGAACACGTAAAACCGATATGTCAAGTTTTGGGATTGGACCAAGATGTTTCACGTGATCATGAACGGTCGAATTCGATAAATTAAATCTCTCAGTAATATCGCGAAATATTTCAATGTGTTCTTCATCATTCCGAGAATTGGGATCTTACTTTTTAAATTGTTGATGGACATTCCCTTCCGTAGTAGCTTCTCCTCCCAATCCACCACTGCCTGTTGCAGTTTTTCTTTCGAATCTGAAATTAGGACAATATCGTCCGCACATTAGAGACTTTTTATGAGTACGGTCCGCATTTTCCATTTACCTATTAAAGTCCATGGTGTTCTGCGCTTGCATATCTTGTGCACCTCATCCATTGGAGTAATGAATAGGAGATGGCTGATGCTGTCTCCCTGTTTACTCCTCTATCAAGAGAAAACTGTTTGGATTCCTTGCCATTTATCCTAATGACTACCTTCCCATTGCTGTACGACGTTTATATTGCCTGCAGTAAGTCTGCTGGTACATTCTTTGCGGCAAGAGCGTTCCTTATTTCATGACTAGGCACAGAATCGAATGCAGCTGATAGAAAATGGGAGAATGTTCCAAAAATACGAAGCGAAAACGCTATGTGAAAAAAAAGAATAATGAAAATGCACGAAATCTTATAAATTTGATTGTTCCTACTAATTTTTAATTTGACTGAAAATTTATGAGCTGAGCTGTTCAATGATTGTGACATCGTGCGTTTTATCAGAGTTGGTCGGCTCAGGTGGGCTGGTCATGTGATCAGGCACTGACGCTGTGCAGCACTGACGCTGTGCCGAGAAGGATCCTCAAGGAGGAAATTCATTCTATTAGAAAACGTGGGCGCCCCAGACTTCGCTGGATGGACAGTGAGGTGAGTGATGCACGCAACATTCTGGGAATCCGAGACGAAATCGGCTGCACGGGACCGTGTTGAATGGCAGAGATTGCTTCGGGCGGCCTTGACTCCTCGCGGGTTGTAGAGCCAAGGAAGAAGAAGAAGAAGTATTCAAACTAAAAAAATGAAAATTACAGTGATGGTTTTATTATAAGAGAAAATTAGGTTAAGATAAAACAAGGATATTTGGATTTAACTTGTATGGTATTTCAAGTATATTATTGCTAAAAAAAAGTTACGAATTCCTCCAAAATCCAAGTCAAACCTCAGTTTGCATACACTTGTATGAATAAGAAAGTAATTTATTATTTGAGATTATATCTCCTTAATTATCAATTAAAATTAAAAACTTGTAGGAACAATCGAAATTATAAGATACGATTTCGTGCATTTTAATGTCAATTTTCATTACTTTTTTTCTCAAATACAGCTTTTTCGCTTCGTATATCTGGAATATTCCCACATTTTCTTATTCCTAAGAAGTTATAAGATGATTCATAGTTGTCTGGGACTGATATAAGAATATTTAATTTTTCGTACCTGGCGGGGATTTTGGGTCGTTCGTACCACTGTGCGCCGGTTTTTATCCGTCCTGGGCTAGTGAAAATGTTTAATATACATACGAGATAAAATACATACGAAATGAATCTTTATCTTTCTACCCCAGCAAGAATAGATTGGTAACCTGGAGGACAGCCCGTCCTACTTTTCTTAGTAGGAGTACACAAGGAAGTCAGATCCCAAAAAGCAACACCAAAAAATTATCGAAAGTGAAATTTTTCCACAAACATCTATTGACGAGTGTTTATCGAACAACTCATATTCATATAATTAATATATGTGATATTTATGATTGCTGGCAAAGAAGGTTTAGATGATGAAAATCAAATGTTTTTCAGATAAATTATACCAACAATAAAATAAGCATAGCGGGATAGTTGTCTTGCTTCATTATTGCCAAATATTAGGGTTTTTTTATGTTTCACCTAACGATAAAATATTGATTAGGAGAAAAATTAATTTTCAAAGCGAATTAATTACTAAAACTATTTTTAGAAACTATTATGAAGATTTGGCCTGGGATTATTTAGTTGGAGTCATTTCGTACTTTGTCTGTTTGTTAAATATAATTTGATTACTGAATAAATATGGCAGAAGTGTTTTATTACTTTATAAGAATAACTTTAAACTAAAAATATCAAACAATTTGATAGATACAGTAGAGAGCATTCTTCTCTTTTCAGCACCAAACAAGAATCTGAATAAGATGAAAATATCACATAAGAAAAAAAATAAAATAAAATAAAATAATCCCCTCCTCTTTCGACACCTCGTAAACTCAATAGATTTCCAAACAAAACATAATTAACTATACGATGGCAGATCTCTTGGTATAACAACCAAATAACTATTACTTAAACATTTAATTTAAAACCCTAAATAAAAATGTACATTAAAATTTTTTTTCTCACTTTTAAATTTTTATTCACGCCTTTTATGAAGGTAACAATAAGTGAATTTGATGGTATAGTAATTCTACAGACCTTGTAGGCGTGTGGGAGACAAGCACTCAACAGTACCCCCTCCAAGCATAGATTGAATAGAAAGGTTTATTTATCCAGCTTCTTTTAAGCCTTCTGAGAGTACTTCCAGGTATGTCAGTCTTGGCCATGTCATTAATGAGTATGTTATGTCCATTAAGTCTGTCGTGAAATCGTCTATAAATGTTATGTATATGTTCCTTTACTGTGGGTACTTCTAAATCAGTGTGAAGTGTGTGATTTGAAATGTACCAAGGTTTTTTCGTGATTAGTCTGAGTATTATTGATTGGAATATTTGTATTTTTTTAAAGTGTGTATATTTTGCAGTATGTATTCAGTCGTTGTCAGAGTTTTAATGTCCGTATTGGATACAAAAGTTTAAATCTCATGTTTAGACTGAGACGTTTTTGTTTTACATGTGGGCCCCAGGACATTATTCTATCAAATGTAAGTCTTAAGTAATGAATGTGGTTTGTCTGTGGTATGGGTTGATTGTCGATGAAGACAGGTGGACAAGAGTCTTATCTAACAAAGAGAGAGGACTCAGTCTCTCACGGATCTTGTTGGCAATTTTCTTTGAGGTTTCTGATCAAAAAATATTAGACACGTATTTTGGTGTTCCGACCAATGGGCCCTAGAAACCGAGAAAAAAAAATAGCATTAAATTAATTTATTTAATATCTCGAGTTATAAAATGATATCGACATGATTCTTGCACAAAGGTTTTTATTTTTTATTGCGGATTTAAGAAAAAATCCAGCCGCTCCAATAGATTTTGGGTTAGGTTAATTAAATTCTAAAAAGAGATTAGATTTTCAAGCTAATTCAAACTACATCTATAAATTTTTTAACACAAAAATTGACATCAGATGCTAATTCAGCACCCTCAAAAACATTGAAAAACGTTTATTCAATAAATATAAAAAATATAATTTTTCACCCTCTTCGAGGGGAAGAACTTTTTAAAACGATTATTGGTTACTTTCCTTTAAATAGCTAATACTTTGTCACGCAATTCATTCATTGGTATCGCTTGAAAGAGGAGAGCCGCAGCTTTCTTTTGATGTATATTAATGCAAATTTCGATCAACAAAAACCTATTAAAAAAACTGGCAAATCCATATTTAAAAAAACATATTTATTTTTAACTTAAGTTTGAAACCAGATAGGAAAATGAAACCAAAGACATTTCACAAAAGACAAAGAGTATTACCACCCTATATTTTGTATAAAACAATGAAGTTGATACGTTAAACCCTCTAAGCGTAATTCATGTTTTTGTCAATTTAAACAAATTGAGTTTTTGTTTTTATTGAATAAACGTTTTTCAATGTTTTGAGGGTGCTAAATTAGAATCTAACGTCAATTTTTGTGTAAAAAAATCTATAGAGGTAGATTGTTTGAAAATCTAATAATTTTTAAAAAATTTAATTAACCAAAACCAAAATCTACGGAGCAGCTGTATTTTTCCTTAAATTCGCAATCAAAAATAAAAATCTTGGTGCAAGAATATTGTTGATATCACTTTTTAAACTCGAGAAATAAAATAAATTAATTTAATGCTATTTTATTTTTTTCTCGGCTTCTAGGGCCCATTCGTCGGAACGGCAAAACACGTGTCTAATATTTTTTGACCAGGAACTTCCAAAAACATTGCCAACAAGATCCGTGAGAGCCTGAATGTGTCATCCCCTTGTAAGTGTAAAGGTTATGTGCTGTGATTTGTTGTAATTTAGTTTTATTTTCCATTGTTTGAACCAGTCTTGTAGTATTGTTAAGTGGTGAAAAATAATTAAAACATTAAAATTAATAAAAATGTTCAGTTAATAAAAAATCATTAAAAACATTTACAGAATGTAACCTCTCATTGCTATAGCATTTATTTAAAGCCCACCAAACAAAATTAAATTTCTCTCCTAATGCTCTCTTTAAATTTCTGATATTTATTCTTTTTTTTTTTTTGTTTTTCCTTTAATTTTCTTTTATTACCTAATCCCTTTTCTTATATATTTTTCCTCTATTGCTTTCTTAATCCTAGTGTAAAATCGCAACTGAAAGACTGTAAAAAATGATGTACTTAAGAAATTAAAAAAAAAAAAAAAAAATTTCCACTACAACCATTTAAGATTTCAAGGTAAGGATGTACTGTTAACAATACAACGGTTGTTAAGGAAGGGAACTTGGCAGAAATAACATTTAATACTTTGTAAATATAATTGTTATATATCATAGCTAAGGATTCCACCCAATTATTTTTTTCATTTTTTTAATAAAAATAACGTTGTGTTTACGTTCACCTATTCTTCAAATAGGGCAAGATAAACGTATTAGAATTATTCAGAATATTAATAATAAAATCAATCAATATTTAAAAAAAAAAAATAATAAGTTAAGAAATTTTAAATTAATACGATTTATTAAAGTAATGCATATTAGATGAGGCATATCTCTCAAGAATTTATTTTCAAATCATATTAGATCTGTTCTCCATACATTGCTAATTTAAAATTTTGTAAATTTCAAATTGCTTGGCAATATTTCTAAATACTTCAGAATTTTAAAAAGTCTGCTTTTTACTTTACTTAGCTTTGATAGCTTATTGTGAAATTTGGAATTGAATCATGCCGAAAAAATATCGTATGTTATGGACTTATATATGTAACACAAAAACATCTGACATATTACATAGTAATTGCTACAATAGCAGTTTCCTTTTCGTGCTCCAACCTCTATATTACATTTCAATTAAGAATTTATATTTTCTTAATATGACACAAAGACAAACTGTGATTAAAAAATAAAATAGTAGGTTAAATAAAGTTATCGAATTTATGTTTTCTTATTATCATGATTTTTCTTAAAGATTTAGTGAGAACGCTATAGTGCATTCACTCACGGCATAAGAGGAGAAGCTGCTAAGTGCAAGAACTCCAACATAAATAAAGTTTAAAAAAGGTCTCGTGGCCACTGCTGTTTTAGTCTGTAAGGATGTGTGGAGCTGGGATAGTGATTGGGCCAGAGGGTTAGGATGAAAGTAAAAGTTGCGATGGAATTTCAAATATTTAAGGGGTAAGAGGTCGAGGACGTATGGCATATTGAAATCATTATGTAGGGTTTTGTTGGAGACATAGTAAGGAGCATTTACTATAGTTCGGAGGATTTTGGAGTGGAAGGATTGAATGCATTAGATATTCGAGTTTTTTTCTATACCCCACAGTTCAAGTCCGTGAGTCCAAATAGATTTAATGATGGTTTTGTATATGAGAAGTTTGGAAAGATGTCAATACAGGTGGCTGAAGCCTCTGTTAAGTTCTTTCCTTTTGAGTCGAGTATGATAGTTCCATGTAAGTATTTTTCTAACAAGGGGAGGAAACACTCAGTATCACGGATCTTGTTGGCAATTTTTTCGGAGGTTCCAAGTCAAAAAATATAAGACACATATTTTGCCTTACCGACTGAAACGGCCCTAGAAGCCGAGAAAAAAAAATGAAATAGGATTAAACTACTTTATTCTATATTTCGAGTTTAAAAATGATATCGACTTGATTCTTGCTCTAAAATTTTTATTTTTGAGTGCAAATTCAAGGGAAAATACAGTCGCTTCATATATTTTGGTTTAGATTAAATAAATTCTAAAAAAGTTATTAAATTTTCAAGCAAACTACCTTTATAAAATGTTTACACAAAACATTACGTCAGATTATAATTCAGCACCCTTAAAAACACTAAAAAACGCTTATTCAATGCAAACAAGAAATATAATTTTTTCACCCTCATTAAGGCGGATGAAATTACCAACCAATAATTGATAATTTCTATTTAAATCGCCGTTACATTCAACTCAAATTCAACTTGATTGGTATCGATGGAAAGAGGAGAGCTTTAGCCTTCTTTTGATGTATATAAATGCAAAATTCCATTTGAAAAGTTTGAAAATGCGAAATACAGTTTGATTTTAAACTTGAGTTTGAAACCAGATAGGAAGATGAAACCAAAAACATTGCAAGCGTATTAAGTACCCTATACGTTGGGTTAACATATGGAATTAGTACGTTTAACCGTCTAACCATAATTCAAGTTTTTGTAAATTTAAAAAAAATTTGATCAGGCAAATTTGGAGGGTTATTTCTATTTCGATTAAAATATCTTATTAAAAGGTTCTTTTGAATGCTAAATTAGAATCTAATGTCATTTTTTGTGTAGGAAAATCGATTTAGAATTAATTAACATAAACCAAAATCTATAAAGCGGCTGTATTTTTCCTTAAAACTGCACTCCAAAATAAAACATTGTGGTGGAAGAATCATGTAGATATCATTTTTTAAACTCGAGATATAAAATAAATTACTGTAATCCTATTTCACTTTTTTTCTCGGCTTCTAGGGCCCATTAGTCGGAACGGCAAAATACGTCTCTAATATTTTTTGACCAGGAACCTAAGAAAAAATTGCCAACAAGATCCGTGAGAAACTGAGTGAGTCCTCCTCTTGTAACTAGAAACCAAGATAACAAACTTTATCAGCTTTAGATAGTGGAATGCCATTGAAATAGATAGGACAGGATTTAAGGCGAACGTTAAAGGTTACATTGGTGCATTTAGATTCGTTAACGTCATGAAGATGTACTTTGTTGTAACTCTGCTTAAATATAAAAAACATTTCTGAGACAAACTGCCTATGTTTTTAAAATATTTTTAAATATAATTGTTATTATAAAATATTTATTGAGATTAACAGATACCTCTTGTAAGTCGACCATATCCCACTTCCTTCCTGTAGTCAAAGATATGAATTTATTGAATTCGCAAATATTCATTTTGCCCACAATCTCCTGGCTTGCTAAACAAAAATTATGTTTGATACACTCCAATTCTTTAGTGCTGTAGTATTTATTAAAATGTCTAATTATTGATTCAACTGGTTCGTTTCGAGACCAAATAAATCTGGTCAAATGTTTTGATAGTAATAACGAAGGTGCCGCCGCCAACGAGAGCATTTCTTTTAGTGTTCTTCACAGTGTATGAGAATTACCTAAAATATATTTTGTATTTTTAATTTTTTTTTTTTTTTTTTTTTTTTTTTTTTTTACCTTGAACCTGTAAATTTCTTCTAAAATAACATATTAATTTCTAATAATATTCCTCAGTTGTTTATAAACATATGTTTATTTTATTTTTTTATTGAATCATCAGGTTGATTTTTTAAATTATAACAATGCCGAGCATGTATTAATTTACCTTCAGAAAATGATTTTATATGCCGTGTTTAGAAAAGAATTTTTTTTTCTCTCTTTTAAGTTGTCATCAAAAAGCATTTAACCTCCAAAATACATCATCATGTTTTGAGAACATAAATATGCGTTAATTTGAACTAAAAGTGCTACTTTTCAGAACAATATAACGAAATTAGAGAAAACAAAAACTATTAAACGTATAACCGAATACTGAAAGGAAATGGAAGGTAAAACAATGTTCTCATTATTAATTTAAAAAAAAAAAAATATTTCTTTATAAATTTTAAATCCTTACGTTAGGATGATATTTTAATAATAAAAGAAATTTTATTTTTCTTACCTAGCTTCTATTACATTCGTGTGTGCCCTGATACTTGTTTTTTGAATCAGGGATCAATGAAATATTATTCTAATATAGAGGTTGTATAAGTTACTTGATTGTTTTTTTGTTTTTTTTTAAATATTGAGTTGTCCAGAAATTAATGCTGGTTTATGTTTTGAAAATAAAACTATAAAATATATAACTTGAGGTACACGGCTGATGGTATAGAAGGATAAATACAATTAGGATTCGTCAATTATTTGTCACTTCTATTGGATTTGTTTATTTGAAGACTAGTTTCGAATGGAAAACATTAATCATGATTTTTAAAAATACTTATACGATATACTTTTAAAAAACCAACATTCTACTACATAGATTATACATATATATATATATATATATATATATATATATATATATATATATATATATATATATATATATATATATATATATATATATATATATATAGGGTAAATCAGAAAGTTATTGACACCCTAATCTTTAATGTTTAGTTTCAAAAAGATGGGGAAAATGTTGCTTGTGGATCATGGAAATCAGCTGTGGTAAAATATTTTCAAGATATAAACCCCAACAAAGGTAATGTAACCATAATACAGAAGACTACTAATTCAGTGATTTAGAAGAGGTTTTCTTGGGCTTTCCTTAAGAAACGTCTTCAGTGAATTATGGTTAATTTTCTTTTAATCGTCCAAATAATTTAAGATAAGTCATTTATTATAATCATGACTTATTATTAAACATTTTAATGCATATTTCAAATTAAAATTACCAATTTTAACATTTTTTAATGAGGGTGACAATTACTGGTCATCAAATCTCTTGCATTAATGTATTATTGTGTTACTCGTGTCATTAATTGAATTGCTGTTTTATTTATTTTATGATATAATAGTGCTGAAATAGTTTTTACAATTTTATTTAGCTCATTTCTAGTTATTGACATGGTTGACAATAACTGAATCTTGTGTCTAATGACCAGTTTATTGACACTGTCAAGATTTTGTTGTAGGGTTGAAATACATTTATTTCATTATTAATTCATTGGTGTTTTTTCATTTTATTAACATATCAAATATGTTACAATATGGAAACAGACGATTTTAGTGAGTGGCAGTGAAAATGTATGAATTAATTTTTTTTTTTATCTTTTTGACCTAGACATTTTATATCCTCATGGATATTGGAAAATAGATGCATCAAAATTATATACCTAGTTAAATAAATATGTTTTGGATTTTTAATAAATTTTGGTTTTAGCGAGTGAACTATTTTATTTCTTGTATGATTTATCTGCCTATTTACTTCCTTTATTTCCATATAATTAAACAATACTAGTAAACAATGAAGATTGTGAGAAATCTGGAGACGTTCATTCCTTTCATGAGTAAATGCATTGCTTTAAATGAGGAACAAATAGAGATAACACGATATAAGTTACGATTATGTTGCCCTGATCAGAAATACACATCCTTATAAGTCTGTTTTGAAAGATAACATGCTTAAAGTTTCCATTAAATAAAGCCAATTGTAATGAAAAGATTGAATAATGAAGAGTAAATGGGTGTCAATAACTGTAATTTGAACTAATTTTTCTTAATTTATTGAAAACTCTCTCCACTGATATTTTTAGTCAAAAATATTTTTGTATGTAGCTCAAAGTAAGGTAAATAAGGAATAGTCTCAATAAATTTCAAGTTGATTAAATTATTTTTACTATTTTTTCTTGAATTTATAATATAGGATATTGCCATAACGGTGTCAATTACTGTCTAGTTTACCCTATATTAAAATTTTTAAAAGTTAAGACAAGAAATCAAAAATGTTGACACTCTCTTAAGGATATCAGGATCTAGAGGTGGTTGTTCCCAAGGATTTTCCCTATGTCTGGTTGGTCTCTTCTCTTCTTATTGGAAAAAAATATTGGAAATATTTATCTGGCCATTTAAACAAAAATCTAGAATGATTTAGAACGATTTTATTATTTCTAATCAGTGACGTGTTTCAAAATTTTCAATTCTCGATTCCGGTAACTAGTCCAGTCAAATGGTTTTAAAATAAGGCTTGAAGTGGAATGTTTATGGGTAATTGTTTTTTATGGCTTACTTTTTTCCAATTTCCATCGGCAAATATGTGAAAAATTAGAAAAAAAGCTTTACGTTTTTTCATTATTTCGCTTTTAACTTGCAAAGTAACCATTTAAAGCAAAATACTATTCTATATTAAAATGAAGAGGAGAAATGACATACAATTTATGTCCTTATGTTTTTTTTGTCGGACGTAAGGTGTCCACAAAGGAATTTGCCACTTCGCAAAAATATGTTTGTCATACTTTTTTGTCAATAATTCCAAAACTATTTGTCCGAAATAAAATTCCTTTATTTCATCTTAAAGATGATTAAATGTACTATTAGACCGTTAAATATGAAGTTATAATGTATGAAGTGATAATGTCCCTTAAAAACACGCTAAAAAATCCGCACTGTTCTAAAATATATGTTTTTTTGCACATTAGTCACTATAACTACGAAACTATTCGTCCGACTCAAAATTTATTTTCTTTATCTAAAAGGTGGTAATATTTACTATTGGACTCTGTATATGAAGTTTTAATCGGCTCCCTTGATATGCACATGCCAGAACGCTAAAGATCCCGTACTTTTATGAAATCCACGTTTTTTTGGCACATTTTACGCTATAACTCGGAAACTATTTGTTTGATTCAAAATTTAATTTTTGCATCTCAAAGCTGGTTAAATTTACTACAAGATCATAAGTATGTAATTTATATTAAATTCCGTAAAAAAACACGCTTGCATGCTAAATATGTATATTTTGTCGAAATATGACAATTATGACATGTTCAATGGGCTGGCGTGGGTGTTTCACGGAAATTAATAAAAATTACATATATATGAACTTGTTATTAATTTAACTAGCTTTGGTTCGAAAAAATGAACTTTTGAATCAGTCAAATATTTTCAGATTTATAGCGAATAATGTACCAAAAAAACGTGGATTTCATAAAAGTACGGGATCTTTAGCGTTCTGACATGTTATTTCAAGGGACTCGATTAAAAGTTCATATATAGAGTCCAATAGCGAATTTGACCATCTTTTAGATAAAAAAAAAAAATTTTTAGTCGGACGAATAGTTTTGGAGTTATATTGACTAATGTGCAAAAAAACATATATTTTAGAACAGTGGGGATTCTTTAGCGTGCTTTTAAGGGACATTATTAAAACTTCATATTTAACAGTCTAATAGTACATTTAATCATCTCTAAGATGAAATAAAGTAATTTTTAATCGGATAAATAGATTCGCAGCTGTGGACAAAAACGTACGACAAACATATTTTTGCGGAGAAGTGGGACAGGCCCCCAGTTGGCCAAATGCCTTTGTGGATACCTTACATCTCACAAAAAAAACATAAGGACATAAATTGTAGATAATTTTCTGCTCTTTATTATAACATAGAGAAGTATTTTGCTTTAAATGGTTACATTGCAAGTTAAAAGCGAAATAATGAAACAAAGTAAAGCTTTTTTACTTTTTTTTCTAATTTTTCTCATATTTGCCCTAAGGAAATCTTGTTGGAAAACTTCGGATTCGTGTTCAGCACCCCAAAAAATATAAATTAAGCCATAAAAAACAATTACCTATAAACTTTCTAGTTCAAAATACCTTTTTACTATTTTGAATACAATACCTTTTTACTACCGGTTCTAATACAAACAATTCTTGATTCTTGGTACTTTAATCATGCGGATTAAAAAAAAATATGAAGACAAAAAATTATCAACAGGGGACATAAAAAATAAAAAAATAATCAGGAAATAAATTAGCTTACAACTAATAGTATCTATTTTCTACAATATATAACATATCTGTACTTCAGAGGTACAGAACACTATGTCACATTTCCGTAACTTTACCGGAAAACAATTTAAAAAAAAAAAAAAAAAAAATTCATTTCCCTAACCATTTATTATAGTTCTGTGTACGAAATAAATCTTGACTTTCCCATCCAGGCTAGAATAGGTTGGTAACTCTTCCCTCCTGCCCTAATTGGAGTACATAAGGACGTTATGCACTCCCTCTAAAAAATAAATAAATAAAAACATTTTTATGTAACTTACCTTACAATTAATTTTTCTAGGACATAGAATATAGCTCTGTATAAAGGGGGAAAAGGTGAATACGAATACGTAATAATATATTTTTGGTAAAAAAAAGGACATAGTGTTCTGTACCTCGGAGGTACAGATATAAGTTAATTACAATTTAGATAGTACATAAAAAAAAATTCTGTATTTCTGGATAAAAAAAGTCTCCTAAAAATAACAAAAAGTACAATAAAATTATATTATCTTCCTGCATTTATTTTGTTAGTTCTACAGCTTCAGAAGTTTAAAATCGTTATTCTATTTTTTCCATTTCTCATTAGCTAATAAATATCTTCATCAATTACTGTAAAGATGCTTGATTTTTTTACACAACTGTCAATTTTTCACAGAGCAGTTTTGACCTAGTGCAAGAAAAATTGCTCTATCATTAAAAATATTATATCATTAATATCTCTATCAGTAAAGATATATTTTTATCAATTTTTTTTTTTTGTCATAGAGGTATATTTATCATCGTAATATAATTAGGTATAACAAAACTATCGCTAAAATCGACGATATCAATCAGTTCCTGAGAATCCAATTTACATAATCAATTCTTGATACCGATTATTTTCTCAGGAATCGGTGGATTGGTTTTAGCAAATCTGATAATAGCTTTGGATTGATTTTACAATTATTTGAACACTCTTAGTCTATCCTTCCCAACTTGATTATATTCGTTCCTAAGTAAGCATAGTCATAGATATATTCCCAGGATCTAAAAAAATTGTGCACTTTTATTTTGAAAACGTTTTCAAACTGCTTATGCACAACCTTTTTTTTTAAACCTTTCATTTTAAATTTCTTTCGAGAAGCGTATCCAAAGAACATTTATAGTAAAATTAGTTCCTAATTAAATTTAGGAAATACTCATAGAATTGTATCTTGAAGAATCTATTCCACGTTTTTTTTCGTAGTTATCTCAACATTCATTCAACCAAATTTCACTAACAAGGGGAGGTCAGTCTCTCACGGATCAATAAAAAAAAAAAAAAAAAAAAAATATATATATATATATATATATATATATATATATATATATATATATATACTAATTGGGAGAAATAATTTGTTACTTTAATTATTATTAAAATAATTATAATTATTAATTATTTATTGTAATGATAACTTATTACAAATTAATATTTACATTATATACAGACAGAACCACATATTAGATTTGATTGTTAAGTATTTACAATTTTATTTTGTAGTTGAACATGTTAAAATATGATTGTGATAGTTGAAATAAAAACATTATAGCAATAACTGCCTCACTTCCGTTGCTGACAGGATTTTGTTGAATATAATGAAAATGAAATTGAAATGTAACAAGCTTCAGTTATTAGAACCCAGTAACCAAAGATTACAAAACGGGTTAGAGATGTGTTCTGGGTTTGAAGAATAAAATAAAAATTGTAAATACTTAACAATCAAATCTAATATGTGGTTCTGTCTGTATATAATGTAAATATTAATTTGTTATAAGTTATCATTACAATAAATAATTAATAATTATAATTATTTTAATAATAATTAAAGTAACAAATTATTTCTCCCAATTAGTATATATATATATATATATATATATATATATATTTTTTTTTTTTTTTTTTTTTTTTTTTTTTTTATTGATATCTATATATATACATACGTTTCCTGAGTTTTGAGGGTGCTGAGATGGAATTCTAGGGCTAAAAGAATTTTCTATCACATTTTACAGTGTAAAAGCTAAAATTTTACAAGTGAAGTATATTCAATATAATTTTTTCACAAGAACCGATATCGGATTCGAATTCAGCATTCAAGAGAACCCTTAAATACGAAATTTCATCCAAATAGAAAAATAAAAGTTTGTAAGCTTCAAAGTTTGCCTGACCAAATAAATGGTAGGCAACTTTTGTTTAAATTGATAAAAACATGAATTACGCTTAGACGGTTTAACGTATCAACTTTATTTTTTTACACAAAATATAGGGTGGTAATACGCTTGAAATGTATTTGGTTTCATCCTCCTATCTGGTTTCAAACTCAAGTTAAAAATCAAAATGTTTTTCGGATTTTCCAATTTTTGTAATAGGTTTTTGTTCATCGAATTTTACATTTATAAACATCAAAAGAAAGCTGAGACCCTCCTCTTTCCAGCGATACCAACCAGTGAATTGCAAGACAAAGTAATGACGATTTAAAGGTATGTAACCAATAATCGGTTTTAAAAATTTCATTTTCCTGGAAGAGGGTGAAAAAAATGATATTTTTTGATTTTGTTGAATAACCGTTTTTTAATGTTTTTGAGGGTGCTGAATTAGAATCTGACCTCAATTTTTGTGTGAAAAAATCTATAGAGGTTGTTTGCTTGAAAAACTAATCATTTTTTTAGAATTTAATTAACCTAAACCAAAATCTATGGAGCAACTGTACTTTTCCTTTAATTCGCAATCAAAACTGAAAATCTTGGTGCAAGAATCATGTCGATATCATTTTTTAAACTCGAGATAAAAAATAAATTAGTTTAATGCTATTTTATTTATTTTTTCGGCTTCTACCCATTGGTCGGAACGGCAAAATACGTGTCTAATATTTTTTGACCAGGAACCTCCAAAAAAATTGCCAACAAGATCCTTGAGAGACTGAGTGTGTCCTCCCCTTGTAAGTCCAGCGGTACTTGACATACTTGCTGTTGAGTCAAAGCTCGTGGGTTAACGTTTTCTAATTCGAAACGGAACGTGACTTCGTCTGAATTAAAATTACGCTCTGTTTTTTGGACTGTATATAGGATCACTTTACCAAGGGTTCGCAATTCTAGAGGAAAAATAATTAAAAGAAATCTAAACCAAATAAAATAAAATTGACTAACCAAGATGAAGATCATATCAGGTAAAAAATATTATAAATGCAACGCTGTCAAATTAAATAAATTTACAACTTTGTACAACAGTAAGAACGATTGAGTTTTTGTCAAAGGATTTTATTTTGTCCTCTAAGGACTTGATAGGATGTTTAAGTGACACCCCAATGCTCAATTCCATAATTATTAATATTTCCTCAATTATATCAGTTCTAACTTAATATCTGATGACAGTGTTTGTCTTTTAAACGTTGAATAAAATTAAAAAAAAAAAAAATACAGACATAATTTCTTTTTTTATTGTTTTTAAATTAATTGACAGTATTTCCACTTTTATCTGTTCCATAGCTTCGCATATAAGTTTTTCGTTTCTTCTCTAAAGTAATCTTGGCATGTCCTCTTTTACGATTGCGACGAATTCGTCAAAATTTAATCGACCATCGTGGTCTTTGTCCCTGGAGTGAAAGAATTGCGATATTTTAAAATCTCCTGCTTTACAAAATCCAAGAAAAAATAGAGCATCCCGAAGTTCGTGCACATGAATGTAATCATCAAAATCTTTATCGAATACACAAAATGCGTAGGCTAAATTTCCTTTCGGCTGATCCTCTAATGATTTGCATATATGATCTTGAACTTCGCCGATTGAAATGAATTTGTCTTGGTTCGTGTCCATCATTGTAAACAGCTGTAAAGTGTTATTTACAATTTATTTTACCATCCTCAATTGTAAAGTAAATTATCTATTATTAATAAATGTATTTTAAAAGTTGATTATTTTAACCTGATCTTTTTAAAATTTAGTTATTGAACAAGGAAAAAAAAAAGGAACTGTACAAAAAGAGATGTATCTAATCAATGTGAAGAGAATGATTATTACTTGTCAATGGCTTTTAAAGTAACTCCGCTTTAGTTGTAACGAGAAGTTCTATATTAGAATATCTCCTTTCAGGCTCTTTGGAAGTTAACGGTAATAGATAGGCAAGTTGAGAGATTAGTGGGCTTGAGTATTTATGGAGTTTATTTTGAAAGGATAGGTCGCTAAGGTGGAGCAGCTTCTTGTTGTTTCAGTATTTAGCATGGATTCCAATCAAGGCGTTCATCCAAATGTCTTAGGTAGCGGATCTTTTGAACAAGGGAAAAATCTTTTGAAGTGGAATGATTTGACTGTATCTATTTTAAACCTCCAGTTTTAACATAATTCTTGTTCGGATGGACACCGCTATGTTCGAAGGAATTAAAGTTATTTGGATGCAAAGATTGGGCCATTATTTAATGATAACACATGTGTGTCATTAACGTACAAGGAGAGGACATGATGGGTTAGATAGTCAGCTGTGTACAACGTGTAGAGAATAGATCCTATCATACTACCCTGAGGAACACTTGCAGACTGGGTAAAGTCGAAAGAATGTGAAAAATTATGATTTGTTTTGAAGGTTCGGGAATAAGACCAGAAAACGAGGAAGTATGTAGGTATCTACCAAAAAATAATTAAGAGATACGAAAGTATCACCTTGGAATATTGTTTGAAACCAGAAGTACTTCTACCAAATGATAATTTCAAATTCTCTGCATATTATTATTATTTCAAAATTTAATACAAACGTATTTAAATAAAAAAGGTTTGGGACGGTCCGGCGCTGTTTAGAAATAATAGAGCGACAGTTTTTTAGCAACATATCTCAGTGAATTGTGAAATTCGTATGGCACATGTATTTTAAAAGTGACAACTCAAAAATCTGTATTTTTGATTTATCATCACATTTAAGTTCAATAGGCTTCTATAAAATGTGTCCAATTAACTTGAAATCACACGTGATGCATCTCACTTACAGTTGGAATAAAAAGATATTCAGGAACACGTTCGACATTTCATAGAAGGCTGTGAGAATTTTAAATTTTTTTAATGTAGGTTTTTGAGTTGTGTCACTTTCGGAATAAATATGCGATATGAATCAATCAGATTCCAAAGTAAAAATAAAAACCATATGTCACTTATATACTTTAAATTTTATAAGGCACATTTGATAACAGTTTATCACAAAGTTATAAAAAAATAAATGAATAAAACTGATACCTGTTCTAAGTCTAGAAAATGCCATTCTTTTCCAGTTGTCATGGTTATAAAATTATTAAATTCGTCAATATTCAATCTGTTAAAATTAATCTTGTTTGCTAAGGCGAAATTCTTTTTGATCTTTTCCATATCTTTAACTCTATAAGCTCTGACACAGGCATTCCTGAATTTATTGGATATAATCTTTCGTTTGAACAAGTCAGGTGTGTTCTTTATTAGTCTAGTAAAATGTGTTGACAGGGATTCAGATGTGTTGTATAGCATTCTCTGCTTTAGAAATGATTCTATCAAATGAGAGGAAACTGCCAATTCCTCTTGTCTTAATTGAAATAAAATTGAGAAACTCTTAATTCACTCATTTTCAGTCAGCTGTTTATTAAAAAATATATTTAACAATGTCACATAATATCGTTGGCTTACAAGTGAAACTCACTAAGTCAAAAAATCATGGTTCTGAGTAATCGCCGATAAACGATTATTTTGTTTTGTCTCCTTTGGTACTTATATTAAAATTTCATTTGATAAAATAATGTCAGTACCATTTCTTTTAACTTTAGTGAGTTTCACTTCCTAATGTCACATATATATCGTTGTTATTAAGTTACAAGTGGAAAATAATAAACTACGTATTTTATAGATTACTTATTTTCTTGTGTCATAATGATTGTTATTTTCAATCCATTTCTTAGCTGATGTTAAGCATATCTTAGTCAAAAAAAACTCATATCTCTCTATTATATTTAATGGTTCTGAGTAGAAGGGAAAAAGGTCCCATTTTTGGGTTTTTCTATTATATTTCGAAAACAGTAGACTCTAGAAAAATATGTTACAAATAAAAATGAAAGCTGATTAAATTTTTCCTGTTTTTTTGGAGATAAACCATAATTTTCGCAAAAAAAAAAATTTTTACCTCACTTTTTTTCAAACATTTGGAAGCATTTTAAAGATTGACAGAAAAAAAGTGAAGTAAACATTTTTGAAAATGTTTTCGACAAAATTTTCGAATGTTAATGACGGATTTTTATGTCGGAAGGTGGAAGAGGAAAACGGAATGAGCCTAAACTCCATGATCGCAATCTCTCGACTGTAATATCTTGCTGGCTTAAAACGTAGCACCTCCATATTGAAATGTATTATGTAGGAAGATGAAGACGAACTTAATAATCTCTCAGTTAGTTCAATTTCCATTATTTATTTCTTCTTCTTCATCAATTCTTATTATTATACTAAAATTATCGAAATCTATTTGTTATTGAAAATCTTTAAATTTTCTTATGTTTTTCAAGAACAAAATTTTGAGGGCATGAACTTACGTTTCATTTGTAAGCTCCTTTTAAGTTTACCTGATTTCCTTCGTTCCTCTTTGGAAATAAAAGATCTTCCTTTTTTCATTCATATGAATAATCATGGTGTTACCTTAAAAATTATTTTTAAAAATATGACTGAAAAATGAAATCTACTGTTTTTTTTGTTGTTTTTTTTTGTTAAATTTCTTAAAAGCACAACACTCTATTTGAAGTTATTCTTGTACATTAGGACCTATTTCATATCATATAGTAAATGTAATTAGTAAATTATTTAACATATTGTAAGGAATAATAGACTGGCGCTTGGTATATTGTGTTTTAATATATAAAGCAAATATCCTGTAAGTTCGACGAGATATTTGTTGGGATGGTGTGTTTCCTTTACTTCGATCGGCCTATGAGTCTAGGCACTTCTTTGTCCATAAACATTTTGAATTGTGGATAAGTGATTTTTCTTATTTTCTTTGTATCCATTTTTTCAAAAATTTCTTCTATCCTGCAACTGCGAGATATAAAGAAACCAAGATGAAATAGAATTTCTCTTAGTTCATGCAGTTTAATTTTGCCATCTTCATCTTTATCATAAATACAAAACACTTGCTTCAATCTTTTTTCACTTTGAGGTTTGAACTGTTTTTCGAAATGTTCAACTATATCAGCAAATGTGAGCAGCCCATCTTTGTCCTTGTCAACTTCTGCAAACAGCTGAAATGAATTTTTTTTTTTTTTCCATTATAAGTATTTCTATCACGTTATAATGATATTCCTATTTACTTTATAGTTTTATTTATTTCAAAACTTAAATAAGAACAAAATTATTTCAAATACTTAAAATTTAAAAACAGTTTATTATTAATAAAACAGTAGTCAGTTGTTACTGATGCATAGTCATATATCAATATTATATCAAGAATTTAACTCCCATATATCGTCATCAATGGATTGTAGGAAAAGTAACTTTCCTAAAAATTTTCCATTTAATTTATTCCATGGGGATAAGATGGTTCGCCTGTTGGCACAGAAGTGGCAACAGTAACAACATATTTCCCAGCCAATCATATAATATCTTCCTCCATCCTCATGTATACCACCTCCAGGTGCAACCAGTGCCAGTCTTGCCAACTGTCCCCTGCCCCTAAAATTAAAAACTTTCCCTTATTTTAACCAATTTTATAACGCTCTTTTTTTTTTTTTTAATTATATAGTTATATCTTATCGTACGCATCGATATGACAAATGCTTGAAAGAAAAAATACCGATATAAATAAATCGTACTATCAAAGAAAATATCGATATTTTTTATATATTACGTGTATCAATACCTATCCTTAGAAATTCCCTAATGTTTTTTTTAGTTTTTATTAATTTATTATTGTATGATGTTCCTTTGAAATAGACTAATAATAAAATAGTGACATTATAAGAGATGATTATATTAAGATAATTATTCATGTATCAATGTCAGTCTATCTCAACTCTTAAAGTTTAAATTTATCAATAAATAAAAGAAAGCGACACAAACAGAAGATGGTAGGAAAATGCTAAGTAGTTAGGAGATCTACCTTTTTTGGGCATATCTACCGAATGAAAAAAGCAGACTAACATAAAACGTATACGTGTATTTTTGGAGGGGGAAAAAAAAAATTCTATAAAACTTTAATCCACTCAGTTGTTATTTATTCATTGCAAACTTGGACCATAATAAAGAGTGATGAGAATGACCTACTAATCTTTGAAAAAAAATTTCTCAGAATAATATTTGATCCAATGATGGAATAATCAATAGAAGCCGAAAAAATAGAAAGATATTAGAAACGTTTGATATTAGTAATATTACACTTTGTAGACTGAAATGGGCAGGACGCATAATCAAAATGATCCCAAGCAAAATAGTGAAAGTAGAACTGCAAATAGCAGATGGCGTCACAGAAGATTCATCAAGACCGCAGGGGATAGAAATGGCGGAAGCAGGCTAAGATCCACCCAAAGTTGTAGAGCCCCAGGAAAAAAAAACTTAATGCTAGAAATATTAGACATTTTTTTGGCATATACTATGAAGTTGTCCCACATGAAATGTGCATTTTTATTATTATTATTTTTTTTTTTTAATATTCATGTTTAGAAAGAATTAGGAATGGCTGCTTGGTAAGAATTTGTAGCAAGATTCATTGGAATGTACAAAGAGCTTCCCTGTTTGTGGGAAACCACAGAACCTGAGGCCTCCTTCTTTTTACACATAGCCAAACAGCTGTTGAAACGAGAAGTAATTTGTTTCCTTGGTTAATAGGAGCATTCATTAATTAATAGGAGCAATTCATCAACGATAAACATTCGACGACAGTAGGGTTGATACTGGAATGAGGAAAACTAATTTAACTAAGCCATTGAAATTGTTTTAGTTCTAATAACTCCAAACACTCCACTATATCATTCCATCAAGACATCTGGAACAGTTGTCAGTGTCCCGCATAAAAGGAGTTTTAGATTTGATCTTTATTAAATGTGTTATTGTATTATTATTGATTTTTTTAAAAGATAAATTCATATAAGAACAATATCTTTAAAATCTAACTAGCTTAATGCCATGTGAACATATTACTAGACTATTACCACATATCAATAGGAGAGGTGGATTTTTTACAGCTAATAGACGATGGAAAAGTACATTTCAGAGGGAAACATCAATATAATAGGGTGTATAAAAAAAAAATGGCCGTTTCTTAAACAAATATTTGTATTATTATTTCTTTGATATAAAATACAATTAATTCTCAAAGTATAATCCATTGTTATCTACCGTCATTACTCACGCTGATACCATTCCTTGGGACTGAAAGAACTCTTGGACAGCATTTTCAACTTCCGCAAAATTATCAATTTTCTTCCCTTGAAGAAAATGGGCCATGGATCGAAACAAGTAGTAATCCGAAAGTGCGAGGTCAGGGATATATAATGGATGAGGCAGGAGTTCAAACCCATGAAGTTCTGTAAACTTTTCTGCTGATTGTTGAGGAATAAGTTCGTGAGGGACCAGTCTACAGGTCTTTTTCACCTTCCCCATGGAGAGAAGATGGCGACTAACAGTATCTTTCGACATACCACACTCCCTGGCAAGTTCGCGAGTACTTGTGGACGGATTTGCCTCAACAGCTTCCTTCAGAACCTCATCAATATCCATTAATGGCCGCCCGGAGCCCTTCTTCCTTTCCAAGGTCGTATCTACACTTCTAAATTTTTCAAACCAACGCCACGCAGTGTGCTCTTCAAGGACACCTTCCCCTTCATATTTAATAATTTCACGAGTTGCTTCAGCGGCTATGAATTTTTTTTTCCAGTAATGTCTTAATAATACGAGAATTTCGTAGGACACTGTCATGTTTCTTCTTTGAAATAAATAATTGAACTAAGGCTTTTTTTGAAGAAGTCCAATGTTAGAAACAAGCTTAGAGAACGCTCTAAAGGGATTATTAAGTATTGGTAAATATTAAAAAGCATTAAGATATTTACAAACTTTTGAACTCTGAAATTTGATAAAACGGTCATTTTTTTTTTTTTTTTTTTTTTTTTATACGCCCTATTAATAAATAAAACAATTGTTATTTTTTTTTATTTTGGCCTACTAAGGACCAGGGTGCTCGTAGCTACTTTTCGGTGATGACCTTCTTCTTTCTCTTCAAGAATTCTTTCATTTTCTAATTATGAGTCAGCTTTCTACCCTCTGTCCATTTGGTCCCTGTGGTATTTTTACTGGTAAGGGACACTGGGAAAAATCCCTGTCGGATAGCTTGTCGGAACTGCAGTCGATCTTGTGTTTTATCCTGTGGGATCCCTAGTTGTTCCAGATCTGACTTCACCCATGATATCCACTTGTTCTTGGAAGCCTTGCCTCTACTTTCCACAGTAAATATCCTGTTTGTTAAACTTTTGGGATTCATATGGGCCAGGTGCCCATAAACGGCCAGTGGCCTTTTCCTTATACATGTCAGGATATCCTCCTGGTGTTTATATAGCTCATCATTGTGTCGTATCCAGTAGGTGACATTCTCTTCCTTGACTGGTCCTAGTATTCTCAGGATTTTCCTCTCCTTGATTTCCAGCTTCCTGAGTTGGCCCTTCCTGGCCATTACAAGGCGCTGGTTTTACTACAGTGTTGTAATGTCTTATTTTGAAATTTTTGGAGAGGCATTTAGATGAGTAAATATCTCGGCGGGATTGATGGGCCCTTTCAAACTTGGTGTATCTGATGTCTATGGCTAGGTTCTCGGTCTGGTTTGCAGAGATCCATTCCCCTAGATACTTCACTGCAGGTACTTTCCGTATGTTGGTGTCTTCTATAGGAATTTTAGAGGGAGAGCCCTTGATGTTGGTCATGTATTCTGTCTTCTGGACGTTGATCCTCAAGCCTTTCTTAACAGCTACACTGTACATGCTCTGTAGTATGTGTGTAGCCTCTTTAATTAATATCATTAGCCAGTAAAGCGAGGTCATCGGCAAAGGCTAGACATGGTACATTAAGGTTGTCTTTAAAACAATTGTTATTATTTATCTGTGTTATATATATATACGCCCATATATGCATTTTGGCTAAAACAGAGATGACTATACCATCAGGGCTTTCAAAAGAGATATGGAAGATAAAAATAAAAATGAAAAAGAAATGATAATATGATATAAAATGATTAAAAAAAAAAGTTTAAAATGTTGGTAAAAATTTCATAAAATTAGGTGCATAAAAATAAAAGTTAACTTAAAATATAAGTAATTGAAACTTAATAATCAAAATGTAATATAATTAGGTTAAAATAGGACAAATTAAATAATACATATTAAAAACTATATTAATAGATAATTTTTAAAAGCTTTTGTTACATAACTCGTTAGTGAAGCCTATTAATATTGGTTTTTTATTCTATATATTTAGTATGTTAATGTAGTTTCATTTCATAAGTTTATGAGGCTTAGAATTCCAAAACCAGCCAAGTCCAATTTCCAAATTCTCTTTTTTTTATTAATAGATTTTTCCAATATATTATCTTTAGGTAGGAAGATTTTCTCCCAAAAGTTGTTAAGCAACATTGAAAACGGCTAGACCTTTACCTTCATCGACCAGATTTGAAAATTTTTCAAAAATGAATTCGACTGGATTTCGAAATTTACGTCTCATAAGTTGAAATAATCATGAGCACGCACGCTCTGGTGCATGATGCTTGCATAATATCAGAAAATAAATATAATTATACATACATAATACAGATCCCTGCTATCTAATGATCTACCCATTGTACGCTGAATGAAATGGTTAAATTGAGGCATGTCTAGTACATTAATTTTATCCTCGTCTTCTGCATCAAAATTTTTCTTCATTATATTCAAATCCTCTAGTGGATAGCTTGTTCTAAATGATACAATCGGTTTACAATAGAATTTAACATTGCTTATCATCGGGTAAGTATATTTCAATGGATTGGAAAGCCTCGTGCTGGCACAAAACAGTGATTTAACCAATGACATCATCATTTTAGGCTACTGTATAAATTTAGAAATTGGTTTATAAAGATTTTGATGGATGATTTCAAATCTTGACCATGGCTTGATTCCTTGTTACTTTGATGTGTTTATCTCATTGCATTGTGATAACTGTCATTACATGTGTATGTTTACAACCATCTGTTTTGTCACAGATAATTTAATGTTTATTCCAGGGCTCATTAAAAGGTATTGCTATTAGAAACTGAGATAGATAAAAAGTTTTCTAATTAATAATAATTCAACGTAAAATAAAACAGATTTACTTCACAATGTTTCAACAATAGAATTATTCACTTTTCCTTTTCATTTTGTTTAATCAAACGAAATCTATAATTTTGCAGTATAGTAAGTAATGAGTTATTTTACAGTAAAATAGTTACTTAAACGCATATAATATAAATGAATGTTTTTTTTTGTTTTTTTTTTTTGTCTTGTTTTTTTAATAAAGCCAAATATGTGATAGGAATAAATATATTGTTCAAAAGTAGAAAATTATATAGAATATTAACAAATATAGCGTCAAGGATGGGTCTTGAGATAAATGAGGATAAAGCCAAGTACATGATGACCTCAAAGTTAAAAAGAAGGGAAAAGCAGTCCATCCACCTTTCGACTCATGAATTGAAGACGGTGATCCTTCAAATATTTAGGCGCAACGGTGACAAGCTAAAATGAAATACTTTCTGAAATAAAAACAAGAATAGCAGCGGGAAGCAGGTGCATGTTTTCTCCACAAAAATTGTTAAAATTTCGGAACCTATCAAGAAAAGCAAATATAATTATTTATAAGACGGTGATCCGACCCATTGTGACCTACGGCTGTGAGACATGGACCCTCACTAAGGAAACGGAAAGAGTCCTTTTGGTGTGGGAGAGAAAAGTATTAAGAAAGAGTTTTGGTCCGATTTGTCAAGAAGGAATTTGGAGGATCCGCCCAAATAGAGAGCTGAATACACTCTATGAAGATATCGACATAGTTACTTACGCCAAAAAAGGAAGATTAAAGTGGCTCGGTCATGTTGAAAGAATGCCAGAACAAAGAGTTCCCAGGAGAATTCTATATGGCAGACCTGACGGACAACGACTAAGAGAGAGGCCAAAGGTGACGTGGCTACAAAATGTGAAAAAGGATCTCCAAGAAATGGGAGTCAGAAGGTGGAAAACCAAAGCCAACGATCGCCAGGAGTGGCTACGAATTGTGGAGGAGGCCAAGGTTCTTCAAGAGCTGTAGAGCCCTTCAATAAATAAATAAATAAATTAACAAATATTTATCAGACCCTTTGAAAATTTAATGCTTCATAAAATATAAATGCATGCAGATAGGAAAGTAATCGTTGTTTTCCTTTGCATTGCTTTCCAGATGATACAGAAAGATTTGCTGTTATTCATATTGACTTGATTGGACCACTCCCGACATCACAGCAATTTCGGTATTGTTTAACTTGCATTGTTATACTGGATGGAGATACTACCATTTCGTCATCAAACGGCGGAAGAAGTAGCTCTTGAGTTTTTTTTTTTTGCAGGATGTATAGCTCCATTTGGAAGCCCTCGACAAGTTGTCACCAACTTTGGAACTGGCTAAACTTTGTAGATCTCAGCTTGTTCGTACAGTGGCGAATCACCCGCAAAGCAACGGAAAGATTGAACGCCCTCACATAACCTTAAAGGCTACAATAATGGCTCACTCATCGAACAACTGGACTGTTGTTTTAACAACTGTTTTATTAGGGCTAAGGTGTTCAATTAACCCACCGGCGGGCGCGTAGCCGCACTCAGTGCGGCAAGCTCGGTTTCCAAAAATTTTCGTGGGTAAGCCATGGACGGAGTTTTTCAGAACTTGATGTAATCCTAGTTTTACTAATTGACGTCATGTTTGTTCAATTGCGAATCTATATCGTTTTTGTTTCGGTCACAATCGGGTTCTAAATAAGAGAGTTCCTAGTAGCCGCACACACTGCATCTTGCGCCCGGTCTCGCAACTGTTTTTCAGTGTCTTCCATACCCTCTTCGACATTGTTCCTCACCCCTTTTTCAACAACTGACATGTAAGCATAATTCTTTGTTGAACCAACATCTAAACCAAAGCCCAATCAACCAACATTAATTAGGCAGTTGCGTTCAACAATCTGCCATTCCTAACACTACCGCTCAAATAGCAAACAAGAACATTTGTTCATGAGGACCGCTTACGAGCTTCATTGGAGAAGCCTTACAAAGGACTCTACCAAGTTTTAGAAAGTCTTATGCATTTTCAATGTTCTGAAGTATCTTTTTGAACCGCAATAATAAATCAAGAAATAAAAATTTTAAAAAAGTTCTGATAGCGACAAACGTTTGAGGATTACTACTCTTCCAAAAAAAAAAAAAAAAAAAAAAAAAAAAAAAAAAAAAAAAAAAAAAAAAAAAAAAAAAAAAAAAAAAAAAAAAAAGAGTGCAAACTGCCGAATCTCACAAAAGTAGTGAAATTTTATTACCCTTCTAGTGGTAAGAACTCCAATTATCTGTCGATTTCGTATTGCAATTGGAATGGGAAGGGAAAAATAACTGATGTCATGGTTATTTTCTGTGGTCTTATCTTCAATAAATTAAATTTATTTTTTATGTAAATTACAAAGAAACTTACTAGGGGAGAGTTGAAACCTAAAAGAACGTGAGGAACGTCTGGCATGAGGTAAGTTCTTGTTTACTTCTTATGGATTATGTCCGCATTACGGTTTGTTTACCTTATCTCCCTCATTCTTCGTTTGCCTACTTCGTGTTATAAATAACAATAATTGTCAGTATCGTGTAAATATTCAGACTAATAAATTCGTTTTTAGTTCAAGAAGTACATTGCGCCAAATTTATACAAAGCTGAAGAGTGCGTTGATATGATTTTTGCGCATGGGGCTGCAAGAGGCTCTATTCCAAAACAACCTGTTATGTTAGCGGGCCGAGCTCGCTTTTTGAGCTCAAAAAGTTGACGACATTTTGAATATTTTTGATAATGATCCATTAACAAGTACCCGTCGCGCTTCAAATCAACTGGGAATATCTCACTCTACAGTCTTTAGATCTATCAAGGAAGACAATAGATATCCTTATCAATCAGTGAGTTCTATCGAGCTTATGATTCTCTTCAGCCTCGTCTCATGTCCTACCATGGAGAAGATGGCTAGCGTATTAACATCCCTTAGCGTGACCCAAACACCAATACACCACTTAAGAAAACTGTTTATGCAGCTGATTTTTACGCCTATATGTTGAAGGAGCGAGAAGGCGAAGAACCTTATTTACCTACTTTAGTTTCGTAATCTCCTCAAGCAATTTATGCTTGATATGTTCGCAAAAATAGAAACAGAAAGACGTGGAAACTATATTCACTTGAAGGATGCCATAAGAAAAGTTGATGGTCTGATATCGGAGCTGGATGGTAGAGCTGCCCTGAAGCTACACTGGAGAACTGTTAAAATAAAAATAAAATAACTTATGCAAATCGTCAAATTTACTTCAAATTATTTTAAGAATGGAATTCTTTGGGTTTATTTAAGTAATAATAATTATCAAGGTTAAGCTTAGCTTTTACTAATTTGTTGTCTTTAATCCTAATGATATTAAACCATAGCAGAGCATGGGCAATTTCAGCTAGTAATATATAAATATTATTCTAATAAAAATAAATAATCTAATAACACTCATTCCAACAAAGGCATCATAACCAAGAAACTACAAATAAGTAAACACTGTAAATTCTTTGAAAGAATTTTCTTTTATTTATTTAGAAGACAAAGAATGAGTAGTGGTAAGGTTAAAAGAAGCAGTTGTGTAAAAAAAAACAGATTTAGGTTATTCTGTTTATTTCTGGTAGCAACAAGTCTATAAAAGAAACTTCTTAGAAATGCAACAAGGTTTTTTAGGTACATTTCTGTTTGTTTCAGTATCCAATAAATTTACTTTTTTCCAAGTTACTAGTGTGACCTTCTTTCAAATAAACCTTGTTAGAGCTTCTGTTACCAAAACTGCATTTAATATGTGTTATGTCGAATTATTTACATTATAATTTCTGAATGTGATTAAAGTAGTTATAAAAAGTGTTCATTCTTTCAATATAAAAAATTAATAAAACCAAATTCAAAAGTATTTAATTTATTTTTCAACTGTTTCAGACTGAAACAACAGTTGCAGAGACACTTTATAAAAACAAGTCCAGTTTAGAGGCTATTTTTCGTATTATCGACAAAGATAATTCTGGTAAGTATAATTATTTTTTTATTTTTTGTTAGTAAATTGAATTTTTGAAATACTCTTAAAAAAATAAGATTAAGTGCTTGCTATATTAATTTTAACCCAGCAATACTTTTGAGCATTTTCTTAATAAATATTGAAACTGTTTACAATCCTACCTCATTGTGTTGGATAGGTTTTTAATTTTTCAACTCCTTTTTCGTAAGGATGTCCTTAGAAGTTCAAAGTTTCCTTCAGCCAAACTCCATCTTCAATTGGTTCTTCCACTTCTCTATGTCCATTGATTCCTTCTCTGTCAGCCCTCAGCCTATCAAACTTTCTCCACTCTCCTGATGCCAGGCCTACCTCTCCTTCTCTCGACCTCCGCTCCCCAATCAAATGCTGTTTTGGGGATTCCTTTATTATCTATCCTTTTAACATGTCTGAACCATCTCAATATGTTTCCCTCTATTTCCTCCAGGATATTCCTTCCTACATCCAAACTCTCTCTTATAATCCCATTTCCGAATCGCTGAGTCCTGGAGAATCTGGGTGGTCAGGTTATACCCCTGTCCTCTGGATCTTCTCAAGGAAGGTAATCCTGAGGTATATACTATGACCTAATTGCCAGGGTATGTTTATGGTATACTGTTCTATTGTTTACATGCCCTGTATTCAAATGAGAAACCCGGGGAAGCTTTAATCCTCTCTATGTGAGCACTTTAGATAGTCCCTGTAGTTGATTGATATTTGCAACTGTATGAAATAGTACGTAAATTAAATATGAAAAATTGTAAAAATAAAAACACATTTGACATAAAAAGGAACTATCCATTAGTAGCACTTCTAAACTAAAAGTTACATATTAAAAGTTCTCAATGCCAACTTCTTTTGAGATACCTCTGAGGGTTAATTCAAAATAAAACTATAAAAATACTTTAAGCTAGACTTAATCGATCAATATTATTGACACAATATATGGTAAAAAATAAAGATAGCCCTCACATGACTCAATAATATTAATCAATTAAGTATCAGTTTCAACTGTGCAATCAGGGAGCGTGGACCAACCAGTTCTATTTGTACCTGTTTTCTCCATCAAGAAGAGGAAAAAAAGTAGGCAAAGAACAATGAACAAAAAGCTAATTAAATAGATGTACAAGTTTGGAGAATAGCTTCGTGAACTCAATACTGAGATAGACGACTACAATTTTTTTTTTTTTAAGAATGGATAAATAACTGTTTCAACAGTTAGTTGCATTGGTTTCACCATGTATGGTAAAGCAGGATACTATTATTAGGAAGGCCATTTCACTGGCAGATCGACTTCCCATTAAGATTTCTAGCAGCAGAGAAGTGTTTTGAAGATTTGAAATTTTCTTATTTAAAAATGTTGCTACAACCATAAATGAAAAAGATATATATAATAAAAAGAAACTGAATCATTTATTGTATAATATGGCAATATACCCCTCATACGTGTCAATGATGTTGATGCAACCTCAATATATTGACGGGCTTTCAATAAAAATCAGACTGATTTTATTTTCTTCAGTATTGCTGCCATCAATATTACTGTTTCAATTTACTTCTTACAAGTTCAATTTATTGATCAATAATATTCAGCATATTGGCACAATAATATTGACCATGTATGGTAGGCCTTAGGTGAGAATAGCTCATGGGGTACCACTTGTGTAGAGAAAATATGGCATACATATCTGCGAGTTATGAACAACTTTATCAGATTTGTTTATAATACCCTTAGGCATTCCCATGTTTCAAAACTTTACACCGAAATTTACTGCCTTTCCCCTCCTCTACACCAAGTCATTACCAATCATTGTCCGTCCTATATTTACAAAATCCTAAAATATAAGAACTCTATTCACTCCTGACCCTCCAGATCCCATTCCACTGACCTTTATACTCCTTTTCGTAGAACTGCTTCATTCCAGCATTCCTTCTTTGCCCATTCCACCACTCTTTGGAATTCCCTTTGTCCTGAAATCAGGTATGCTTCCACCCCAGGCTAATTCAAAACCCTCCTATCCAAAACTTACTCACAATCCAGACATGTGCTTACTAATAGGGAAATCATGTTATTTTTCTGTTCAATTTATAGTAATACTGAATATATTAAATAGATACTGATGAATTTGCTTAACCTTCCATTACCCGCGGTCACCTGTGAGGTGGTCCAGTGAAGTAAAGTTTCTGTAATTCACAGAAAAGAGCATGTATAAGCTCCCCCATCCAGCAGTCCTCCTACCTCTCCCTCCTCTTCCACTCAGTACCAGGGTAAGTTTCAATGAGTGAATTTGATAGATATAGAGGTGAAAATCATGTCTCAGGTGCACTTAACAGGTCAGTTAATTAAATTCAATATACTTTCATGAACTAATATCTGTCTCCTATTTCGTTCATGTCTTTTGATAAATATGAATTTTTTTTTTCTTTTTAATCCATATAAATGTCGAAAAAATTTATGTTTGGGATTTATTAGGTACACCACAGTGCAGTGATTGCTACAGTAGGAATATCTCTAAATCAAGTTGCTGAGGATGATTAATTTGATTTATTCTTTTAATTATATAATTAGAAAAAAAATTAACAGAATATATAATTTTGGCTTTTTTCTAGGCTGAAATGTTTGGCCCTGTATAGTAGTTGTCTTTTTTTATTGGTCTAAGTTAATTTCAACTATTAATAGTTACCTATAATTTTTTGAATTGGTATGTGCATATTTTTCCAGTTTACATGTGTTTACCATATTTTTTAATACAAGTTCTTAAGTACTTTATAAATAATAATGTTTCATAAAATAAATTTCTAAAATTTATTACTACTCAAATCAATATAAAAGGATATAAGAGGATTATTTTCCCTTAACCCCCTTTCCATATAAATATATAAAGTAAAAAAAAAATCATCTTTTACATTTTTTACTGATAAATCACCTCACAGGTGAGCCGCAACTAGTCATGTACAAACAGGTACCGCGAGTAATGGAAGGTTAAAAACTATTCAAATTTGATTTATTTAATAATCCAATATTTTAGCATAGTGTATATTAAGAATATGTTCATGTATGAGTGTATATTATTAATTTTATTTTGATCAGAGTTTGTAAAGTATTATTTTATTTTATTTTTCTTTGTTTCATTTTTAAATTGTTTATCTTCCTCTCCTTCTCTTAAGTGTATGTAGCCTCTAGTATTTTTTTAATTTTAATGATAAAAGTATAGTTGACTGTTATGATGAATAGAGAAGATGATCAGGAATGCAATCAAAGAGGAACACCACGTCTAAGCAGAAATTCTTTAATACACAACAACGTTTTAACCTGCCTTGCTTACAGTAACATGCCACTGAGCCTCTGTATTATTCTTAAGGCACAATTAGTCCCAGGATAAAGTTTATTTTTTTCATTTCATTTCACATCTCTTCTGACTTTAAAAAAATTATAAGTTACATTCAATTTTTTAGGTTATATATCTCTTGAGGAGTTCAAGGAGGCATGCCAGCTGATAGGGGAGCACTTGGACCAGCCACAAGAAGAAGCCATCGACATCTGCAAATCGATGGATATGAATAAAGACGGATTGGTCGACTTGAACGAATTTTTGGAAACTTTTAGGCTGGTCGATAATCAGCACTCTTTGGATATGGAATTTGACGAGGAAGATGTTTAAACTTTTATTTCTCATATTTAGCAATTTTTTCTAGTCATCGTTTACAATTTGTTCATCTTTTAACTCATTAAACTTTTTAAAGCTCTGAGCTTCTGTGATCTATTTTTATGAACTTATTTTAAGGTTATTTGAATCTAGAAACGGGAGCATAAATGTAGTATATAGAATATTTAAATTTACTCAATTCTTTTATATTATAAAATATATATATATACATATATATTTGTCATAAGCTTATATAATCAGCCTATTTCTTATAAAATTAAAAAATATATAAATAAATAAATATAACAAGCATTTATTTCTAAATTATTAAAATGTAATTCATAATTATTTAAAATGTTGGTTCTAAAAATTATTATATTAAAGAATTATAAAAAAAATAAATAAATAAATAAAATAAAATAAAAATAATCTATTGAAACTTTATCAGTGCTTGATGATGTTGCACTGTCTCTAATAAAAAAATGCTTTCATTCTTCTATAAAAACTATTTATAATCAAAATAAAAATTTCTTAATCACTTTTAAATTTAAAAAATATTTTCAAAATATGTATTTTTTTTTTTTGTTTTTTGGTTACAATACAATGCAAGATGATTTTTTTTTTTTTTTCCTTTATGCAGTGTAATAACAAATCATTCAATTTTGTGTTTATTATATTAGATTAAAAAAAAAAAGAAATTAAATTATAAAAAATACTATCTATTATTGTTTTGAAATATAAGACAAATGTACAATTATAATTTTCATTTACAGAATATAATTGTACATATTCTGTTAATGAAAGTTGTCATTTTTAATTTATTAAATAAATTTAATATCATTAATGTATAATTGTGTAATAATCTCAAAATGTAACAATGATCAATGAATGAGAAATTGACTTAAGTATTCATAGATTTTAAGTAAATATGTGCAGGTGAGAATCATAGTGGTGAAAGGTGTTGCCATAACATTGGAAAATATATTATAGATTTTGTTTATTTTTAAATTAACGATTCAAAGATGGAAAGAATTCTATTTCCAGGCTACAATTTAAAGTTTGGTAAAAGAAGTTATGTTATTATAATTTTTATAATCAGTTTTGGTTTTACTATTGATTGATTAATACACTGTATTAATTATATTATACATTGTTGTAAGTATAATTATACATTGTTATTTTTCAGTTAGAGTTGGATAGTAACAGGTGTTGATTTTACGGCCTAAGTGAAAAAAATAAAACCACAGAGTTGTTGCATTTCAAGAATGAGAATGTTGACTTTTTGGATCTTGAGTTTTTATCTAAAAGCGAGATATTATATTTGTTAGGTTTTTATATTTCTTGGAGATCCATGGTTGAATCAAAGTGATATTAAAGAAGTTAAAGAAAAATATATACCGAACAACTAATTGTAAAATATAAAATGAATATCATAAAAAAATCAGCTGGATGGGTACATTTCCCATCAAAAGGCTATGAGATGATTGAAGCCAAACTACTGTGTCTAAAACATTTTTATCAAAGCTGATGTAGCTCTCTAGTGTGCTCAAGATTTAGAAATTTACCAAGATAGATATATCAATATTAAAGGTTTCACTTACATTAACATTAACATACTAACTTGTAATGCTCAAGAATGGTTCTGGAAATTTTGATCATATAAGAATCAGGAGGAAAATCAAAAGAAGAGATATAATATGCAAAACACAATTTTCTGCATGTTCACTTGGATATTTTTGTTGTGGAGTTGTACCATGGCAAATTACCCCTTTTAAGCTAGCTGAAGGAGGTGATACACATCAGCGTTAACGCAAAACAGATGACAAAAGAGTTATTAAAGATAATTAAAAACTTAACTAGACAGCAACAATTAAGTTATGCAATGTTTTGTGAGCAGAGATAAATTGCTTCAAAATAAATAAATTATCAACAACTATAGTGAGCAATTGCTTAGAATTTTTCTGAATGATTCTCATGCTTTCAAACAACCTGGAGTAAAGAGAAATTATTAACTTGTGAGTTAATGTTTCATAGAAGTTACTTCATTTTATTCTCATTACCCAATGTTGTGCCTGGTTAACAGTTAATCGAATTTAAAAATAAAACATTAAGCTGTAAATAAAAACTTGTACTTCTGTAAAAAATAAAAGGCTAATGTTATATCCATTTTCAAATATTTAACTTCCACCACTATGATTCTCATAGGCTAATGTGTAACATATTTTCTTCTCTCGACCATATGTAATATCAGATATATTGATAATTATATTAAAAAATTGGAAAATAATTTAAATGTAAAATTAATAAATTATATGTTTTCATAAAGTATGATTGTGGAAAAAAATAATCCCACCAGTTCTTTAACAACACTAAAAACAATAACAACAAATCTTACTTTGAATTACAGTAGTTTCTTCAGAATTTCTTAGGATCAGTTTTATTTGTAAATTAAACATACATGGACCAAAGCAATTACTTAATAACCTTCCTAAAGATAACAAGAGGAGCTAAAACAATATCTACAAATAAAAACCGTATTCAATTATCTTTTAACAACTGTTAAATTATCTTTTTTGACATTGTTAAAAAATTGAATTGAACATTATTGATACATAATCAATAATTTTTTAATCTTATTCCACAGAAAGCTAAAAATATTTTTTTTCATCATGAAACTAGAACAGATTAATTAAATTTCATCAAAGTAGTTAAGAATAGAACAATTAAATGATGGAATGATTATTTATGCCTGAAAACTCATGTTACCATCTCATTTTCTGTTGTTTCTTTTATGATAAACCTTAATAAAAGAATGAATGGTAACTTACATTGTGCAAATGTGTTATCAATTACATAGGAGAAACAGAATTTATTAAACTTTAATTAAAAGATTTAATGTCTGTTAGTAACACATCCAAAAATAACTTAATATTAACATTTCATATCTAATTTAAGTTTACATTCAATCTTTTATTAACATACACTCGAGTCTATACAATACAAGTCAAATTGTTTATGTACATGGACATTGACTAAAATATAAAAACTAATAGGTACAGTAAACGATTAATAAAACTGAAATTCTATTTCATATCCTATAAATTTTAAAAATTTCCCAGCCTATACAAAACATATTTATTTCATAATAAGAAATGAAGACTAACACTTTTAGAGACAATAACAGATTGATACAACAGTCCTTACTAGTTCAAGAACTGCCCAACAGAAAGCGCTTCTATCTTCACCAAGCAGCATTTAATGGCGGTAAGTACTGAGAGAAAATATTACAGCAACATTAAAAGAAAATACGTGTTTTTCTTAATTCAAAATATGTGTCAACACTGGTTAGTTTATATTTATTTTAAATTAATCGTAAGTATAGAATAATAACAAATCCTAAAAGTATTTATCAGTTTGATTCAAACAAGAATATTCAAAACTGCATTGGTAATATTATTAATCCATCATTTGATATTGATATTAACAGCAATCTACGCCAATCAATATTGCCATTTTGAGTTAAATACTCTTAATCCAAACAGGCTTCTCTGACTTTTAAAATTACTTATCAAATCTTCAAAATTTGTCTATTTCTAGAAAAAAACAAAGCAATATAGATAGAAAACAATCCAATTCTACAAACTGTCTTAATTAGTGCTTAAGAATAACATTTAATAGAATGTTATTAAATAAATGATTAAGGATTCGCACTGTTGCCGTTATCTTTTAATAGGTATTTTAAAAGATTCCTTTCCTTTTAGCTGTCGTGGGTATTAAATAAACTAATTTGCCGAAAACCATTTGGATTTATGCCTCACAGATTTACACAAGCCTAAAAAAACGTATTTATCATAATCACTACGCGTATTGTACAAACAGTACGGAGATATGTGACAGTAAGGCTACAATAAATATGTCCTACAACACAGATAGAATCCTAAAAAGGAGTTTGCTGAGGTAGGCATGGCGGTAAAGAAAGATCAATGCAATTGATGAATTATTATAGACTTACCAATGAACAATATTGGCAATTTGTATTTCTATTGGTATAAAACAAAACACCTATTGATATGGAAATCTTTCCTGAAACCTTAATTAAAAAGAAGTTGTATGAGATACCTCTTAAATTAACTAATAAGCCGAAATAAAGTCAGAAGTTGGTACCGACAGCTTCTAGAGTCATCTGCCTGGCGTGATATTGTTCCACATAAATGTATTCAATTTATTTGCAGGTTATCATTAGTTTGAAGATAGATATGAATATGAAATTAAAGTTAGTTAAATATATTTTACATGTTACTTGAATACTGCGATCCAGATATGTTTAGTAAATATGTATTACTTGAGGTACGCATGTTTGTATAGAAGGATCAATACAATTAGGACTGATGAATTTATTGCCACATATGTATTATATGCAATTGACAGGTACTGTTATGTGCAAATCACAACTGTAAAATTTCGCTCTCTACACTTGCTCAGGAATATAAAGAAGTATAATAATAATAAAAAACTATAATAATAAAGAATGGAGCCAGACTGGGCTTCAAAAGCATGAATCTTTCAATAGACTGTCTAGCTTTTGCTGATGATCTAGCCATTTTCTCTGAATCTTTTGACGCAGTCACAAAGCAAATAAACCATCTTAGGGGACAGGCAGCAAAGGCAGGTCTCCAGATCTCATAACCTACATCAAGAAGGCTTCAAAAGTTTAAATACTTAGGAGAGTGGATAGATGCCAAAGTATCCGAGGACGAAGCTTTTAAGTCACGTATAAATAAAATGGAAATGGCATATCAACTGGCCAAGAACGTTTACAATAAAAAGTCAATATCCTTACCCGCAAAGCTCAGGCATTACTGCTCTGACATCCGACCAGAAGCGCTGTAGGCATCAGAATGCCTTGTTATGAACAAGAGAGGCCTTATGGAAAAACTGGAGATCAAAGAAAGAAAAAATTTGAGGAAAATCTTCGGCTCGATTAAGGGCAAAGGTGAATATAGACGACGTGACAATCATGAGCTCTATTCTAAAGTTCAAAAGATCACTGACGTCATGAGGAAAAGGAGAATCAATTTCTATGGGAACATAGCGAAAATGAATCCAACACGGCTGGCGAAAAGGATCTTCATTTACTTTAAGGATAAGAAGATCAAGGGAGTCTGGATTACCGAGGTAGAAAAAGACATGTTGGAGATCGGGATTACATTCGAAGACATCTAGAAGCGCGATCCACTTAAGAAGATACTCAGGGACCACCATAGTTTTCATGAAAAACCAAAATTCAAGAAGGGAAAGATGTGGACAGAAGACATGAAGGAGCAACACCGGCAACGAAAGGAGTACTGGACTTATGTCAAAGCCAAGGAGAGACACAAAGCGGTTCTTAATAGGCCGATATGAAAAATAAAGGCTAAAAAACAAATTTAGAATAGTTATTTTAAAACAGATTTTTACTGGATATAGAAAAAAAAAAAAAGGGCTACTTGTCAAGGAAAGGGTATGTAGAAAAAACTAGAAGAGGGAGTTCTACCCGTTTTAGCCATCTTACTACTACAATATTAATTATTATACTGACAATAATGATATTTATTTTCTCATAGTAATATTCAAAGCTAAAGGAGAAATATTGAATTACTCATAAGCCCTTAGTAAAAGAATTCACAGTTTCATCTGTAATCAAAACGGATTAGAAAACTCATATAATTTTATGTCAATATGGCTTTTGTGGGAATTAGAATTATTCTTTTTGGAAAGCGTTGGGAGAATTCGTCCAAAAGTTAAATGATGAATTCTATAATAGATTGTTTATTTATTTAAATCAAGTACTGTCAAGAAATGATAAATGAATTTACTTGATAAAAATCAAGCATCTGATCTTTCGAGGAAGTGATTCATTTTCGGATTTATTAGTTCTTTATTTTTTTTTGTTTTATTATGACTTTGCTGATTGTGAAAAAAAACAAAAAAAAAACATTCATTCGACAATATTGTAAATAAACGTTTCGAAGTATTTACATTTTAGTCATGTTTATAATAATATAAATACAACGCTGGAATTTCTCGATAAACAGAATTGTGTCCATTGTCTATTTACGCTATTTATTCGTTCTTTCTGTGTATCTGTTATTCTGTTATATAAATAGACGTTATTTTTGTTTATCTACTCTTATTTCATCAAATGTTTATTTTAAAAATACTTCCAGCTAAAAGGCGAAAATGAAGTCTCTATAATCATCCTCTATTTAGATGTTTTACTCTTTTAAAGTAGCTAGAATTGAAGTCAATTATACTAAGATAAACAAAACATACATTAGTGCCTACTTAATGGCCTGGCTGACAGGATAAGATGGCCATAAACCCTATGATAAGATATATTAGAGCAGACATGGCGAGTGATGCAAACAGCCGGAGGACACTCGCCACCAAGAAGGGCCGTGTAATTAGACCATTAGGGGACAATCGGCCGAGCAGCTGGCCGGTAACGAGCCGATTATAAATTTAAATTCATTTGAAGGTTGGGGGGGGGGGACGGTGAATGATGATCTTTCTGACGCCGTTCTTCTCGGAGTCCTCTTTGTAGGAGCCGCTGTAAGGGGCCAACTTTCCATCAGGGACTGGGTGTCCGTACCTACAGGTAACTGTATGCTTAGCGAGTTCGGTCATCATCAGGACACATTCAGCAGATCAGTGAATTTTATATATTTTAAAATGATAGCAGGATAATATCAAACATTTGCTGTGTACACTGCTGGTGTGCAGATTTCACACTTCTCGAAACTATGATATAAAAATTATTTGAGAATGTTCTGTACTTGATAACTGGGTTATACATTGGTATTGGCAAGTACCAATATCTCACACTTTTAGCTTGAAATACTACGTATTTCTTCTTCTTTTAGCTTATCAGGCGGATATAGCGCCCCCTGGCTTTTTCAAATTTTGCCTTCCATTTCTCTCTGTCCATAACATACAACCCATTCATTCTCATTTGCCGCATGTCTTGGAGTACACTGTCTCTCCAGCGGCCCTTGGGTCTCCCTCTACTTCTCTTTCCACCTGGTGTGCCTTCATTGATTTTCGTTGGTATCCTACTGTCCTCCATTCTCCTTAGGTGATCAGACCATTTCAATCACAGGATTCTGATGCTCGCCGAGATATTAAGGTCTTTCTTTGAATTTGTTGTACAGGTCCTTATTTTTCCTTCTCTGCCATATTCCATTTTGGCGTACAGGTCCCAGAATATTCCTAAGTATTCTTCTCTGAAACAGGTCCAGTATATCACTTGTCTTTTCATTCATGGTCCAGGTTTCGCTGGCATAGGTTACCACAGGTTTAATCAGTGCTTTATTCATCTTGAACTTTGTGACATTACAAGTCATTCGACTCCTGAGAATCTTTATATATATTGTTTATATAAATAATATACATTCTATTCAGGTATTTAATACTCCATCAACTTTCAACATGTAACCACAACCTCATCCTTTTTTCCCAAGGGATTATATAAATTTATAGTTACTGTTGATAGCTATAGATTATCCCTTTAACATTCAATAAGTGTTAATCTAATTTTTTGGCATTTTTCACTATTTGGACTATTTTTTTTACAGGTAACGGCCACTCAGGACCACGCGTATATCATTGCTTAAGCTGTTTATGGGATATTCCTTTCTTCCCATCGCGATTTCATGATCCTCGAATGCATCTCTTTTCTTTCTTCGGACCACTTAGTACCCCTCTTTTTTTCTCCCCTAATACAGGTGAGATTTTTCAGTTCCTTCCTGTACGTGTTTCTATCCAGACAGTCTGCATCCGAAATTTTAAGTTTCTTTACTTCCTCTCTCATTTGCTTCGTATATCGTACTTTACTAGCTAAAAATCCTGTCAAAGATCCTCTTGTTTAATCTTTCCTCCTTCATCCTCCTCATGTACCCATAGAACATCAGCCTTCTGATTCTTACATCAGTTTCCAGGTCCTTGATTTCTTTGTAAAATCTCTTCGTTAAATCTTCGCCTGTACCCCTCCTGTGTCTTCCTGGACCCATAGATCTTCCTTAAGATCCTCCTTTCTATTCTTAGCAGACTTTCCAAGTTGGGTAAGCATGAGGTCTCCATACCATACAAAATCACAGGCTTTACCACCACATATTTGGACTAATGTTCTTTGTGAATGTTGAATTAATTATTAATCTATTTTTATAAATACAGATCGATAAAAACATCTAAACTTTCGTGTGCGATAATAGACAAAACCACGCAACAATAAATAGTATCATGAAGTAGCAGTGATTTCAAAATTAACTATAACAACAAATAAACGCTCTTATAAAATATAATTATGAGCAATTACAATATAATTTGAATCAGTATATTAATTGTTTTAGGATTTCTTTTGTCGTTCAATGAAATCTGTTCAAGAAACTCAAGTCCTCTTCATGGAAGATTTTATGGATGTGCTTAGAGCAACTTCTTTAATAAATACATGTTTATCCAATTTTGTGGAGGAATCTCATAATATATGTTGAAAAAAAATTAAGAGCCAATGAGGAGTGATCTAGTGAAAAATATTATCTCTATCAGTGACTGTAATATTACAACAGAATTGAGTTTTATGTTTTTTGAGCCTATCTCTCAGCACACGGGAAGTAAACAGACAAAACGCCTTTCGTGTAATAGCTAATTGAACAAAATGAAAAAACAAACTAAAAAACGGAAAGGGATTACAACGAATTACGATTGTTTTGTAAGATGATAGGGCATTGGTTGTCTTTGGCAGGTGAGACACAGGTGTCATGGGTCATTACAGAGGCGAGAACAGCTAAATGACAAAAAACACATTAGCTCCATTATCCTAGGGCAGGATTAGTGTTTGTACTCAGGACCTCATCAAATCCTTCAGGATCTATCCGATTAATTCCTCAGGATTCTTTAGGACTCCATTAATTCCTGCCTAGGGAGGCTATCAGCTTTTTGTTCTTCTGTTCCTTGGCGCAGCAGTGGTCACAATCATTCCTTGATGGATATTATAGCTTCTGCTTCTTAATGGTACTTAAAGTGGTTCAATTGATCTACTTTATTATTTACTTATCTTTACAACTTTCTTTATAACATCTTAGGCTTGAACAATAGCACAAATTAACAGAATAAATCTACACAATTAAATACAATACTAAGCCTTATCTATACTGTTATATAAAAGGACAAATCATTTTTCGTTTGTGATCACTAAAGACCGGATTTTAGTGCTATTGCATCTTTTTTTTTTGCCAACTTCAAATTCATTAAAGCTTGGATAGAAATTCGAATCATAAAAACCACGTCAAAAAAATTGCACGTTTTATTTTTAAATTTGTCTGTTATTTAAAAAAAAAACAGTCAACAAAGCGGATAAAACATTAAAATTAGTCACTTTCAATGTAAACAAACACTATACGTTTTACAAAACAAGTGGAATAAAATAAACCGAATTTGAAAGAAATCTTGGCTTTAAAATTTTACAAACATTTAACGACGTTTTAAATGACAAACGTTCAGATGTAGACGTGGCACCAAACATTTTAAGTTCCTATAATTATGCCCAATTACGAGTATTGAAGTAGAAAGAGCTTTTTCTCTTTTAAGACATATCCTCGATGACAGGAGGTGTAATTTAAGAGAAAAACTTTCGTCTTTTATAGTTCAAAAGATAGATTTAAAATATATTCTTTTAAAACATAATATTATGTATCTACTTGATGGTAATTAATAGAATTATATATTATGTTTTGTCTTACTCTTTATGCTTTTTCAAACCGCATTTAATTAGTGTTCCTAAGGGTGTTTTTTATTTAATTTTATTAATACAAAATATATTTTAAATAATGGAAAATTATTAATTTTGTTATATTCAATATTTTACTTCATTTTATGCCCACTTGGTGCTAATAAAAAATAAAAATGGAAATCATTTTATTTAGTACACCTTTTTGCACGTTTTGAAGTTTTTTTTGCACGTTTCAATGGTTTATACTGCACGAAAATCCGGTCTTTAGTGATCATTAACCGCGAAAACTACTGAACCAATCTGTAACAAATTTTAACCACATTATTTTGATAGTGTAAGGAGGATTTAGCAATTATAAAATTATCATATTGCCATGAAAAAGCGATAAACATGTGGTACACAGTGAAGTTTGATAATCGACCGATAGGTGGCGAACACCATTCGAGAGAGGTTGCAAAGCTACGGTGTTACACAAAGCTAGAAATTTACTTAATTTCAATTTAATTGTTATTTTAAAAAGTTATTAATATACAGAGCGACATTTGGGTCCCAGTGCGGTTTAAAAATCGACCGATATGTGGCCATTCTGTAACAGAGTTTGCAATAGTAAAACTATCAAACCCAACTCTGTACCTAATTTAAACTACATCTTCATAGTTTTAGGAAGCTTTATAATAATACATTTTACTGTAATAATAGTTGCAATGTATAGTCTTGAGTGGCAGAAACAAGGTTTGCCAAACTGTTATATTATATATATTATATACTTTTATGGTTAGAAATTAACATCCAACCAGATGGATCCATAAAATTATTTCTGCCAAATTGGATGTCTAATTATGCTTTTACGAACTCTTCAAACACCTAATCAATGCAGTTTTAAACAGTTTCAAAAATACTTTCATCCGTGAATATATCATTGAAGATAATAATTAATTATAATTATTGTGTAGGGTGTTAAGAACGTCCTGGATGGGGATGAGTATTTCACGAAAAATATAGATATTCGATATCGACTACGTTTTGAGATTTGAATATCTAAACACGATATATCGGTGACCACAAATATCGGAACACCGATTTATCATGTTGTTGTTTTTTTTTAACAATATGCTATTTTATATATTCCTACTATGTTAGAGTAATATTCTTGTTAATTTAAGGGTGTATTTAGTTTTAGTGAATTGAAAAACAACTTGAAAATACATTTCATTCTTATTGATAAAATGTTCAATTTGGGAACATCAAATTTGTTCTTTGATCATCACTTCCCAAATGTTTACAAATTATTGTGGGAACTATGACAACCATGTCTCAAGGGAGTTCAGAGAAGTCACCGGTTTTTCGTATCAATGTCGTGTATCTTTTTCTGCTTGATGATCCTACAGTGATTATCTGCAAAATATATAGGAATATTAAAGAGTTTTGTCGCATTAATATTTTCTCACCATCGGCAACTGCTTTTATCATCTCCAATTTTTCATACGTGGCAAGATTCTTATATGCAGGTACATTTCGACTTATAGGCGAATCAAAAATGGTCTGAAATGGAACTAAAGGATTAAACATGGAAGGAAAAAATTTAGTAATGGTTAAGAAAATTTTCTATAGAGGCTTATAAATCCAAGGCCAAGAAGGCTGAAATGTTTTGTATTTTTACGATAGCAATCCAAATTTTTGTAGTGGGAACTACAGCAGAACCTCGATAATCCGAACCTCTGTAATCCGAACGCCTTTTTGGGAAAAATAAAAATTATTTTCTGAAAACCCATGATTTAGCAGCCAATAAACGTACTCCAACCTTAGTTCAGAAAAAATTAGTGACTATTTTCCAAATGTTTGGTCTTTTGTTTTCTTTAATTTTTTTATCTTTCTGTATAGCATAATTTTTTTGTGTGTTAATTACCGTACTTTCTGTGTGTGTTTAAGATTGTATACATACTATGTAAAATATTACGAAATTCATGTACAATACATGACATAAAATATAGTTAGTTACCTTACTGTAGCACAGTAGTATTTCATAAAATAAACTATTTACCTTTAACAATACAACGTGCCTCTTATTTTATGGGAACTAGTATGTCAGTGTTCATTTTTTGCATACTACATACTATGCCTGAAAGCACTTAATTTGGTAATCCGAACGATTTGATAGTCCGAACCACAGTTCGGATTATCGAGGTTCTACTGTATAAGCCATCGTTTACAAATTATTTTTATTATTAAATTCATAGTTAGTTTCATTTTCTAATGAATTAAACATTGCCATTATAGATTATAGAAATTCATAGAAGAAAAATATCATCATACTTTAATACATATATAGACAATTTTATCTATCCATTTGTAAGTTAGATTAACAATGAAAGGTGTTTTTTTTAAAACTTTTTATTTGAATAATTACAAGCTGCCTCACTCAGTGATATGGAGGGCAAAGACTCATTCTTACAATATGTACAATGATATAAAATAAAGTAAGAAAATTAAAATAAACAGCAACAATGAAACTAATCAAAATATTTAATCACTTATGAGTGTAACCATAAATATCTGAAACATGTGGTAACTAAATCAGAAAAATAAAAATTCTCAACTCGACTAATTTACATCTCCCCCTCTGCGGTCACTTTTCCACCTCAATAAATTGACAACTCGTCGCTGGGAAAGAAATCCGATACTTTCTTCATTTTACCGCAATTAACTTCGTAAATTGATGATGAGATGCGCTTCAAAATTTTGAATGGTCCAACTTTTAATTTATACAGTTTTCTTTTGATCAATTTACTGTTATTTCTAATAAAGACGAGATCTACTTTAAATCGATGGATTTTTCGGTTTATATCAATTCTTGTTCATGATGAAACTCTTCATCAGAATTCAAAACCGCTCCCTTTCGATGTTTAGATAGATGACTTCTCTGCGAGTCACAACTAAACAATTAGGTCATTGTTTTCCAAACAGTAGGTATTGTGGCTCAAATTTTATTGAAATATGAATAGTTCCATTGTAGTCTGCTTCTCAATTTCAGACATTAGACAAATCAATTGTTTTCAAAAGGTATGTGTTAAATTAGACAGTAATTTTAGGGAAGAGTATTTTTATGAACAGAGTAATTTGTGTTTTAAAAGTATTCCTTCAGAAGAACAAAATTTTGTTATAAATGTCAGCACAGATTCAAAAAAAAGAAGTCGACATTTTTTTAATTAAAAGAATAAAGGAATTAGAAACTAAATGAAATCAAACCGATGTAAATTTGCAAGAAGTGAAAAAGAAATTTGTTAGAACACCAAATCCGATGGAATCTTTAGGACATCAGTCTGAGTTCATCAGAAACAACATAGCCATTATTAATAATAATAATAACTTTATTTGTTAAAGAAAATGTCTTATACAAATATTTCAAAACATAAATAATTTATGTACACACTTCTTGTGAGTCGCTGACCGCACATCTTTGTAAAGTTTGCATTGTAAACAAGATATTACTCCCACTATATATGTACATACTACATATTATTAGAATCTGTTTTAAATGCATAATTTTATATAATTCAAAATTAATAATTAATATACTTATATGAACAACATAAAAATAAAATAAATAGAAATACTGATAACTTATATCCATAAAGCAAATTAATATTCCAATAATAACATCAGAGCAAGTAACTAGTTAATTAGTAATATCGGGAACAGTGTATATCTTAGCAACTGATAATAAAAATAAGTATATAAATATAATTTTCTTTATCAATACTGTCTATATTGAGAATGTTCTCTATATTTACATAAGGAGGTGAATCAGTTATATATTGCTGCAGGTATATCTCTCTATATGCATTGGATGACGGGAACAGTAAAAGAAGATATAGGCATTATTATAAAAATACTTTTTTTCGTTGTTGGTGCTTTTGGATTGTATTGAGATTGGTGCGAGGCAAATTAAAAAAAAAATGGTTAAAGAACTGGTCTGGATGTAAACATTTGTTTTTGATGGTATATTTGGTGAATAATACGGCATGCTCACTTGATTTCTGGTTTACTTATAGTAAACAATACCATAAGATCTTTTCCTTCGATAGACCAACCAATTCATTATCATATTTACTCCTTTGGATTATATGGACAAATAGTTTAGGTTCCATATTGTTTAACTTCTCTGTTTAATTTAATGTGTAAGTAAGTTTAATAGATTTTATTATTCTGAAATGAATAAGTTACAATGAGACTAATCAAAATATTTAAACACTTATGAACCAAAATAAAGTTCTGACATGAGGTAACTAAATTAGTAAAATAATAAAATTATAGACTCGAATAATTTACACATTGTATAGTTATTGTTGACTGTTGCAATTGGTCTGAGTGAATGTTTATATTAAAGAAATTGAAAACTTGCAATCGAAAATAGTTTTAGCCCAATCGGACATCATAGACGAGATTAAATATTCAACTTTAACGATAGAGGCAGGCCCCGAGCAGTCGAGGAGCGGATCGAGTTTCCTTTGGCAGAAAAAAAAGAAGAACGCCATCGCTGAGGCGTAAAGCGTAGCCCAGTAGCGGAGGATAACATCTGAGACATCCGAACCGCATCCAAAGATCCAACCACTCCTTGAGAACCGGGACCTGTCAAGAACGGGATGGGGTTCGGGAAGAGGGGGTTGTCTGGAGGAAGGGTAGTTTAGGAGTCTTCGTAGGTTATCCGTCTTCTGCAGGGAATAGATCACCAACATTTATTAGAATATGATATAATAAAAACATAAAAATCATATGGTTTTTTACTACAAAAAAAATGTATATAGTCGCCAAAGGATTCTCCTAACCGTTCAAATTTCCTGATTCGCCACAAGAAACTCATCTATCTCAGACCTATTTAGACTTACGGTATAGAGTTATGGGGATCCACCAAACCATCGAATTCTTCTCGCATCCAATTACTCCAATCCAAAATCCTTCGAAAAATACTTTATGCTGAAAAATGCTTTTTCTAGTTGATAGATAATAATACTTTATTTACATTTTTACAATTTACAATTCATATTAAGTTTTTATGTTCCGGCATAAGTCCTCTACATGAATAATATAATTTTATATAATTGTGAATACAAATACAAACTTTACAATTCAAAGTTTATCTTTAAACAGTAGGAAAAATAGAAAGAAAAAACCTACACAAAATAATAATAATAATAATAATAAAAATATTAAAAAATAATTTAATAAAAAAAAACATAAATAAAATAATAATAATAATAATTATAAATAAATAAAATCAATTAAAATAGCTTATAATTATATATCTTACATCATATAGAATAGAAAATAAACTTTATTCTGGGACGACGTCCCCTAAGAATAATATAACGTACATAAATAAATACTATGAGTCTAGCTTTCATAAGATGAAATAAAATAAATTAACAATCTGGTTAAATATTTACAATTTTACAAATAAAGAACAAAAACAGACACAGATGAAATAAAAATTACAAAAATCCAATAATTGTAGGAGAAAAAATAAAAACCTATTTACATCTACTGAATGATTTTTTTTTTTTTTTTAGTGAGGTTTTGCTAGTCAGTATCATTCTGGAGAGAAAGGAGGTATTGAAAGAGAAGGGATTTAAATATGGACAGAGATGGAGCATTACGGATATTACAGGGTAGTGAATTCCATAAGGAAGTAGCACGGGAAATGAAGGAGTGGTCAAATGATGTACTCTTATGGGAAGAAGTATACAGGTCTGAGGAGCGAGATCTTGTTCTGCGGGAGGAGACCGAGGATCTGAACTGGAAGATGTTACAGATGTAGGAGGGATTCCGAGAATTAATGGTTTGATTTGAAGGAGGCTAGGAAGTAATTTCTGCGGGATGAAGGATAAAGCCATTTTAACTATAACATATAATAGTATAAAAATAACTAAAGAATGTATTATAACAAATATTGAACACAACTAATAAGGGATCTATAAATTAGATTAAGTGAGGAGTATATGTTTTGTTCTTTTGTGCCTATATTATTTAAGTGATGATATATTGTAATTACCGATTTCTCGGTCAAGTGAATTTTCCAAAATTGTTGTTTTACCAAAGTAATTTTTTGTTTGATCATGGACGTGATGTTGGATAGGGATAAGATTGAGATCGTGCAGCATTGTTGATATTTTTGTATACCGAGGGTAATCATTGATTATCCTCATACACAAGTTATGTATCCTTTCGAGTTTAGGGTAGTTGGTTGCACAAGTTGAGCTCCACACGGGTGAGGCATATGTAATCTGGGATCAGATAACTGTTTTATATAATATAAGTTTATTTTTAGGACTTAATTTAGATTTTTTGTGAAAGTAAGGGAACATCTTGTATATGATTTTATTTTACTTTGATGCTCCTTACTTTGTCACCAATGAGCTGATCCACAATGACCAGTTTGTGTCAGTTTCATCTTCATTCATTAATTTTCAGTTTGGATCGTGAAAATTCTATTTTGAGTTAAAAAACAACCTTTCGATTGAAATGTTATTTTGGATTTGTACTTTGAGGCTACTTTAGTCATGATAGATGTAGATGCTACCTGAAAAAAAAAAGCATAGAAATTCGTATTTATGGGTTTCGGCTGATGTTGTTCGTATATTTAAATTTCGTTTTCGCCAATATTTACATTTTATTATTCTACACTTGCCTATTAGTTGACTTTTCTTTAAAAAATACTAGAAAGTAGTTTTTTTGAACCTAAAATTGTTAATATCACATTTATGGCCTTCTAAAATAAATACATCAAATTCTACGGAAATATGAAACAAAAATAACTTTACAGAACCAAAATCGGATGATCCGTTGAGATTTGAGGAGGAATCTACATTTTGTTTATTTTGGCACGCTACGTGGTGGCAACATTTGATACTACAGAGGGGACATTTAGCCTTAATATCCCATATGTTGCATATTTGGCACGAACCAATACCTTTCATAATAAACTTACTCCTCATCCAAATCCACTTGTTGGACAACTTGCTTCCCATTCCATCACTGGCAATCCTCCGAGGTGTCTGAAAAGAAGATGGATAGTTAGATAAAGAATGTACGATTATTTTATACATGAAATATTAAATGTATACACGTTTAAGTCTATGTGAATTCTATATATTTTATTACAGTAGGGCACATTTTCACTGTCACTGTATAGCAGTATATTGAAGATGCAATGTAAACCAAATACTTGGTAGCCTACTGTGTTTTTCATGGAATAAAGTTGACTGGAATGTAGTGTTACATGCATAAATAAATAAATTAATAAAATAAATAATTTTAGCCCAATATTTGAAGTATGAAGTTATTACAATAAAATATATCTAATAATAAAAATAATAATAACAAAGGCCCAAATAATAATAACCGGCAAATGTAACTTTGAAGACTTTGAAACGCGTATTTACGATTTTGTACGATACTACAATAGATACCATGCCATATGGTTATTTTTGATAATAAAAAATATGATTTCCCCCAAAGAAATTTAGAATCGATCTTTAAAAAATCGTTTCATCTGAATTAGTTATCGGTTCCGAGAAGAGTGAATCCTGTTTGGATTCGATAGCTGTTAACTGTTAAGTAAACAGAGACCGAGAATCCTAAATGTATCGTCAAAGCCACACATTTTGACGAATTGTTTACATTGTTAAACAATTAAGTGAAACCGAAACCATTCTAGGTCAGACTTAAAAAACTTTTTTAGTCTCCTGTATGTTTTCCACTAATTAATACTGAGAACGACTAAAGTCATCTAATACTGAATTACTGATGAAACCAGTGGGATATTACCCAATTTTCTTTCATCACGCTATGAATATTACATTTTATCAAATATTTACAAAACCCCATGTCCATGAAAGACTCTAACTTTGAAATAATATGTTTTGTAAAGATGAGAGAGAAATCAGTTGTTTTCAGTGCTCATGTCTGAAGGGATATCTGATTCAGCGTAAGATTTATAATTGGCCAGTTGATTTATAATTCCTCTAAAGAAAACGTTCATAAAAAAAAAAAGTAATAATTTAAAGATCCATACTGAACAGATACCTCAGAACCTTCTGGAATATCCGGTGATTCGATATCGGAAAAAAAATCGATAGTAATATTTTGATCCATCTGATGGGCTCTGGGATATGTGAAAAAATAAATAAAACCTGTTAAAACTCCTATTTTATATCTTGAGTTTGAAACATGATATCCTCATGGTTCTTTTGTTAAAACATATTTATTTTATTAAATGTTAACCCTTAAAAAGAATTATGTTTTGATGAATAATATTTTTTAAAAAAATCTTTACTACATCAATATGAAATAGATAAATATTAGAAGGAAATTCATAGAGGTGAGAGAAGATCGGTGAAAAGACAGAGTGGACGTGTGCATATTGAAGGTAACGGAGATAATTGAACCAAAGAAGTGAGTACGAACATTAAGATGGCACAGCCCTTTAAAACGAATCTCTACGTGGAATAAAGAAAGAGGCTTAAAAAGGAGAATGGTTGAAAAACACTACGTTAACAAACTAGGGTGAAAAAAGAATAATATAAATGTACTGTTATGATATGAACATTTGATATAACTTCTGGAAACAGATACACTAGCGCTTGTAGACATTTAAAAATGAAATGTACAACACTTTCCCCGATATCCCACTTTATGATGGTATAGAAGGATTAATACGATTAGCATTGATGAATTATTTGCTACTTAAATTAGAATTGAAAGGATACAAAAGTATATTTATATCATATACCTAACTGAGTAGCAATTGATTGATTTTAAGTCTTACTTGATTGTCCTCTTGTATGTTGGGTGCCTCTTGCTGCAGCTCTGGTTTGGACTCCACATCTTATTTGCCCATATTTGCAGTTGAGGTAAGGTTGAAGTTTCGAGCATACGTGGTTGATCCTAATGTTTTTACTGGCTATGGTATTGTTCAGGTCCGAGGGAGTAACTGGGATTGAGGACCCAGGCAGCAAAAGGGCCGTCCAGGCCTACATGGTCCAGGTTTAAATTGGCCATCCCCTAGCCTGGAGAGTCAGCTAGTCTTGAGTCAGTGATCAGGCAGTGAGTGAAGGGGCAGTCATCGGGGAGTCTTCAGTCAGTCAGTCCCTGAATGAGGCGGTGACTGTGCAGTGGCAGTGACTTAGTATTGGTGTCGGTCATGAGTAGTATCATGTATCAGTAAACGTAGCAGTGGTAAGGCTGTGTCAGTGAATGTAGTCAAGAGTTTGTTATGAACCAGTGACTATCCAGTGGTAGTGACTTAGTGTATGTGATAAGCCTGTGTCAGTGAAAGTAGTGACAGTCTCTCTGTGCCAGTGTTGTATATAGATTTAGAGAATCTTATGTGCAATTGTAAAACCTATAGTAGCATTAAGTTATTTAGGATAATTATAGTATAATATAGAAATTAGTGTAATTAGATATAAGTTAGACCAAAGTTATAATTTTAAGTTTAGATTAAGCTTAATTATCTAGTTGTATTTATTTGTTTGTAAATAAATTAGTGTTTAATGTTTAAGTGTAGTTTGATTAGCAATACCCCTAGTGGCCCCTAAGAGTATGTTTCATTCTTAATTTCGAAAATAATGATTACCCGGTTATAACATCTGATGCTGAGTTGTTGAGTCTTGAATATGGGTTCCAATATAAGTGGGAAATAGTTCATTAATCTTTAATTCGTTTTAGTTTCGCGATGATTAAAAAAAAAATTTTAAATAAAATAAAGTGGAATGAATCTTCCTCTTCTAGGTATATAACATTAATCTTAAAGGAAAAGCATCACTGCTCTTCACCAAATATTCGGCAAACAGCCCTACTCCCTCGAGTACGGAGGAGCTCCTTGGAAGAAGTGGAAGATGTTAGAAAGGAGATTGGCAGGTGTGCTCCGACCGCTATCCATGCAAATCCGATTCCGCAGCGGCTTACTTTCGATCTCATGAAATTCAACAGAGTGGATTGCTATTGTTTTCAATTAGGAGATCTAGGTATTGATAGGGGACCCAGCCTCTGCTTTATACCCGCCGTCATTAGCATCTTTAAGCAAAGTATCCGGATTATCTCGGCGTCGAGTCCCTCATTCCACTATACGAAAAATTAAATTTTTAAGTGTGATAAATAAGTGGCATTATTATAAATATCATCTTATATAATTAATGGAATTTTCCAATTTTAAATTGTAAAAGGTTTCGAGTAAAGTGATTTAAGTTGACTAATTGTAAGTTAAAACCAAGCAGCTGAGAGGGTAGTGATGGGATCTTGATAGACCCAACTTTGCTCCCATAAGATGCGAAATAGGCTTGATTTAGGGTTCCCCTGGCTGATATACTATCTTAGTTTGTTTATTTTTATTTGTTTACTTTCCTTTTTGGTAAATTATCATGTTATATATCGTATGCAATTAGAGATCATTAATATTATTATTGTTGCTTATTGCCCATGAGTGAGGTAGATTGTAATATTTGTTCAAAAAACAGTTTTTTCTTCTTAAAAAAAGTTTATGAAGTTGTTTTGGAGGTAAACTACGACATACATAAACATGTTGAGCTGTTATCAATGATCATGTGCGTGGAGTGCCATCACAGGGAGATGTTTGAGATGTTCATCTTGCAAGAATTTTGCGTATGGTGTCATGTTTTTAGTGAGCTTTCAATTGATAAAAAGGAATGAACAAATTTTTTTTTATACTATAATATTTATTATGCGATTAAAAACATTGTTTTTTATTTTGTTTTTTTATGGTCAACGTATCCAAAATTTATGTTTAGGTTAAAAATGTTATTTTCAGTTTATTCATTCACTAGTTGTTAAATAAATTTCTATTAATTATGTGCTTTGTTTGAAATGTTCTCTATTTACAAAACGACAGAGTTACATTATATTTGTATAAGATTGTATTAGATCACCAGAACGCAATAAAACTTATAGTGTAATCTCAAAAAAAAAAATAAATAAATAAAATTACAATTATATGATGAAAGATAAAACAAATATAAATATTTCCTTGAGGTACGCATGATGATATAGAAGGATCAATACAATTAGGATTGATGAATTAAATATACCGCCTTTTAAATATACCGCTAAATGAACGAAATTATAACAAAGAAATACAAACAATTCACACTATAGCTAACAACAACGGATACAGTAAAACCACAATCGATAATATTTTAAGAAAACAAATACATAAAAAAACTATGAATAATATATACAAAACACCCCCAGAGGATAAAGCTACCCCTAAAAAATATATTTTGATACCATACTACGGCCCAATATCCGCTAAAGTCGGGAAAGAATTAAAAAAAATTAGGTTTAAACTCTGCATTTAAAATAGATAAAACATTGTCATCATACTTCCCTTCACCGAGAGACAAAATAGACCCTTTCCAAAAAAGCGGCGTATACGAATTAAAATGTAATGACTCTGAAGCAAAATACACGGGAAAAACCGGACGATCAGTAAATCAAAGAGTAAATGAACATATAAGAGCATACACTAATAAGACCCAAAATTCCAATTTCGCCATCCATCTAAATGAAAATAACCACAAATTTAATAAAGACTCGGGAGTAAAAATATTACATCAAGTAGAAAATAGCCTAAAATTAAATACTTTTGAATCACTAGAAATAATAAAATCGTTTAAAACCGATCCAGATTTTTGTTTAAATGATAAGATTAACATATCCAATAGCCCCATTTTAAATTTGTTTCCCATAGGAAAGAAAAAACCCAATGAGTCACAAGGGAAACCCCGTAGTAAATCTAAAACTTAACCTACCTGCCCCCCTTTTACTTCTCACAATTTCAGTGTTTTAGTTACCTCGAAGGTGAGTGCCTATGCTTGATTTCTTGTCTTATCTTTTTTAAAAAACTTTAGTATATATAATCTATGTAACATAGTACTGATGTGTAGAAAAAATGTTTGTATGTTATAGAACTGAAGATGAATGTTTAGCATTCGAAACTAGTTTTCAAATAAAATAATCTCAATAGAAGTGGCATTTAATTCATCAATCCTAATAAATATTTCCTTTACTATTTACATACTTGTGGAATATTGATTATCTAGAAGGTGTAAATGATGTTTAAAAGAATTAGGGAAGAAGCTTTACGAATAGGAATGGGTAAGGAACCTTGTGTTCAGGAGGTGGATAAAATAACACTTATTGAGTTATTGAGTCAAGAATATAGGAAGGTTTTTTGGTTTTTCAGCGATTGGAATAGGAAGGTGGATTTTCATGCTGTTGTGTTTTGTGCAATTGAATCTAGTTTTTGGTGTTTTGTTTATTTCGTTTCTTTTATTTTATGTTAATTCATTGTTCGCTATTATTGTTTACAACAAAGTTTGAAGTTCCAATAACTTTAGAACATATTTTTGTTGTTTTAAGCGAATATTAGTGAAAGTAGGTCAAACTGTTAAGGTTAGGTTATACTAGATTTGAGATTTCTAGAGATTAGCCTTTCAGAAAATGGAGGAGGAGCCTCCTGGATGTACAGTCCTTAAGGACCCACGCCCATCCGCAAAAAGACCTAGGAATGGGTCTGATGTTGAAGAAGAAAAAGAAGAAATTATAGTGGTGGCTGTTTGAATGAAGCAAAGAAAACTCAGGAGAGCTTACGTAAATTCATTCGAGATTTTGATAAAAAGATGAACAACGTAACTAGAAAACATATCAATGGAGAAATTGATCGATTAATCGGTATATTGTAAACCTTAAACTCCAAGGTCAAGCAAAGTGAAGACAAAAAGAAAGAAGATTCAGTCTTGTCGCTTGTCCAAAGAGTGGTGAAGGAAACATTGGAGTCTCCCGTAGTAGTCGATACAATAATAAGCAAAATCATGGAAAGGTCACATCCAAAGGTTATTCACAGCCATTCAGGGGTAAACATAGCAACCTCCGGCCCACAGTGGGCAAAAAATCCATTTCGGCGGCCAAAATTATTTTATTGCAGAAATATGTTTTAAATGACGTCCGATATACGGGAAAAATATTTAAAAAATTTTCATGAAAGTGGAAGAGTTCATAATAAATTACTGAATTGTCGACCTAAAATGCAAGGAGTACGGTTAAATGAAATGGCTGTAAACCCTCAATTGTTGGTGATATTTCTTTAATATAATATCATACAAATGAGCTGTTTCTATATATTAACACAGCAAAATCATGTACGATCGATTATTTCAAAATTAAGCGCATTTTTGAAGACTTATTAAAAATAAGTCTTCAAAAACTAAAAGTAAAATTTTTGGAAAAATAGCCAGCATTTAAAAGGACGATGGAGTACGATGTCGAAACTTATATCACGTCGATGTCTATTATTTTATGTTAATGAAATCCCAAAAATTATATCCGTCTCGATCCGTGCCTCATTATTACCCCCCTCCAAATCGCAACCGTTCCTTTTTGTAAATTATTACTTCACACTTTTTTAGATCTGGTGGTGGTTTTTCAGGTACATAGGTACATTGTTAACATTGAATGTACTTCTGTACATCTTGACAAACATAATCAGGATACATACACAGGAGTATACATCATTTTCTGAATTTACATCATGTATTGAAAAACCTCCAAAACAACAAGTTTATTAAATAAATTATAAAAAATAAATTACTCTCTATGTTTATGCCCTTTAGGTATTTACATTTATCCGTAGGTATTATAAATCCCGTCAAGACATGGAGTAGTTGTTATTTACATTTAGGCAGTTATTTTGTTGCTCTTGTTGGATTTCATTTGTTCACTACATATGCTATTACTTTTCTGCTACCGTCAATCAATTCGGTGTTATCTAACAGTGCTAGCATTTAAAAGTTCTTTTTATAATGTGGAGTTAAAGAAAATTGAGTGATTGTTTCTTCGATGATACTAAATCGGATTATATTCAGTTTCGTCAGAGAGTATCTGAGCAGTTGGGATGAGAACCTGAAAAACTTTCAATAAATCTTAAAGGTATTCTCGGTCTGTTAAAATCCAGGTATGTATCCAGCGATTATAATAAAGTGTGTTTCGTTAAAAAAACATTCGGATAGGCTAGAAACCACTTTTTATTTGACAACGAACGATGATGATTTACCAGCAGGTCCGTCTACTTCCAGTCAAAGTGACCTAGGCGATCGCAGTCGCGGATGTCCAACAAAAGCTTATAGTGAATGTTCTGAAAGAACGAAACGTCGAAAAAGAAGTGTCGTTAGGGCCAATATATCTTCATTAGAAATGAGCCTCTCTGAAATGTTGACATTTAATTTAAAGCTAAATCACGAAATAAAGAGAGGTGAAATTATTGATGCAGCATTGAAAGCTACTAAAGACGAAATGGATGGCATTTATAACTTGATTTTCAATAAAACTCAAGCTCCTGAACTAAAATCAATATTATTCACCTATTATACCGCAATAGTTTATTTTACATTATTTTAAACAAAACCTACCATCAATACAGAAGTCATTGATCATTAAGGTAGTAGGGTATTTGTTTTTTTTGTTTTCTTTGGAAGTATGTTAAGAAATCAAAAGTTTTTTTAACGATTAGCTAGTCCGCTTTAAATTTTTTAAATATTTTTTCCGTTAGTTGCACTTCATTTAGAACATATTTCGGCCGACAAAAAGATTTTTTTGCCTACAGCATGTTGTATATAAAATCATTTCGGCGACCGAATCAATTTATTGCCTATAACACGTTGTATACGTTTGTACATCATGACAAACATCATCAAGAGCATACATCGTTTTCTGAAATTACATCATGTACCTGAAAAATCACCACCAGATCTAAAAAAAGTATGAAGTAATAATTTACAAAAAGGAACGGTTGCGATTTGGAGGGGGGTAATAATGAGGCACGGATCGAAACGGATATGATTTTTGGGATTTCATTAACACAAAATAATGGACATCGACGTGATATAAGTTTCGACATCGTACTCCATCGTCCTTTTAAATACTGGCTATTTTTCCAAAAAATTTACTTTTAGTTTTTGAAGATTTATTTCTAATAAGTCTTCAAAAATGCGCTTAATTTTTAAATAATCGATCGTACATGATTTTGCCGTGTTAATATATAGAAACAGCTCATTTGTATGATATTATATTAAAGAAATATCACCAACAATTGAGGGTTTACAGCCATTTCATTTAACCGTACTCCTTGCATATTAGGTCGACAATTCAGTAATTTATTATGAACTCTTCCACTTTCATGAAAATTTTTTAAATATTTTTCCCGTATATCGGACCTCATTTAAAACATATTTCTGCAATAAAATAATTTTGGCCGCCGAAATGGATTTTTTGCCCACTGTGCGGCCCTCAATTTGCCAAGGCCGAATCCTCTGAAGGGAAGCTAATGTCGACTAATGAAGATGCAAATTTAAAGGAAGCTGAAACTTTTGAGATATACAAGAGCAAAAGAAATAGGAGAAAGGCAAAATTGCAAGAAAAGAAAACTAATGAAGAACGGAGCGAAACTGAGGACAAAATTGTTGAGATTTCTCCAAATGATAAATCTACACCAAAGAATAAACCTAAGACGTTGGCAGATATTGTTAAATCGCTGCCATTAAAGCCCTCCCTGACGTCAAGACCAGCGTACTTAACAATCAGCGGCTCTGGAAAAAGCCCAGTGGATATCATAAATGGGCTCCCGTCGCCCCCACAAATATAGGTGTAAACGCTTCTATAGTTAGAGCGACCAAGGCGGGCTCGATTCTAGTTCGGTTAGAAGAAGAATCCCATGCAACTAAAGTCATTGGATGGCAGGAGCTGCGCCAAAATGGGCTACATGCTAAGCTAGCACTGAGGAAAAAACCTAAACTTGAAGTGAGGGGTGTGCCTCACGCATGGAACTCAGCAGACCTAGTTAGGTTTCTGTGGCAAAGAATACCTGAAAAATCGGTTCCAACTCTCCTTGTTATTGAAGATCTTCGCCCACTATTTGCTTCAGTCGCCAGGAACGGCTTAACTAAGAACTGGGTATTGGAAGTGCACCCAATGATCCGTTTTCAGCTGTTGGAAATAGGAAGTCTAGATGGAGGATGGTGGTCCATGACTTTTAAGGATTACCTGGATGCCCCTCGCTGCACCAAGTGCCAGGGCTATGAACACACCAAGGCCACTTGCACTGCAAACTCAGTGGTTTGCATTTGGTGCGCAGGAAGTGGCCATCTAATGAAAGAATGTCCAAAGAAGAAAGTATTGGCCGACCCAACCTGCATTAATTGTAAACGGGCGAATGCAGATCATAGTAAAACAAAGCACAAGGCTGGCAGTCGGGAGTGCCCTGTACACTTAACATGGTGCAAGGAAATAGCGAAACGTACCTATTATGAATAGAATTACCATCCTTCAGCTCAACATGGGTCGCCGAAGAGTAGTGGCAGACGAGTTGCGAGCTCTTTCTCGACGCTACGACATGATGGTAATTCAGGAACCGACCAGCCATAGGAACTTGGTCACGGGGTTTGGTCTCACGTCAAGAGTTATAGCTCTGAGCAGTGGAGAGAGGAGGCCTAGGGCTGCTATAGTGGTCAACAATCCAAATCTTGACGTGATGTATCTTAGACAATATTCTACGGCTGATTGTGTCGCATGCTACGTAAAGTGGGGCAGTTTATCTTTTACGATGATCTCGGCTTACCTGCCTAACGGAAGTAATATAGAGGAAAGTATTTCTGTCATGGAAACGATCACATCTAGTTGCAGAAATGTGATCTTATGCTCGGATACTAACGCTTGGAACACGGTTTGGGGTTCCAATCGAACAGACCGACGAGGGGCTAAGCTTGGTGATTTTATAGCAAGGAGCCAGTTAGTAGTAGTCAACAACATCTCTTCCACTCCCACTTTCTCAGGGCCAATGGGTGAAAGTTCGATTGATGTGACATTGGCATCAACGACATTAGTACGACACATTGTTGACTGGAACCTCAGATCTGAAACTAGTTCTGACCACAAAGTCCTGGAATTCAGTCTAGTGCAGGATATGCCAGATTTTCACGATATTGACAAGGGTTACGTAACTCGAAGGAATGACTGGAGCGTCTTCAAATGCATGCTGGAGGGAGAAATTGCCGACGAAGAATGGGAATCGGTGGAAACGGAATGTGCTGACGATCTGGACTATAGAGTCTCTAAAATAACTAATACAATTCTTGACGCAGCTGAAAATTCTCTCCAACGGCGAAAGGCCAGAGCTCGACTAGTTCCATGGTGGACACCGGCCTTAACAACAATGAAGAGGGAAGTCTACAAGGCACGAAGGTTGTACCAGCGATGCAGATATGAAGAGAGGCGTATTGCACTTCGTAATCAGTACAAGGCCAAAGCTAAAGAATATCGAAACGAAGTGCGTTTACAAAAGCGGAGGTCCTGGGATGAATTCATTGTCGAAGAATCAAAGAAGAATCCATGGGGAATTCCATACAGAGTTGCTCTAGGAAAACTAACTCCTTTGCAAACATTAGCAGCCCTCAAGCATGTAGATGTTCAGGCGACTACCCTCGAAGAAGCAGCGACCATTTTTATTGAGGCTACATATCCTAAAGATGATCCGTCGGAAGATAATGAAGAGGAAGAATTAGTTAGACGCACAACTACTTACCCACCTGGAACAGACTTCTGCCCTCCATGGGATATTTACGATCTTCGTATTGCTGTTGATAGGCAGAAAACCGGTCGTGCCCCGGGGCTCGATTCTATAGACGCTGCGATCTTGAAAAATAGTATCCCCTATATGGAAGATATATTATTAGGAATTTTCAATGACTGCCTAGATAGGGGGTATTTTCCGAGAAGCTGGAAGGTGGCAGATTTGAGACTACTCTACAAGGGAGGGAACAAGGATAAGCAGCTTCCTAAGTCGTATAGACCTATATGTCTTCTTCCCGTGATGAGTAAGGTACTGGAGAATCTTATTATGATAAGACTACAGCCGATACTTAGAAAGGCAAGCCATCCACGGCAATTTGGCTCTACAAAAGGTAAGGGAACTACAGATGCTATACTCAGAATTCGCGCCGATGTCGAACAGAGGAATGAACGGTATGTTATGTTGTTGCTCTTTGATATATCCTCTGCCTTTGACAGCGCTTGGTGGCCACGTGTACTCCAACAACTACAGAAATACGAAGCCCCCAGTAACTTATATACTCTCATAAGCAGCTACCTTCAGAACAGGACTGTAAAGGTCCGAGGAAGTTCTTATGAGAAAGAAGCTTCTATAGAGAGGGGATGCCCACAAGGATCAGTTCTTGGCCCAGCTTTATGGAAGCTGGTTTTTGATGAAATACTGGGTGTGCTCGAGGAACAGCATTTCTCTGCCACGGCCTACGTCGACGATTTAGCTGCTATAGTGGCCTCCAACAGTAGGTCTGGAATAAAAGAAGAGGCACAACGGTGCGCCACCCTGGTAGGACAATGGTGTAAAATTAAGAAGCTGAGAATGGCAGTTTCAAAGACACAGGCTATTCTACTTAGAGGAAAAACGGATAGGGCACATCCTATAAACATATGTATAGAAGGCATCAGAATCCGTCCCAGTGAGGAAGTCACCTATCTGGGAATAAGAATCGGAAGAGGATTTAATGTGACCCCTCATTTGGAATACTTAAGAAATAGGGTGGCACTAGCCTTAAACGGTCTTAGCCGCGTCGGGGGTGCATTTTGGGGCCTTAGATACCCGGCTACGATGACGATATATAATGGAGTGATTTTGGGTATCCTAAGATACGCAACACCCGCCTGGTACCAGAACCTTTCACAGCGGCAAAAGAGCAGATTGGCAACCATCCAGCGAACGGCTCTGCTCAGGGTAACCAAGTCTTACAGGAGTGTGTCTCACGAGGCGGCACAAGTTTTAGCTGGAGGAATACCTATCGACCTCTTCTTACGAGAAGAAGTGTTGAAGGATAAGTTCAAGAGAGGGAACTCAGCTGGTCTTCCGGAGAACATACGAGCGAGAATCACAGAAGAACCCAGAAAATGGAAAAAGATTATCCGAGATCATTCTATAGATACGTGGAATCGGCGGTGGGTGGCAACTTCGAAAGGTGCTACCTTGAGAAAATACTTTCCCAGCGTTCAGGAACGTTTACATGCAACATGGGTAATCCCGGATTACTGGATATCGCAATTTTTCACAGGACATGGGGGTTTCCGGGCTAAACTCCATAGCCTTGGTGTAGACATAGAACCCTTATGTTCTAGATGTGGAATTCCAGAAACTGCTGAGCACATCATTATGAATTGCACAGCCTTTGAAGCTCTAAGGGTCAAACTACTGAGGGAAACCGGACTATATGTTCTCTCGGAGAATGATTTCCCTCAGCTGATCACAGAAGAAAACTACCCGCACTACAAAGCTTTTGTATACGGGTGGAAGACTGCGATTGGCTCATCCCATTTCAATCTCAGTAGAAGAGGACATATTCCTGGGAGGCCGCCTGACAGCGGAGGAGCTGAGGAAGAAGATGACAGCCTTGGAGCAGCCTAAGATTAGATTTCTCAGTTACCTTGATAAATTGTTATGGTGTTCATTGCTATTATGTTTATTGTTATTATAGTTTTTGGTATCGTGGTTATTGTTATTGTAGTTATTGTTATTGTGTATATGTTGTATTTATATATTGTTTATATATTGTTATTGTGTATAATGTTACATTGTAATTATATGGATATGTTTTGATATTTTGGCAATATTAAAAGTTAGTATTGCCTAAACCTGTATTGCCTGAAGGCAAGGAAGGGCGAACAATAAATAAAAATAGATTGGAATAGGAAGGTACCCAAGAAGTATTGGCGTCGGAAATTAGGAAAAAGCCACCCAAGCTCAGAACATCGTCTGACGGCCTGGAGATCCCGAAGATGAATGAAGCAGTTCAATAACCTATAATTGTGCCATTTGGGTTAGTCCTAACGACACGAACTACATACTCCAATAATTAAAATTTCCATTTAATCATAAAACTATTGATCCTCTAAAAATAATTTTTAATGCAAGTTCAGTGATTATCCTTTTTATTTTATTTTTTTGTTAATTACGCTGCCACCTTTATTCATTACACAATGTTTTTTTTCTTAATTTAATTTGATATTAATAAACTTTTTTTTCTAAGTTAATCGAAAGTGCATCAAGTTTTCCAGGTGGAAGGAAGGACCTACCATCGACATTGTAACCTAAACCTTGCTCATTGATGTTCCTGTCACGAAAGCGTATGTAACCTGACCACGTACTCCCCAAGAGGTCTCCTTCGGTTCCCGTAAGTTGGGCATTAAATATTTTCCAGATAATTGGAAGCCGATTAGAAAGTAAATTGGTCGGTGGAAGGAAATGTTCTAGCTAACGGGGAGAGGGCAGGTGTGAAGACAGTTGTCACAGGTAATTGGGCCCTGGTCCTCCAATCGAGAATGCCGCGGCACTTTGGCTCCGAGCACACTGCTTCCTATAGCCGAATAGGAGCGGCTTGATCTGCATTTGGAGGAGATAACAGATATCCTCTTTGCTTACTAATACACTTATCTGGGTTCGAATCAATTGATCATTTATGCAAGAACAGTCTATTGAAATCATTATTTTTTTTTTTCGTTTAAATGAGCTCAGCAAAATTTCATATTTAATTTTATTTCCTTCCAATTTACAGTACGGTATTCCAATAGCACCTTCATAAATTCTGCCTTAATAAACTGAAAGAAAACATTCTCCTCACTAAATACATATTTTTTTCTAAACTATTTATTGATATTTACAACTGTATGTACATTATATACAACAAATAAATTTCAGGGAAATTATTACAATGACATATCCATAGCATGTAAAGAACTACTCACACTTAGCCCTTCAATAGTTCTTCATTAGGTCTCTAGGCCATCTTCTTTTCAGACGCCTCGGAGGATGATCAGGAATAGAGTGTAAGACAAGCAGGAAGACTAGTGGATTCGAGTAACTATAGAGTTTATTATAAAAGGACAAGTTTCTTGTTTGGGCCTAATCAGCAACATATGGAACATTAAGATCTTTATGGATAAGTTTGTTATTGTCATAAAGTTGTATTGAGGATTTTACGAAGGATTTTTTATCGTGAGGATTGGATACGAGAAGATTTGGAAGGTATTGTGGAGCACCAAATATCAACTCCCTAAGTCGAAATGGATCTCATTACCGTCATGTATATTTATTTTGTCGTTTAAATTTATTTACTTATGTTGTAATTTATTGGGAGCTTTGAACGCTTGTCTAGTAAATGTTGGAGTAGTCAGAAACGAAGAGATGTTTCTATTCTTTTAAGTCTTTTATTTTACAACTGATTTTATAAAAACATTAAACTTTGCTTATAGATTATTAAATATTCATAACTCAAAACCAATACTTAGCATAAAATTGCTTTCATTATTAATAAAAATTAATGGAATTGATTGAGTTGAGGTGTAAATGATAATATTAATACAATAATGGATTTTAGGATTAATACAATTATAAATTAATGTATTATTAGCCTCTTCTATAACATTTAGTTTAATTTAGTACTAGTTTCAGATGTTAGGCAATCATTTTCAATTCTAAAAACATACGAACACCCAAAACAGATGTACACAACTTGGTATGATAATGATTGAAATACCAACATAATATGTATCTGTGTGTGTGTTTTAAATATGTTTTTATTATGTTTGATAAATTAAAATTTGATTAAAAAATATTAAATTTCACACTTATAGACAATAAAGAACCTGTAACACTAACAAACTATGAAGGATCTAGGGCTCAGTAATTATGTAACGGTTGTGATAAGAGGTGATTTGACAAGAATTCACGCCTTTTCCCAATTAAGGGTACCCAATTTTTAAGAGGCTGGGTGTGCCTCGGGGACCTCGAATTCGATCTACGGCTGAAAAGACAGAATATCAATTTCTGCCGTCAGTCGGACTCGAACTTGAGCCCGGGAGCATGGTAGTCAAGCGCCTTACCCACTGAGCTGCCACACCTCCCTTCTTATATACAATGATAATGATAAATCTTTACCCCAGAACCAGAAGAACGTAAGTCACACTAGGCTAACCTTTCAGGAGAATAACGTAAGTGGACTTACGTTTGTCTGGCTCAATCATCGGTAGGACTTAGGTAGTTATGGCTTAACGTAATATACAATTCTACATACAATAGTGCAATAATCTGACAATTGTAAAATTTGGACTTACGCTCTTCGTTCTTCTGGTTCTGAGGTACAGAAATGTATCCATGCATACCATACGTACCAACAAAATAAATACATAAATTTTGAAATCATTCTATTTACATTATAATACTCATTCAGCCTGGGAAACCAAGCCATATAGGGTGGGCTGACCTGGAGTGCAAGAAATCTGTGCGATGCTCTTTCAGGTGCTTATTTGAAACAAGATGATAAATCCAATTAACTTAAAAATGAGCTCTACGCCTTCGAAAAAGCTCGATTAGTAATATCTGTATCGTAAAAAATTGGTTGTGCTTTTTAAGCCTTTTTTTTCGGCGCGAATGGAATTTTTAGGGCAATTAAACGATTTCGGAAAACGATAACAAAATTTCGGTACCCTACCATAAGTACACAATTTTGACTAATCGACAGTCAGGAAAACAATTATCTTTTAATTGAAACATCTATTCCCCTTGTGACAACCTTATAGAAATATTTATTAGAACTTTAACCTTCCATTAAAACAGATTAGAAGCCTGCTCATCTCTCAGGTATTCGAAACGTGCAGTGGAATTGGCCGCGGAGATGCTCCCAGGAGCTGAACCAGTATTTTTTCCGCTCCTCGGATATCTTTTCCCTTTCATCAGATCGCGGGCCTCGCCAGGTGTCGGTCCCTTTGGGCCATGTCCTCGGGGCGATATCTTTTGCTCTTCAACTTCTGCTCTGACTGTTCCTGTCATATCTATTAGGTAGTCTCGGATCGGATCTGTGGTTGGCGGTGTTGGTTCTAGATTCTTCTATTGGAAATGTCATTCGACTGGAAACAAGTCTAAGTGTTTTAAAACTCAATTAAGAGAATGGAATGAGACATGAAACAAAGTGACTGGGTTGGTAGAGTAGACACGGATTTGTGACCCTTAACTTCATTAATTTTAGTTTTTGTTTTTATTGTATAAAACTACTTTTGTATGATGCTTGTCAACTTCTATTTAAAAAATAAATACTTATGTTTAAAAAAAATTGAGTAGGGGAAGACCGGGTTCTGAAGTAAGGTCCAAAGTAACACTCCTTAGAATTGTCCATTGGCGGAATAGTTGAAAATCAGTTTGCAACGCACTCAAATATTGCCGCAATCACGCCTCCGTCAATTTTTTTTTTTTTTTTTTTTTTTTTTTTTTTAATGTGAATCTCAGTGAAGTTTAAAAATAGACCGATAGTATAGGAAATTTTCTCTGTCCATCTGGATTATCAACACTTAGATGAAAATTAAAAAATAGCTTCTACTCAACAAACTGACTGTTGTATGTAGCTTGATGCAGTAGAAAGCTAAAAAGTCTAAAACCTTTAGAACTATTTATAAAGAATAGATATAATTGGAAGTGACTGAATAGATTATAACAAAATGGACTGATAATAATATATAGCTTCCGAATGTATAATATCCCCTAAATTATGAAATATGGCTTTATAACAGCGGCCATTTGTTATATAGGCGGCAGCTAGCCGAATGAGGCCATTATTGAATTATTTATTTAAATGCAAGTCCAGGTGCAGAGGATGTCCTTCCTCCCTTTCGCTATACAAACACTCCATTTCCTAATTCTCCATCATTATTCATACTTTTTTTTTTGTTCTTCGTTGCGAAATCAAGAGGAATAAACCTTTTAATAGAGGATATTCCTGGTGACTAATTTTTATCTTTTAATCTGAAGAAGGAATTAGTTTCCGTAAAATTTTAATGAACCTAAAATATGTGCATATTAATGAAGAAAAAAAAATGAGAGAACATGTTTATACTAAATAACTTTTAGTCTCTAATTATAAGTTTATAGTATTTATTATAAAAGTATTTTATTTTGTTATATCAAACTGTTGATTCAACAACCATCTATTTATAAGAATATATTTATAAATTTGGCAAACAATACTCTCTTTCTATTTTTCTTCCTTTCTGTTGCCTTTAGCGCGAGGGTGCTTCCAATGATCGGTGCCTGTCGTAATGGTTTCCGACCATTTGTTCTCATGCACCTCTTAAGTTTTTTCGCGACATTTCTTTGTCTCTTCTATCTTGAGGAATGATGTCTTCAGGCCTTTGCTAAATGGTTTTACTTTCATGTTATTTATTGTATGCTGTAAACGAACCAACTCAGATGCCTATTTTCCAATGAACAAAGCCTGATTAATTTAACACATTAAATTAATAAAATTTTACCCTTAAGGATATTTAAATTAATAAAAAAAAGTATACATAACAACCAAAAAAAAAATAATCAAAAACCTGGTTGAAAGAGGAAGCAGTAGAGAAGAAATAATGAAGGAGGAAGCTGATAGAAGAAGTCTTGAGGATAATTTCATAAGTGGATAAATACTAAAAAACAAAATTGCCACCTGTGATTTGTATTTATCCCCAGCCCCTGAATTATCTCAGTTTAGATCAAGGATCAATCATTTTATAATATTATATTATTATTATTAATAATAATATTAGTGACATTCCTGCCGATCCTGTTATACTCATCGGAACTATGGACCCTCACCTCAAAGCATAGGAGCCAGATCCAGGATATAGAAATGAGGTACCTGTGAAAAGTATAAAGGGAGACCCGACGAGACAGGATCAGGAATGACACCATAAGGGTCAGTCTCGACGTAAAATCGGTAGAGACCATCCTGGAGGAGCGCTATCTAAGATGGTTCGGACACCTCCTCAGGATGGATCAAGAGAGAATCGCCAGAAAAACATGTGAGACACGAATGGAAGGAAGAAGGCCCAGAGGAAGACCCCGCATCACCTCGTAGGACGGTGTTAAGGACACATTCCGGAAGCGAGGCATTGAATGGAGCAGGAGAAGAGATCTGGTTCAAGAACGAGATATTTGGTCCAGACTCTATAAAAGGAAGCCACACACCGCACAGCGGTAAAAGAGGATAAGCCTATAATGCTAATGATGAATATTAGTATTAATTCACATTAGCCTTTAGTATGACCTTGAAGCGGGAATGTAATATTAGTTAATAATATTACTTTTTTTTATTATTAAAGAGTAACAATAAAATAATTGTTAAGAAAGTTAACGGACTGACGGTTACTCTCTTGAAACTGAGTTAGTCCCCGTAAAAACATCTACTATGTTAAAAATTTGAATTTGTAGTTATGACATAATTTTTTTATGACTATTATTTATAGCATGCAAATATAACAATTTTTATTGTTGTAGTATACTTATAAAAACAAAAAGTTATTTCATTTATTTATTGGTATTTACAACTGTATAAAACGTATTCATGAAGTATGTATAATGTTTTACATATCTGGTGCAACATTTGGATCCCAGTTAAGTTTGAAAATCGACTGATGTGTGGTCAGCACTATTCCGCAATAGATCTTAGAACGGTAAAACTACTCAACTCATCTCTACCAATTTTTAACTAAACCATTTTCATAGTTTTAGGAAGGTTTAGCAATAGTAAAAATTTAAATGGAATATGTTATGTAGCAGAAACGAGGTTTGCCACACTGTCATATACTTATATGATAAGAAATTAAAATCTAACCAGACGAAATCAATAAAATTATTTCTGCCGAATAATAATTAATACCAAGTCAAAATGTTGATCCTTTGCTTTTGTATAGTGTGTATGATTCATCGGACTTTAGTTTTATGCACTGATAATGCAGTCCATTATCCGCAAGGGTTTTTTAATAGTCTTTGTACTATGGTAAATCTAGATTACCATACATTAAAACCAAAAATTGAATGTAAAATAGTGGTTTTATGTAATCTTCAACTACCTAATCTGTGCAATTTTAACCAGATTAAAAAATTTGCTATGAGTGCAAATATAATTGAAGAAAAATTCTCAAACGCATAGTTCAACAAAGATTTTTATCGATTAACAAATACAAGTTCTTTACTTATAAGAGTGGGCGAAGCCGCGATAGGGGATGCTTGTTGAAAATAATTCCAAAGTCCCAATGGGTATTCTACTCCCACTATTCCAATATAGCATCTTAAACATAAGAGTTTTATAGAGAGAAAGAGATTTAGGAAATCCCTGAGGCCTTTGATTGTGTATGGCACCAGAATTAGCCAAATTGAAACTAACTACTTAAATAACTACAGTTGAATGAGGCAATGTTTCATCGACGACCGAGGTTTCTCTAGTTAACTAGTCTCAAAGATCTCTATTCAATAGAACTGGCTGGGTAAACACGGTGATTAATTTCGAATTTTGTAATATATATTAATTTAACGTTTAACACGGTTCAGGAATTTCATGACATCCAACTAACGACTTGTTGATCAGACTAATTTCTAAATAACGGCTCCTATTTGTATCTTCTGAGGATGTAACTAATTTGCCATGGCGGCGTGAAATCGAATGACGAAACGACATAACGAAGAATCTAATAGACGAACGGCAGGTGATGGTCCGCTAATGAGACAGATACCTAGCATTAGGCAGAACTATGATTGATAAGGATATTCCTTTGGGTTCAGCTGGCCTACATCAGTCACAATAATCGCTTCGGAGGCTCTTATCAGTGCGGCTACCGTAGCGACATCTAATGCCAGCTATTTGGACCATCGGAAGGGCTAACAAGAACGGAATTGAAACAGCTGCTAGGTGATGGTCAAGAGGAGCTTTTGTCTTTTTGGGGATAACGGGCTGCGATGGGTTTAATGGAGTACCTTCCGTGTCCATCAGCTGAGTGGATATCTTCGGTGCCTTGCAGCTGTAACCATCCAAGTATTGGTTGAGAACCTTTAATGTCTTAATGCATCATGTCAAAGCAAACCTCATCTATTGGAAAATTTTGAAGAGTCATAATATAAGAAAAGGGAGAAAACTCGATAAATTACATCTATTTCTTATATGATCATCAATATTGCGCACCAAGATGTTCCATACAAAATAGAATATTAAGAGCAACCATTTAATTACAAAAGACTTATTTACATGACAGTAATTAGAACCAGTTGAACACGCGGATTCGATCTGCGGGGCTCCACTAAATCCTCCAATTCTTCTCGTATCCAATCCATACAGTCCAAAATCCTTCGAAAAATCCTCAATGATCCTTACTTTGTTACCAATAAACGTATCCATAACGATCTAAATGTCCCATACGTTGCAGAAATGGCCAAAATATTATACCTATCCTTCTATGACCAGCTACATATCCACTCGAATCAACTAATATCTTAACTTCCCGATATTTTGCGTCTGAAAAGAATATGGCCTAGAGACATTTTAATGTAGAACGTTTATTGAAGTTCTACTAATAAGTAGTTCTTCACAAGTTATTGACATGTCATTGTATTAATTTTACCACACATTTGCTTATTGTATATATATTGTATACAGTAGCATATATCAATAAAGTATATATATTTCAATACTTTATTTGATTTTGTGTTGAGAATATATTTTCATTTATATATTTAATTATTGTTCAAACTTTATGAAGGCTTATTTTTTATTAATTATTTATTTCTCTTTTGAATTGTTTATGTATCATTTTTTTCTAGTTTTTATTTTGTCAGACATACTCGAAAATCGAATATTACTTTAAAGCATATTTTCCACATTTGTTTCTTGTATTAAAATCATTAATTAAAATAAATGCTGATATTCAACTAATCCTTGTTGAACAAATCCGCTACCTAGGACTCCACTTGGACAAATTCTTACTTGGAATCCACATACAAGACTAAAACGACAAGAAACTGCTCGTCGTTACAGACTACTTCAACATTTACTACACAAACGTTCCAAGCTCCCAATTAATTACAAAAGACTCAGTTACATGCCTGTGATAAGACCTATTTGGACGTACGGAATTGAGTTTTGGGCTTCTACTAAACCACCCAATTCATCTCGTATTCAATCCTTACAATCCAAAATCCTTCGAAAAATCCTCAATGCTCCTTACTTTGTGACCAATAAACTTATCCATAAAGATCATAATGTCCCTTAACGTTGCTGATTTAGCCCGACCAGATACCTATCTTTTCATAGTAAGCTCCATAACCACTCCAACCCACTGGTCTCCCAACTTGCTTCCCACTCCATTCCCGATAATACTCCGAGCCGTCTGAAAAAAAAAGGCCTAGTCACCTTTTAGTGTAGATTTTATTGAAATGCAACTAGTGAGTAGTTCTAGACAAGTTATTTACATGCCAATGTATTCATTATCAACACATTTACTTGATGTATATTATATGATGTTTATTGTAAACAACAATAAATGAAAAAAAAATAATGCAGCCAGACAATATTGCCGTATCATTGTACTTTTATATTATTGTTAGGAGACAATGTGTTCTAGTATAAGGTTTACTTTTTATGCCAGTTTCTACTCATAAATAAAGTAAATATAATAGTTAAGAACAGAAAAACAAAAGTTTTTGAAAAGAGTATAAAGATAGATATTTATGAAATATATACCATAAATATCTATGTCATGGTCATACCATGATCGGATTACTTTCATTATTAAAATAATGTTATAAAAATACAAAAGACTAGAATATAGATGGTAAGAGGTAAAATAGAAAAGGTATAAAGTAGAATAGAAGCATAACTTATTGTTATTTTATAATAAATAAACACGAATTTAGCATGGTTTTAAAAATATTTCTTTGTTAAATACATTGTTGATTACTTGTTTAGGATATATGAATTTGTTTTTAATTTGAAATTGGCTGATCAAACCACGGTTGAGTCAACGCGATGTGAAGCTGTAATTCGAAAAACGTATACCCGTACTTATTAATTAGGTATTTTGCTCAGGATCCTTCATGAGTGTTAGTATTATAAGAAACAAAAATTAATCAGTCCATCAGCTGTTTTTTTTTGTTTTTTTTTAATCTTGTACTAAACATCTAAGAAGCAGGTTAATACTGAATGGACTAATACACAAAAAGTGACCATAATCCCGAATCGAGAGATGCATGGCGGACATATGGAGCCAACTCCTAATTATCCCTTTCAGTAAGGTCCTTGTCATTTCCATTTGAAAGCAACTCCAGGCAAACAGTAGCTCTTTTTTTTCCAGAAGTCTGGAGAGTGGTGAGGGTTTCTCTTCTGGGGTCTATTGTCACTGGGGCCTCATCCTCGACTCCACTATCATTACCACATCATCGGCATGGCTCACTGCACGCAGATCTATTTTCAGAAGTTCCTAGAAAAAATATCTATTGTCTCCTATAAACGAAGGGTTGGTTTTTTGAAATCCGATAGTTTATAGAGGTGGTAGTTTGGTTCGGAGAATTTTTGATAAACTAATGACAAAAGTCTTGACCAAAGTTGGCCGCAAGTCCACATATCTTTTACTTAAAGACAGTTTAGTCTTGATTTACTATCTTAAAGCTAAACCGTTGATCTATTTAGATTAGAGAAGATTATAGTGTAAATCAAATAAGCGTTGGTTACCTTTACATAAAAAAATTAATAGTAGCTGTACGCAGATTAGTCTATATTCTAAATATGTTTGTAAGCAATCATTATCCATCTTTTGAATGAAAAATACAAAAAACAATTATCAAATGGTTTATTACAACCTACAGTATCCTTGTATAACATTCCACTTATCACAGTTGAACAGATCCGCTACCTAGGTCACATCTAGACAAACGTTTTATTAAATAGACATAAAATTACTCGTCGTTTTCAACTTTTTCAAAATTTATTAGCCAAACCCTCTAAGTTGAAGATTAATTACAAAAGACAAATTTACGTGACAGTAATAGGACCTGCTTCGACATAAGGAGTTTTTGGGCTCCACTAAACCATCTAATTCATTTCATATCGAATTGAGTTGAATAAACTTGACCGTAAAGACCTTAATGTTCCATACTTTGCTAAGTTAGCCGAAAACCTAATTTCATAACATTTTTTTTTTAAACCATTCAAATCTCTTAATAAGTCTTCCATTCTATTCCCAATAACCCTTGCAGGCGTTTAATAGAGAACTTTCATAGAATTCTTACCAATGCGCAGTTTATAAACAAGCGATCAGCATGTTATTTACACATTATTTTCTTGATGCATTTTTTTAATATTGTAGTAAATGTTAATGAATAGATGAAAAAAACTAAGGCTCCATGATTATTTCAATATACTTTTTTTGTGATCCCTGTTTCGTGGGTCTGTGAATGATCTGGACTTTAAGCAGAATTTAGGGTAAGCTACCTATTTATAAGCGGTCTACGTTTGTAAGAAAGATAGTTTCTGATTAGGTTTGATTTTTAATTCCAATTTTTGACAATATTTATTAACTCTGAAATGCATTGTTGCTATCGGTTTACTGTTGTGTCAATATGAAAACGTTTATCTTGGCGAAGATATGCCATCAACGAGTAGAGCTTTAATTACATTTGAATATAACTCCTCAGTTCACATGGTTACATGAGCTCAGTCCGGAGCTACCCACCAATTAAAAACCCTTTTGTTCACTTAGAGCTGGAGCTATTGGTGGGACGGTTAAGCGACGCCGCTCCTGATTGGCCAGCTAATGACGAACATTAGGCTCAACGTCGGGCCTTGGTTTAACCAAATTAGTGAGCACCATTACTTAACAATTAGTCCTGTCTTTAGGCGGCCTTGGTTCTGTCTACACGCGATCTGTCTCTTCGCAATCGAGTTTGCTTACGCAATCGTGTGCAACAATGGTCAAAGCATGATTGGTCGGTAAGTGGTGTCTCGGAGCTGGATTTCAGCACAAGTTGAGGAAAGAAATTTATTTGCTGAAATAGAATTTCTACTTGTAATGGTTACTCATTTTGTAATGTTGCTAATTAAAGATGAATCTTGTTGAAGATTCTATTTCCCATCTATGATTTCCAAACAAATTATGAAAGAAGCAGAACTGTTAAAATATACAGCCATGAGTTCGTAAAAAGAAAAAAATATTTTCATATAATTCGATTTATATATATATATATATTTTATATTATATTCAATCAGGTGATCCCTCGAAAACCTCATGTTAAACAGATGCGACTTGCTTTAAAAAACGTCTACAGCTCTTCTCTCCCCTGTTGTAGAGAAGATCCTTCCTGTAACTAAGATAACGTCTAAATACATACACGTACTTGTTGGACTTTCGCATCACAGATTTATGATTCAGCCAAATAAACTTACATGTACAAACTGAAAACATTTCAATCACAAACATTACAACTATTTAAACGATCTCCATAATACGTAAGAAATGGAACACTACATACAGACCTTCATATACCCACTGTACTGGACCACTTAAAACCAAAATACAGAATATTCACGACAAACCATATGGCCATCCAAATAGACTCATAAAAAACATGGCTACAATAAATATTCCTGACTTAGAAAGGCTAAAAAGGAGCTGGAAAAGGGACCTCCTTAAGTAAGAAACAAGCTAAAATGTCAGGAGGAGGTACTGATGGGTATTGGTCATCCTTATGTTTTACAAGTCTTATTTATCACACATGTTCTTTATCATTAAATCTTCCCTTTCTAGCTGGAGTAGTAAGCTACATTCTGTCAGTTAAAAGCATCCAGTTCTTTCTGCAATCGGTAAGCGGCAAAAATGAACAGAGAACGTTCTTTTCCTGGAACGTTCACTTGTTTTTACTTGACGTGGATTTTTCTCTGCGTTAAGCGTTGAAAATATAAAAATATTTTCATTTCTATTTCTGATCCTCCAACTTTATTAATACATGAATATTCAAAACAAGATAATAATCGAGAAAGAAGGATCTTGTTTTGCCTTCTCGGTATTTTAAGATTGGTTTCTCTCCTGATCCTGAATCCTCAGTTGAATGTAATTTCTTCTTTTTCATGTCAAGTGAGGAGGAATCACTCAGCAGCCCCTGGCGAATTTGGGCTAATTTAAAATAAAACTGTTAATCTAGGGATTGATAAACGGCAATAGACCCAGGAAACGTCTGTTGGATTCTGGACCCAGGGGGACTTCAAGCCCTCCTTACTGAAATATTAACCTCGCCATCCAAGAAATTCGCTTCCTTCCTCTGATGATGATGAGAAAGACGAATTTTATGAGACTCTTGAAAAAGCTTTTGATGACTGCCCAACTCATGACATAAAAATACTACTTGGTGACTTCAATGCCAAAATCGGTAAAGAAGAATGCTACAGACCCACCATAGGTACCCATAGTCTACATGAAACCAGTAATGACAATGGCCTCCGACTAATACATTATGCAGCCTCACGTGACCTGATTATAGGAAGTACGCTATTTCCGGGGAAAAAGATTCATAAAGGTACATGGAAATCCCCAGATGGTAATACGTCTAATCAAATCGACCACATCCTCATAAGTGCGAGGCACAGATCTAATTTACTCAATACGAGATCCTTCAGGGGGGCTAATGTTGATTCAGATCATTATCTTGTCATAGCGAAAATAAGAGCCCGGATCTCTACAGTAAGATGCAAGAGACTGGAGAAGGCTAAAAGATTTGATATTCAGAAACTTAAAGATGATGACATACGCTCAATATATCAACAGCAACTAGACTCTCAGCTAACTGAAGCTCTTGCTAGCGTTGACGAAACGATTGCGGAAACCTGGAAGACATGCCAAAAAGTAATAACCAAGACTGCCGAAGAGACCCTTGGAAGTCAAACACTGGATAGAGAATCGGCATGGTTTGATGAGGACTGCAGGACGGTAACGGAAGCCAAGAACAAAGCATATAAAATCATGATCAGTAGAATGCCCACTCGAAGCACCACCGAAGAATACAGAAGAGCAAGACGAGAGGAGAAAAGAACCCATAAGAAAAAGAAAAGAATATGGGAAAACAAACAGATGGAATTGGTAGAGACATATCGAAACACAAATGAGTGTAGACGGTTCTATCAGAAAGTTAATAAGGGTAGGGCTCCATATAACCCAAGAGTAGTCTCAACAAGGATGGAAAATGGGATGCTGCTGTCGAGGAAAGACGATATAATGGATCGATGGAAAAGATATTTTGACAGCCTGCTTAATACCGGGCAAGACGATTTACTCATCAACTCTCTTTCGAGCGCGAAACACGACCATGACATTGAACCTCCAGACTTAGAGGAAGTGATAGACGCCTTACAAAAAATGAAAAATAATAAAGCTCCTGGAGCTGACGACCTACCGGCAGAGCTATTTAAATACAGTGGGGAAAAATTTCTAAAAACTTTCCACAACTTAATAATATCCATCTGGGTAGATGAAGTGATGCCACGGGAGTGGAGCAGGACAATTATCTGTCCAATTCATAAAAAAGGCGACCGTCTTGAGTGTTCTAACTATAGGGGTATTGCTCTACTATCCTGCGCTTATAAAATTATTTCTAACATTCTATATAATAAACTAACTCCATATGCTGAGAAAGAAATAGGAAATTACCAATCAGGATTTAGAAAGGGCAAATCCACAATAGACCAAATATATTCTCTACGCACTATCGTTGAAAAAGGACTAGAATTCAAAGTAGCAACTCATCACCTGTTCGTAGATTTTATTGATCTCCAAGAAAACCAAAACCAGGCTCTATAAGACCTTAATACTTATAATCCGCTCCTACCTCAGTGATAAATTCTTCAATGTTAATCATAACATTTCCTATTCTTCCCTCTTTCAGCCGGTGTTCCTCAAGATAGCATCCTAAGTCCCATCCTCTACATGGTGTATACATCTAATATCCCGACCCATCCTAGCACCGTCCTCAAGACGTATGCTGAGGGCACAGGCCTGTTATCAGTAAATAATGATCTCTTCATGGAAACACTACAATCTCATGTCATCAACATTAAAGAATGGTGTCGAAATTGGAGAATTAAAATAAATCCAAATAAATCCCATCAAATAACCTTTACCCTTCGCCGTAAACCTAAGACTGCATGCCCTTTAATAATATGTTTAATATAATAGTATCCTTTAATAATATCCCACTGATTCCTGTTAAACAGATCCGCTATCTTCAACTGAACGAACGTTTAACTTGGAATCCACATACAAGACTAAAGGACAGGAAACCAAGACGACAGGAAACTGCTCGTCGTTTTCGACTTCTGCGGGCTCCACAAAACCTTCCAATTCCTTCGAAAAATCCTCAATGCTCCTTACTTTGTCACCAATAAATTATCCATAACAATCTAAATGTCCCGTACGTTGCAGAAATGGCCAAAATATTATACCTATTCTTCAATGACAAGCTACATATCCACTCGAATCAACTAATATCTTAACTTCCCGATATTTCGCGTCTGAAAAGAAGATGGCCTAGAGACATTGTAATGTAGAACGTTTATTGAAGTTCTACTAATAGGTAGTTTTTTACAATTTATTGACATGTCATTGTAATAATTTTACCACACGTTTCCTTATTGTATACAGTAGCAAATATCAATAAAGTATATATATTTCAATACTTAATTTTATTTTGTGTTGAGAATATATTTTTATTTATTTAATTTTTTATCAAAGTTTATGTAGAATTATTTTTTATTAATTATTTATTTATTTTTTTGAATTGTTTATATTTCATTTTTTTTTCTTTTAGAAGTATGAACTCCATTCCCGATAATCCTCTGAGGCGTCTGAAAAGAAGATGGCATAGTGACCTTTTAGTGTAGAGTTTTTATTGAAGTGCTACTGATGAGTAGTTCTTTTCAAGTTTTGACGTGTTATTGTAATCAATACCAACACATTTACTTGATGTATATATTTTGTACAGTTGCAAATTTCAATAAATGCATAAAAAAAAGAAAAAAGAAAAAACAAACAAAAGAAAAAACCTTAATCTTTCTTAAGATCCTTCTTCTTAAGACCTAAAAAAAAACTTTTATAGGTCCCTTTCTACTTGGAATATCTGAGAGTTGACTGTTAATAAATAAGCAAAAAATATTCCTTCATAAGAAATATCCTTAATCACTAAAGATAATTTTTTTTGCTGCTATAAATATATTTTATTTATTTCACTGAAAGCTTATTATTAACTCCTAATTATCCGATGAATGAAATCTACAACCCCAAAACATAAAAATAACTGAAATCGCATAGACAAATTACAGGCGATAACTAAATCATTATATCCCGACATTATCAACACCCTCCGATATAGTAACCGACAGAGCTAAATCATATTAACATATAACATATAATTATCGAAGCAAATTACTATAAATAATACGCGATCGGCTGGATAAAGTGCCTCCAGAACCGAGATCTTATCAGGGCCTTTGAGCTGGATTAACATTTCCAATGACTTACAGATAAGGCACGATTCCAGGGACTTCTGGAGTCTGGAAATAAAAAACGCCGTTTATCGAGATCCGGAGTACTCCTTCGATGGCTATCTCTTTTACAGATTCGGTTCTGGGACAATCTCAAAGGAGCTAGGATAATCTCTTTGCAGCCTGATAATGAATTGTATCAATTGGAATATATTATTTCTTAGAAAGCATTAGAGCAATCTTTAATATGAGATAAAAATAAGAATTAAAAAAAAAATTACCTGTTTATTGAAATTTACAACTGTATAAAAAAAAATACATCGAGTAAATGCGACAACGTTCATAATAATGAACATAAAAAATAATAATATGTCAAGTACTTCTACAGCAATTTACCCTCTGGTAGCACTCCTCGGAGGGCTGTCGGGAATAGAATGGGAAGCAAGTTGAGATACTAGTGGAATCGAATGGCTATAGAGTATACTATGAAAGGACCGAGTTTAGGGAAAATAAGGTTGATTAAGGGTCTTAAAGGATAAGTTTATTTGTGACAAACTAAGGAGCATTAAGGATTTTTCGAAGGATTTGGGATTACAAGGATTGGATGCGAGATGAATTAGATGGTTTATTAAAACAAATAAGATAAAACTATTCCAACTAAAATTTTCACAATTAGTACTAGTTTAAAAAATCAAACAAGAAATAATGGGATATTTTTTGTAATTTTATTTCAATAAATTAGTGTCTTACTGAATTTAATCTACTTTATATATTTACTCATTAATAATTATAATAATATATATATATATATATATATATATATATATATATATATATATATATATATATATATATGGTAAATAATGTAAGTACGCTTTAAAAATATAAACATCAGTTTCATTGGAAAAAAATCAAAACAATGAGCCTTTTAAAATAGGAAATAGTAAAATAGTCCATGTACTTAATACTTTGATTAAAAATAACTGAATGTATTTCTGAGTTATCGTATTTTTTTATCCCTTAAAGGCAGTTTGATCCGTTATCTTGTTGATTAGCATTTTTATAATAAAATATAAGCCCTTAGAAGATTCTTAGATATGATAAAAAGATAAGATTCTTCTGTAACAAAATCAGAAATTTTTTTATCTAATTATTGCACTTTTGTAGAAACAAGACAACAGTTAGCTAATTCAAACGGTTTCATAACACACGATTTGATTATATGGTCAAGCTGCAAGGGCTAAACAAGAGACGATAATCTTAAAAAAATAAAACATTTGAAAACAACAGTTGCTAAAATCAAATATTTGGAGGGAGGTGAATAGAGAGAGGGAGACATATCGAGTGGGTGGTATTGTGCACTTGACATGGATTAACACGCTCACAAGTACTAAAGTTCGTCCACTTACTTTCAATAATTGTCTTCACTCTTGTGGATTAATGAATAATGTTAATTTTTTGTTTATATTTATTTTATTCTTACTTTATTTGGTAATAAAAATATATTTATAACCCGGTAATATGATGGTACAAAATAAAGTAAAATGTCTTGGAAATATGTCAGGGGAAAGCAGATAATTTCGATATAATTGTTAAAAAAGTATTCAACTGTTTTTCGATTATACATTATAAAAATTATATACTCTTTCTCATTTAAAAAAATAATTTTAATAGTTATACGTAATTAACAATAAAATGTAATATGTATGTTTCTAACAGTTCAAACCCATGCTTCACATTTTAAAAATTACTCCAAAATCAAAAGTGAATTTTTTTTTTTTTTTAACCAACAAAGGATTACAATCTCTTGTTTGTTCTGGAGAATTAGTTTGGTATTTTGTTTTGTTGTCTTTCATACTTTGTATCAAATCGCCCGACCCGAAATTGCGTGGAAATAACAGGTTGGAAGGCCGTGTCCTGTGGGAATCCGAGTTCTGAGCCATTGTGGCTAAGGGTGTCGCCTGATCTGCAACTATTAGCCATTGTTCCGCCGCAGTCACGAACCCCGAAAGAAGCTAGTTCTTGGACATCTTCGCTACCCCTCGCAGATTTCGGTGACAAAGGACCAATTTTTTATTTTTTATTTTTTTTGTTTCCAACCTATTCATTAGTGGCTTCGTGGTGGGAAAACAATTTACCTCTGAGGTTTCAGTTAGCATTTCTAGAAAAAAAGAAAAAAAAAACTATGGCGACTCTTTTATCTGTAGAATTTTGGAAGGTACTACTATCGACGAGCTGCTCCACCAAATTGGTCCTACCTTGCAAAGCTTTACTTCAAGTTTATATTTATTAATAGCTCTTTTCTATAATCTCACATGTAAACATTCACTTCTACAGTTTCAACTTGGATTGTGTTGTTTAATGTGTTATATTGATATTTAGTCTTCTTAAATGTAAAATAGTGAAACTGAAGTTAACAACATGAGTTTCAAGATGGATTTCGTAATTTATATATTGATGTATTTTTATATTCTCTTCCTTAATGCCTGAAAGTGTAACACAAGTTAACAGCAATAGTTTCTACGTTGATTTGGTGTTTTATATATTTTGTTATTTTCACTTCCCAAATGTGAAAAAAAACAAAACAAACAAAAACAAAACAGAAATTAACAACATAGATTTTGTTTTATGTATTTATAATTTGTTATTTCCACTTCCCTAATCTGAAAAGTTTATCAGAAATTAACATTATTTGTGCTTTATTATTGTATTAATTCCCATTTACTACATTATTGATTCAACATTGTTTTAGTATATTATATTTTGGTATTTTCTTATTTCCACTTAATCATTTCCTTATTTCTCATATCAATATGAGAAGGTATAACAGAAGTTAATATTAGTTTGAACATGGATTTCGAGTTTATGTGTAAACGAAGGAGAATAACCTGCCCCCTTGAAAAGTAGCGACTAAAACATCGACATAAATTGGAACAAGGTTAAAAACGATGAAAGGTTTCTTGGCGCGAGAAGGGACTAGAGTGCCTCCAAGATATTCGTAACTTTAGGAACAATTAATTGATTATATTCCTAATTTATATATATATATATATATATATCTAATACATAATAAAGTAATCCATTTTTCAGCATTTTGATAAACGAAAAACGATATAAACTGTTATTTTGAACTATATAACTGGTTTGGTAAAATTATAGGTATACTTTAAAATGATAAAAAAAATTAATAACAAATAAATTAATTCAGCCAAATGATTTCCATTCACAGGCGCAGGCGCATTACTAAGTGCTGCATTGGAGGATATCATTCGGTTTTCTATTCTGAATTCCGAACTTGGGATATCTTGTATAAAATCTTACTTTCATATAGCCAATCCGAAAACCGAACTAAAAAAGCTAATAAGGAAACGTACATGTACAGATGTCCTAAACCTACCCTAACATCTACAAGAATAGGTTTTATCCAGCACATTGGTTTAAGTTGTTCCTGAGTACCAAGTGTTGATGTTAAGATATCTTCACAAAATGTCCTAACCCTTATAGTAGATATTGAAAGATAAATAGATAATATATATCATTAAAATGTTAAGTAAAGTTTTAACTTTCTATCTATTTGGACAATAATTATGAAAATGTTATTGGTGTATTCAGTGCACATTTGAAAATGTTCTTTAGAAAAAAAGATTTATAAATTATGTAGGTTTTTAGATTATAAAGCAATTCACTAACTACTAGTAACACTTATTAATGTTTTGTCTGTCATTAATTATGTTTTGTCATTAAAATGGGGTAAAAGAAAATGGCAACATACACTTAGTGAAAAACATAAGATTCAAAAACTATACTAAAAGTTATAAGTAAACATATACTCCAAATATATTCATATATAAGTATCAAATTGAGAACCTACTTTTTCATGTCAGTTATAAATAGTTTAATTATTCTTGATTTTGACAAAAGTTTCATGTATTTATATAGAAAGAGGTACATCAATAGAATCCAATTTAAAAAAAAAAGAAAAAGTAATATGACATTAAAATATTATATTTTCAGTTTTTTATATTAACTTAGGAAAAATTTATTGCTTATTTAGGAATTTTATTACAGATAAAATAAATGTTTCTACACATACAGATTTTATTTAATTTTTATATCCACCTTTAATACAGATGAAATAAAACAAATGTGAAGTATTTTTTTAATTTTAAGTATTGTAAGTTAATTGTGTCTTAGAGTTTGGTAATTATCTTTGTAATTAATGTAACAAAACATTTTCTTGAAATAATTAATTGGAAAACATCTAGTTACAATATGTTGCTTTCCAATAAAATGGCAAAGTGTTTTGAAAATATAAATAAAAATCTTCTCATCAGAGTCTAGCCACTTCTTTATAGCAATATATTTCTATCTTGTATAATCAAATACACTGTTAGTTTTTTATTTATGTCAATCTATACTACATATTCAATTTTGTTCATATAGGGAAGTCTGACAAAGTAGTTTTAATAAATAACTAATTTTTTAACGGAAATTTTAATTTATTCAAAGAATGTACATTAACCATTTTATTATTAAAATACAATCTTAATTGGCATTGCTGTTACTTTATAAGATAAACCCTATAGTAAACATAATTTATGTCCCACTTTATGGCAGGAAAAAAAGGATGGTTTTTCTTCACTATCAAAAAAGGGTTTAAATTTTTTAGTTCCGCAATGAAAGATCGAAGATTAGTAAGTTATCTTGGATTTTGAAATTTAATTATTTCTTATAATAAAAAAAAATGTAGTGGAGGTCCGTTGCACCCCAGTGTCATGAAACTGTTAATAGTAAAACAGAAAAAAATGAGCAAAAACTAATACATTGAGTAGTTTGTTAAAATTATATGCTTCAAAACTGGTGGAAAGGGAAGTTATTTTATTGGAGGTGAATTCAAATGGAATATTTTTTCCATCCACTCAGATCCCCTTCCTCTCCATCAACAGTCTCTGTTGCCTTATAAGGGGAACCCTAAAGATAACATTTACAAATATATTTAATGATACGTACAAATCCAATGTATTATAATGAACCATTAATTAATTTGAATTTAAAAATACTCCTATAATTAACAATAATACAAAATATTAAACTCAAAACAAATAACATTGTACCTTCAAAATTTAGGTCAGCAGGTTATCAGAAAAATCAGCTGTTATTTAATAAAACTTTATTAACTTTTTTCATTATATATACTCTGATTACTCTCAGTAGAAACCGATTAAATAAAATACATTATTATATCCTTTAATCAGCTTTTACAGCGATATCTAAAAGATCAGTCATATTAGAAAAAAATAAAATTTATTTTAACATTTTTTTTATAAAGAAATAAATGATAAACACACTTAAAAAAACTGTTTAAATGAATCTAAAAATAATCTAATTATTGCTTAGTTAAATATGGTAATAGATAGAGGCCAATTCCTGATTATCTAGTAAATTTTTATCAGCCATTATCTACTTTATAATGTTTCCTGATTATGACAATATAAACTAAAATAAATTGAAAATCATTACCTCATTGGAAATAATTGATTTCTATGGATTATTAATGAAATGTAAATTGCATTAGACTTACTTATAAAATAATTACATTACTTACTGGTAAATTGGTAATGAATAAATAAATATAGGCCCTAACTAACAGAATAATATACTAAAAAATTGAGTTTTTGTTTTATTTTAGGGAAAACCAGAAGTTATAGGAAAGTAATAAAAAAAAAAAAAAGAAAAAAAAAAGAAGAAGAAATGTTGTGAAATATTTATTGAACGAAAATCTCATATATAGATAGATATCATGAATGAACTCAGTTGAAGTGACAAATTAATAACCACAATTTAATTCTTAAGATGCTTAAAAACTAATTATAATATTGACATTTTTTAAAATTAATAATTAATGATAAAAATGTAAAATAATACTATTTTTAATACTAGACCAGAAAATAGATTCTAACAAATATTTAAGGGGAAACAAAAACACAATTTCCTTTATTAAAAAAAGGAGAGTTAATTTAACTTCAAAGAAAAGTCAGAAATCTTAATTGTAAAGATCATCATCATCACCCTCAGGGAAATTGGCTGAATCAGCAGTTCCAGTAGCTCCAGCAGTAGAAGACGTAGGAAACCTGAAATTAGTACCAAATCCTCTTGACTGATGAAGTGTCTGGGCAAACATTTCATATTTTCTGATATCATTGTCAGTAACAGAACGTCTGGCAAAACGCATAGCTTCCTCAAAATGTTCTCTTGTTATCTCTCTCACTGGATCTTCATCATCTAACTCCATGTCAACATATCCATCCTTAAGTAACTTTCGCTGTCTCTTCACTTCTGCTTCAATGGACTGTCTAATAGCAAGTTTGCAAGCACGTTGGCAAATTTCTGTGATGTCTGCACCAGAGTAACCATGGGTCATTTTTGCAATGTAGGGGAGGTCAACATCTTCTGCTACAGGAGATTTTCTCAAATTAGCCTTAAAAATAGCTTCTCGAGATTTCTCATCTGGCAGTGGTATGTAAATCAATTGATCTAAGCGACCTGGCCTCAGAATTGCAGAATCGATAATATCGGGCCTGTTTGTAGCACCAATAATAAAAACATTCTTTTTGGCTCCCATACCATCCATTTCAGTCAAAATCTGGTTTATTACTCTGTCTGCTGCTCCTCCTGCATCACCTACACTTGCTCCCCTCGACTTAGCAATAGAATCAAGTTCATCAAAAAATAGAACACATGGAGCAGCAGCTCTTGCTTTGTCAAATATATCTCGAACATTGGCTTCAGATTCACCAAACCACATTGTTAATAATTCTGGGCCTTTAACTGATATAAAGTTAGCTTGGCATTCATTAGCAATCGCTTTTGCTAATAAAGTTTTCCCACACCCTGGTGGCCCATAGAAGAGTACTCCTCTTGATGGTTGCATTCCGAATTTCAAAAACTTCTCGGGATGTTCAACGGGATACTGAACTAGCTCTTGCAATTCCAGCTTAACACTATCTAAACCACCAATATCATCCCAGTTTACATTAGGTACTTCAACCACCGTTTCACGTAGAGCACTTGGGCTGCTCTTACCCATAGCATAACGAAAATCATTCATAGTTACAGCTAAAGAGTTCAAAACCTCAGCATCAATTTGATCTTCTTCCAAATCAATAAGATCCATCTTTTCTCTGATTTGTTGGAGGGCTGCTTCTGAGCACAATGAAGCCAAATCTGCACCAACATGACCGTGAGTTTCCATAGCTATCTGTTCTAAATTCACATTATCTGCAAGTTTCATATTTTTAGTGTGTATGCGAAGAACTTCTAGGCGTCCAGTGGTATCAGGAATACCAATGTCTATTTCTCTATCAAATCGTCCAAATCTCCGAAGAGCTGAATCGATAGAATTTGGTCTATTAGTAGCAGCCATGACAATGATATGTGAATTTTGTTTTAGTCCATCCATCAAAGTAAGAAGTTGAGAAACAATTCTTCGTTCTACTTCACCATGCGTTTTGTCTCTTTTGGGTGCTATGGCATCAAGTTCATCGATGAATATGATGGCCGGAGCATTTTTTTCTGCTTCTTCAAAAGCTTTTCTTAGATTACTCTCAGATTCCCCAGCTAGTTTACTCATAATTTCAGGACCATTGATCAAAAAGAAAAACGCTCCAGTTTCATTGGCCACAGCTCTTGCAATGAGAGTTTTTCCAGTTCCTGGGGGCCCATAAAGAAGCATACCACGAGGCGGTTTAACTCCTATGGCTTTGAAAAGGCCAGGATGTCTTAGAGGAAGCTCTACCATCTCTTTGATCTGTGCCAACTGTTTCCTACAACCTCCTATATCATCATAACCAACAGCATTAAGTGCTTCCTCCTCTTCTTCTCTTTTAATGCAGCCACCATCGCAATGAATAACAGTCTCAGGAGCAACAATGCAAAAAGGGACTGGGTCAGTTTCAACTACTTTAAATTCAACTGCTCTCATACCTCCCCGAACAATAAATGAATCATCTTTGTGAATGGGTCGGTAAGCTTCTAAAAAGTATGGCTTTAAAAATACTTCAAATAAATTACCAGTGAGTCCAGCAACTGTATCATCAATTGGCAACACATGTATTCTTTTACCATACTTCACTGCAGGGCAAGCTTGAACTGACACAATATCTGTTAAACGAACCCTCAAATTACTTCTTACAACACGGTTCATTCTTATCTTTTCATCAGGACATGTTTCATCAGAGAGAACTATGCAAACGGTCTCTTTTCTTCTTTTACCTTTTAATTGGACTGTGTCACCTCTGAATAATCCCAACTCATCCATTTTGTTCTGTGATAAAGCTACAACGGAATTATCATCATTTACAGCATCTTCAACGATCAATCTGTTAGGTCTTTGTTTTCTTTTAAGAATGGCCATAGAGAGGTCCTGAGTATTTTCTTTATCAGTCATTTTAAAAGATGGATGGAACAATTCGACTAATAGAGTAATAAACAAAGATAATAACTAAATATGACAATAGACGAACCTCTAAACTAACCCGCACTCACTAAAATAACTTAACTCAATCACCTTGAGAACCCTGAACCAGTAACGAGAGACTGAAACCATATGACACATTATGCCACCTCATTCAGTGTTTCCTACATCTGTGCAGTGCTACCAATCGGCAACTTTGTTCCTTTAAAATGGGATCCTTAAACGAATATAATTAGAATTATCATTAAAGCTTACTCAGCCAGCGATAAATAAACTTAGCCCACCAGTTTATAACAACTGTGATTATTTTTTAAAGTTCAATTCGTAACAACTATGAATCAGCTTTATGGACGATGACTACGCAGAAAAGGAAATCAGAACTCAGATTGAAAGCGTTTTTATTTTTATATTTTCAAAACAAAATCACAACACATAGTTGTAATTATTTGATCTTGTATAATCGTATAAATAGATATTTATTTAACACAATAATAATTCAACAGATCATTGCATTAGCTTTCAGTGGTGATGACGCAGCTCGCTTCTTCGATAGTGCAAGGTCATTGTTTTCAACCCTTACTTGTATAACTCCGTTTTTGTATCTTTTGTCGTTTATCTATTTTCAACATTCATTTAGAAACTAATATTAATAAAACTATTTAGTTTTTATAACATATGTTTAGTTCTAAAAACCCTAAAATTAAACTATGATTACTGGAATTAATGTTATTAAATATTTTATTGAAAGTGAAACTTTAGAATTTAAAGTTTTAATTTAAACATTTGTATTTATATCAATCAATAGCATCAACACCTAATTTTTTTTTAAATCTGATGATTCCTTTAGCAACATTTCATTAGGTTGTATTCAGGTTTGTATGCTTTTGTTTAGTAATGGAATGATTATTATCATACTTATTTTTCTTCAATAATTAATTATTGTTAACAAGTTTCGTTATTTAATCACTCCTGCTTATGTATTGAATATTTCTTTTCTAATGGTGATCAATTTTTTTTCTTATTATTTTCATTAATGAGAGCATAAATGTTACATTAAGGAAGTATTAAACAAATCATAAGATATAGTTAAAATTGTTTTGGTTTTTTCCAAGTAATTTCTTAGCAATTTAAACCTTTCAAAGGCCTGAATTTTGTAATATTGTATTTTCCCGTTTCTCCAAAACAGCTATTTTACTGGTAACTTTTAAAAAGTACAGCAACTACTTTAAAGTGATATTTATAAAGTACATATTAGTGAATGTGAAATTTATCAATCCTGTATTCATTTATTTCAAACTAATGCACTTGTGGAAATAAATATTTAGGAAATTTGTTACGTTTTAGATAATATTACTTTAAGGAATGATTAGACTGATAAACTTATTGTTACTGATTGCTAATACAGTATTTAGTTTGGGTAATTTTTTTTTTATACAAACAATTTTATTTAGGAATAATTACTTTCGACAATCATTCAGGAGTAATAAAAGAATACCAAAACAACTAAAACAGTTTAAGGGCTCTAGAGATGTAAGTGCAGGCTAGAAAGGTTTTTGAAATAATTTAAAGCTAAGAAAACAGTTCATTGATATTACTTTATACTCTTATCTAGCTCCGAAGATTATTAAAATGTTGTCCATCTTGATTAAAGAAACAAAAAACTTTTGTTTTGTAATTTTGTGAACTTTATTTTTCTCAGATTTCTTTTTTAACTACTTGTAGTGCTTATCTCAATAAAAATTTATTCTTGGAGCCAATTATAAAATTTTTCAGCTGTAAGAATTGAAAATATTTACAGTTTCAGAATTATACTAAGTTTTTAACTTCGGTTTTGTATAATTTATGAAGAAATGAGGCTTATATTTAAAGGATATTAAATGTTATCTAGTTTTTAGTGTAAACTATTAATTAAATAATTTTGGCTCATTTAATTTATTATCAATGCAATAAGTGTTAACGGAAAAACATATTGAATGCTGAATTATTTCTTTTTCAACTTTTTAATGACATTGTGACTGTTTAAAACATATTTCTTTATTAAATTTATCATTGTTTTGAACTTTTCTATGCTTATAAATTTTTTAAATTTTCTGGAATTAATTTACGTCTACATTCCCTACATAACTAATTCTTAATATTTTTAGATATATCTCCTCCGGTCACTACCCATAACTAGTTAAGTCGACATCTCAAATTGCGTTCAGGTGATCATTGTTAAACTCTTTGGCTCTTACACTATTGGTAAAATTTTGTAACTCTGGATCCCCTATTGATTTCTTTTGGGAGATTATTGTTTATAGAGTTACCCACTTTTACAGTTGGTCTAAGAGCCCAAGAGTTCAACAATAATCAACTCAACACAATTTGAGAAGTCAACTTAACTAGTTATGGCCAGTGACCAGAGATATGTTATTTGTGTTTTAATGTAGACAAGTTTAAGTGTTTTTATTTTGTAATTGTGGTTACATACAAAAGTAAGTAGTGTAAATTGGTCAAATATTATTGTTTCCATAATTGAACAGTGAATACTAATTTTTAAATTATTTATTGAAATATAAAGCTGTAATTGTATTAAAGAAGTACTGAATTTTATGAGATACCTTTTGATATATAAAAATAAAGTTTCAAATTTATTTTAAAACTTGTTTTCACTACTTAAGAAGTTTACTTAACAAGAAAAAATGCTTACTTAAGATGTTATGGATTGCCATTGAATTAAAACCTCGTACATCTCTTGTTATATGCATTTATTGTTTAATAGCCTATAATTTTATTTGAAAAATTATTTTTTTTGATATTCAATTTCAGGCCACTTAATGTTATTACATTTTATGAAATATAGTTTTTAGTGAATTACTAATCAAAATCATGGTATTTTGATGTTTCATTAGTTCTCAATGTTAAATGGTATAAAATATGATAATATACACACTACAGGGTTATGAAATGATAATTCTTTAATGGTTAGAAAACAGAATAGCACCACTTTTATGACACCTTGGCTGGTCTACCGAACATCAGTAAACTCATTTATTATACTTAATACTCACTATGCATGCTAAAGTTACAAATTAAACTTTCTTTGCCAATGTAACTATGTACTAGGGAACTCAATGGCTGAGTGTGTTGGGGCGAGGGTCTCAGCGCACTCGTAACCAGAAGGTCATGGGTTCGAATCCCACCTGGGTGGGTTAAAATTTATTTCGTGGCTGATCCACGAAATGAATCTTGACTTTCCCATCCAGGCCAGTATAGGACTTCAAAAAAAAAACAAAAAAACTATGTACTAGTTGACTGAGTTGTAGGAGATAATTTCCCTACTGGTTTACCAGTTAACAAATCTACTCTATGATATTAATTAACTTCACTATAATTTAAACATCATTGCGACTATTTCTATACAAAAATAAGCTTACTATGTTTTTGTTTAAGCTTTTTATATTGTTTTTTTTTTGTTCACACTTTCCGCCTTCCTTCTACTCCAATATTCTCTCATCTTCTTGGATTGTTCTTCTCGTTCTTCCTTAGTCTATTTTCTCCCTCTTCTCCACAAGAACCCTAATTTCTTTTATTTTTTCCCTGAAATATTCCATATCTAAGCAGTCTTTATCCATGATTTTTAGCCTGTCCATTTCTTCTTATATTTGCATAGGCCTGTAATATAATAAATTAATGTTTTATTATTTTATTAGCCTTTATACTAATTCAGACTCACTTTTATACAAAAGCAACAATTTGGAAATTAATTATAAAAACAAACAAAAAATTATGTAAATTTCATTCATAAATAATTGATAAATTATATTTAAATAATGGAATAATTCAGATTATTTTAGCTTGACAAATATATATAAGTTATACATTATAACTTATATACATTTATATATATATATATATATATATATATATATATATATATATATATATATATATATATATATATATATATATATATATACTGGGATACAGCAATGATTTAAAACTGCAGTAACACTACTTGAAGAATTGTGAACAACTAATTGTGCATTGACAAATTTCCCATTTTATTTTTATTTATACTCATTTTTCTTTTTCAGTTTTAATTATTTTTTTTATATTTTTATCTTTTTATTTTTGTTGAAAGTTATTGAAACTTAAAAATATTGTATTGTATTAAAGAAGAAACGCTACCTAAAACATTATATGCATATAATATGTTTTTTTTGCATGGTGTATGCACAACTATAAAATAAACGCCTCTTCTGCAGGGTTACTACAGAAGAGAAAAAAAAAAAAAAAAAAAAAAAAAAAAAAAAAAATATATATATATATATATATATATATATATATATATATATTAATAATATATATATAAGTTTAACAACTCTTGATTGAAATTACCTCAGATGGGTTCTAAGATATGTAAGGTGAGAATCTGACCAAGAAAAAGAATTTCTTAATTGAGGTCATTGATACTTCATGTAAAGATAATATGTCTGGAAATTAATTGCAATTAATTATTATTATTAGTATAATTCAAAATATAACTATTATGTTAATTCAGTGTCATAATAAAGATATTAGTTACCAAGTTAATACTTGCCTTTTTAAGTTTACTAATTCGAAAATACTTTTAAGTGTTATTAAAATTGTATTATGCTTTCAGTATTATAACATTACTACTATTTTCGATAGAAGTGATGAACAATGCGTGGAGATGCAAAAGGGGGTAAATCCATTTTTTATCATTTTTGATTTTTTTAGTTAGCATGCTCAATAAAGTGGTAAATCGTCCACCCGTCAATGTTGATGTCTTCGAAACATACATATACATACACATACATTCAACCCAAACTTTGAAGGGTGGACGATTTACCACCTTATTTAGGACGCTAACTATAAAAATTAAAGATGATAAAAATTGGATTTACCCCCTTTTGCATCTCCACACCTCAATTGTCATGCACTCATCAAGGATTTTTTAATTAATTTTTTGCTACTGTCATGGGCTAAGAAAAGTTATGGAAAAATATTGATTTTTAAACTGATCGTGAAATAATAAAGATGTTATTTTTGTTTGATATAATTATTAATATTAATAGAACTTAAAGGAATTAGCTGTTTTATTTAAGTGATGATCAGGTGATAATGAATAATGTAGTATTTATTTTTATTATTGTTTTAACTTTAGTTAAATAATTTCTTTTGTTTTATTTAAATAGTCTATTAAAATTTTATAAAACCTTATCTATTGAAGATGTTCTAGTCTATAAACAGAACCGAGATCATTAGATTAGTTTAATATTCTAATAAGAAAAAGAAACACAAAGATAAAAACCGAAGGATAATTAAAGAGTGAAAAGAGATATAGTGAGATGAGAGATGGACTCTAAATCTAAGAGTGGGTGGTGTTCACACCTTCTGCCTGCCCCCAGGGTAGGCGAGATCTCATCTGATAGGCCGTCAGCAGCTGCCCCAGGTAGCCATATGGATCACTGATGCTGTCTTCAATATCTCAAATCAAATTGTAGGGCTTTGTGCACTGCTACTGAATTCAGAACATTAAGGCCTTCATAAACATTCTTGAACTAAAAGAAATATGTTTACATAATTATTAGTCTAAATTATTAAATGGTTTGTAGTTTACATATTTTAAGTTTCAGGTTAGGAAAATTAGGTGATAAACTAGATTATTGTAAAGAAATCTAATTAAAAAAATAATGTTATAAATTTATTTAGAATTGATGAATTATTTCACAAATCTAACAATATTAATTGTATTGGATCCTTCTATACCATCATGTGTTCCTCGAGTGATAATTTTATTTTATGCAATTATTATTAACAGAAAAAAAGTATATAATATGTCGTTGTTTATTTTTTATGAAAGAAAAATAAACTTCATCAATAATGACTCAATAATTTTAATTTTTTTTTTTTATGTATATAGTTAATTATCTTTTTGAAAACAGCTATGCAGTTCAGGTTTAAAAAATTCCTCATTTTACTGCAACACAGAAGGAAAATCATTTGTTTTATTTTTTCTAACAAAATGAAATGTTTAGAACATCTATATGTTTCTTTTTTATACAAGAATTTCAATTGTTAATTAACAATTAAAGTAGAACACAAGTCCTAATTCGATTCCTAAATAAATAAATAAATAAACATTTATTAATGTAATAAATAAATAATACATGATTCCCTTCATCGCCTGGATCTATATAGTAAAATCAATATATAAGATTGCTCTACATTTTGTTTTATGAAAACAAAATTATATTTGAATATCTGGCTAACCTAGTTAGTATTGAGTGCTCAAATAGTACTTAATTGTAAAATGAAGTATGCTTCTAAAATATAGCCTTATTCAGAATGTTTTTCATTTTCTTTATAATGGTTGGAATAATCATAGTTTATGTTTAATATTAGGTTACTAATAAGTGGTAAGTAATCATTGAATTACTGAGTAATAAGCAGTAATTGAATTAGAAAATCATTCACTACTGGTAACTAAGTTATCCAATAACTGTTACTGTGATAATGAATATAGTATTTAACTTGGATAATGAAGGTTAAGCAATAAGATGCAATGCTATATGCATTTTATATGTTTGTCATGTATAAAACAATATTAAGGTAAACAGCTTCTCTTGTACCAGTGCTCCTATCTTATTAGATTTATAGGTAGGTAATTATAAAATGAGAATTAAACAAATTTATTGGAGGGAACAATCATCTGTGATCTTTTATGGATTATTACATCCAGTTTTTTTGTTTAGTCTTTAGTGTGTGTTCTCATCTTTCGTAATATATATATATATATATATATATATATATATATATATATATATATATATATATATATATATATATTATTTAATCTATACTTATTTAGGAATTAAGTGTGATTTTTCCAAGTTTAGTGAAAAACGTAAGTTCTCATGCAAATTTTTAAGGGATGCTATCCACCGCCCTCTACAACTTTATAACGGCATAATTATAAAATTCAAGATTTGGGAACCTGCCATTTACCAGCATTGTGTTAAAAAATTTACTCCAATAGTCACTAAAATTTAAATCCAACATTAGTACCTTTTAAGTTGTGGACTGGTTAATTGGATGGTCTTAATATTAAGAGTGCAATGAGTATTATTATGATGCCCCAATCCTCAACATTTCTATTTATTTATTATTTTACACTTTTACGCATTCATGGAAGACCCAATTGTTTGAAAATGTCCAGAACTTTATCGAAAAATTGGATGAATCTGTTCAAATAGAACGTTTTTGTTGTATTTTTTAGGCAAAATAAAGAGTTGGGGGGGGGGGGGGAGGAGTTCTCTTAAATCTAGTTTTTGGCTAGATCGAATTAATGATAAGGTAGTATAAACGTGCCTAAAGTAATAAGATTTACTAAAACCGACAATTTATCTCTTTGGTTCACTAAAATTGCTTGGTCACTCCAGAGAATGTTCTCGTTAATACGGTTGCAGACGTGTGGGGATTCAACGGTTGCTCGCCATTACCGCGCTCTATCGATCTTATTAAGAACTTCAAAGGTAGCGAATATTCGGCTTGTTGAAAGTAAATGATTGTACGCGTGCGCCAATCGAGACCGATGTTCGCTGCCTTTGAAGTAGTGAAAAAGAACGACGAACAATTATTAGGTTTGTTGAAGTCAGGAACGGCTGTTCACTAATCGGCTATTTTGTTTGGCTGAAGCCTTTTTTTTTTCCTAACCCCTTGACATTTTGGCAACACGGGGTTTCCAGAGGGAGGGGGTGGATAATTAATTACTAAGAATTAATCTCCTCTCTGCCACTTACCGGTTTCAATCTTACGATCTTCGGTTTATCAGGTTGCTATGGCGACTCAATTTTTTAAAAGTACGTTACCTCTGAGCTCTTCCAGTTCCATATCTTCTTACTCCATACTCAGGATATACCGATACTTCTTGTTATAATAAACGGGTACTTACATTATTAGCTCTACGAAGGAGACTATATTAGTGTCATGATTCTAAGATATTTTGCAAATTAGTCCAATTTCCTACATATTGTATTTTCAAATATGTACTATTTCTTTTATTTCATCTGAATATAAAATCAAAAAAATAGTATCATTTATCGGATTTTTTGCATTTTGTTTACGGAATGCCTCCATTTTTCGAGGTGGCAAAATTACTATTCAAATCTAACATGACAAGAAATATATAAATTAATTAGCTATTGAACCATTACTTTAAAGTGCTATTTCCCGCTAACTATTGAATATGAAAATAAGTTTAGGCACTGAAAATTTAACGTTGTACAAAAAATAAATGAACACATTTTTCCATAATCTTTGAAGGAAAGAATTTTAGAGCAAATACCGAAGAAAAGCAGAAAATTTAGTAATCTCTACCTAATTTTTCACGTAGTCATTGCTACAAGTCGAAAACTTGGGATTTTCACAACCGTCCAGGTATATACAATTTGTTAATATTTCAGTAGATATCTGTTTTTTATGAGGTAAAATTAACTGCAGTCTGGGTTAAATACTAAAAATACTTTTGTTTAAGTTAATATTTCATAATTCATTGTTTTGTATCTGTTCGCATCAAAACCACAACAAAACAAGTTTAATATAAATTATGACTATCTTCGTTCCTATATGGGGGATGCGCGGTAGCTCATTGGTTAAACAATTTGACTTCTAGCCTTCTGCGTTGGAGTTCGGATCCGGCTGAAGTGGTACAGATATTTTTAATAAAACTAAATTAAAAAAACAAAAACAAAAATACAAAAACTCATGGTACAGATGGTCTCTCTGTAACATAATCTAAGTCATTTCTATAATACATGATTTATGGAATCAAATTTACTATAACAGAAAAACATCCGATAATAGTGAAAGAAAGTGAGTAATTAGTTATATTTTTAATACCCAAAGACGAGAACAAACAGGTGTTGAATAATTATGGTCAGTACGCAACAGTTGCCATAACTCTAAGATAAACACAGGCTGCCCAATGGCCGATGCTACTTGTTAGCGGGCCAATCTTCCGCAGGATACAGGGTAATGGGTTGGTAATGTTACATCCTTCGAACTGTTTAATCAACTAATAACTGACAATATATCAAGCTTTTTAACCTATTGGTCAGGAATCATCAATAATCTCATGATAGCTGCAATTAGACATTCATCATCAACACCAACAATAGAGACTTACCAACACAATATCTCAAACAATTTTTAATCGGTACCCCCTAATTAAAAAAGCCTGATTACCATTATTTATGTAAATAAACTGGTTTTCATCGGCCAATATTACAATATGCACTGAAGGCCAATATATAATCGTAATATAAAAAAAAAAAGGTATTCCTTATTTCAAAAAAATGAAGTACAGGGATAGTAGAATAAAGATATTACAATCACATAATAAAGAATAATAGCATTTAATGAAATAAAATAACGATGGGGACTGCTTGGACAGAGAGATATTCAGGAACCGAATTAAAAACTTCAGGGTTCTTTTGGAAGAGAGATCTAGGCATTGGGGTAAGGTAGAGACGGAACAGAGAATGAAGGGCCTTTGTAAAAAGAAAAAAGGAAAATAATATATTTACAAAATATCCATACCCATTTATATTTATTTACTCTCAGGTTCAGGAGACTACAACGTTTTTCTTTCGCTTGGTTGCAAGTGTTTAACAATGTTGTAAAAGGTTATTTCAAATTTACTTAGGTTCACTTCAGTGTAATTTTTTTTCTCATTATTTTCCATTCTCCTTTTTTTAATAACATATATTGATCTCTCGAATCAAGTATTTTGTTTTTGAATATTTTTGATTGGTCAATTTATTTTAATTTTTAAAAAATCTTTATATTTCATGAAGTGAAATTATAAATAACATCTTGATTAATAACATTTATAATAATAATGAACAAATCAAATATATAACCAATTAAGTTACAAAACAGATTGTAGAATAAAAATCTATTTACCACGGCCGAGTCTACCTTTTGCGTGAGTGAGATTTATTTCAATAATCTGGCTTTTGTTTTTGAAATAATATTATGAAACAGGAAATAAAACTATAAGAATGAAATTTAATCAATCTATCAAGATCTTGGGCAGGTGCATAAAATGTTTCACACTAAACCTATCGGAATTTCATGTATACATATTTCTACCACAATTTCTAGGTAAAAATAATAATGAGAAAGGGGTGGATATTGAAAAAACTCTTTTGATAAATTTTTTAAAATAAAATTAGTAAAGTCAAAATGCAAAGTAATAAATACTTTTTCCAAGAACTTCTGCCAAAAAGGGTCATTTGATTTTTAAAATCCTTTTTGATATGGAGTTGTAGTTGTTGGCGGTTACATTTGTATTACATATAGTATTTTTAATTGCTATGATTATTTGTTATTGTATGTTTGTTTGGGCTTAACGTCCTTATGTACTTCAAGTAGGGCGGGTAAGATGAGTTATCCTACAGGTTAGCTACCTAATCTTGCCAGAGTAGGAAGTTTTAGATTATTTCCTTGGGACATTTCGAAATACATTTTAACTAGCTTGGAGGGTTGCGCCCCAGAAGAGGCAGAATGCTTATCTTCATCACTCTTCAACACGCTAATATCTCAATTTTAATTATGCTATGAAATATTAAATAATTACAGAATAATAATAATTAATGTTAATGAATAAAATAAATTAATAAAGAAGGGGTGCCACTAGGCACTATCTCTCCTCATTCCCAACATGCTAATTTTGTTTATATTCTGATTTCAGTACATCCGCTGATTGTCGATTGTGTTTTTGACAGGTGTGGATTTAAAGATAAAAAAAATTATAAAAATACTTGTGAGAGTATAAATAAGTGACTTATTTGTAGTGTAAACATTTTATCTCTATATTTTAACGGACAGAAGTTGGTTATGAGATTTCTTGAGATAGAACATTACAATAGTTATTTTTTATTTCTATATCCGCTTATTATTGCAATTTGACTTGCGGGTCTTGTTTAAAAAAGTTAAATATTTTATTACATTAATATTGTTTACTGAACAATATACAGGGTGTATAAGATGTACCATTCGCCAATTAAAAGAATAAACTGAAAAAAAAAAAAAAGTAAGTTCAATTCTCTTATGAAGATATTGTTAAAAATTTTTGTTCATGTTTTTACGTTCCCGAGCTATCTAACGGCAAGCCTTTGACAAGAAAGCACCCCTAACTTAATAAACACCTAGGATTGATGTGTTTATCGCCTCAACTTCTATTTCCTGAAAACATTTCTTCTTCCGTCTTTTTTTTTCATTCCTCCTGTTGAGAGGATCCTGCACGGTTTTTTTCTCCTGCTGAGGGCGGAGACAGCTGAGAACGGTAATTCGGATGCACTTTTTTCGGAACGGTTGTCCACAGCTGCCAATCATCTCCCCGGCTCTGGAGGAGTGGAAGAAACGCTGCATCACTGCCCTATGTGATGCGGTTCTCCTTAGACCAATTACGGATGGATTAATGGTTGTGGTGACACCATGTTCGAGATGGTTAGACCGTGTTCATCAATTATTGTGGTGTCGTGTGTGGTCTTAGAGAGCCGGGTGACAGTCGCCTGATTGATGATGAGTGTTGTGATTTACACAGCTATCATTTTACTTGTAACCGATGCCGCGCACGTCCCAAGGCTTTTATAACGAATTCGCTAACCAATGCTTAAATCAAAACTTATAAAAACAAAGAAAAATATATTCCTGTATAATAAATAAATACTTATATGCTTTCATTTCTGAAAGCATAGATAATTATGCATAGACATATGTAATTTTTTTTTAAATATAAGACGCACCCCCTCGAATCCACTAATCTCCTAACATAGAGTTTAGAATAGTTATTGAAGTACAACCAATAAGTAGTTCTCCAAAAGTTATTGACATGTCATTGTTATCAATTCACCACAATTTTATTTATTTTATATTATTTTTTAAATTAGTATAAATATACAGAAATAATATATAAGACAAGAAATCAAACATTTTGATACTTACCTAAGGAGAAAAAATGAAAAGGGCTTCTGAAAGATACGAAGACCTAGAGCGGACTGAGTGTAAAGGGACGAAAGGGCCAGATAGATGGGTTGTCCTTGGGTGGGTTTTTCCAGAGACTGGCTAGTTTTCTGTTTCTACTGGTTTATCTGTTCACCTGGTCATTTAAACAAAAATCTCGATTGGTTTCGAAAAAAACTTTATTATTATTATTTTAGAATAGAATAGGAAATAATCTTTATTCTGGGACGATGTCCCCTAAGAATAATATAATGTACATAAATAAATACAATGAGTCTAGCTTTCATAAGATGAAATAAAAAAAATTAACAAACTGGTTAACTAATTACAATTTTACAAATAAAGAACAAAAATAGAAATAAAAATTGCAAAAATCCAATAATTGCAGGAGAAAAAATAAAAACCTATTTACATCTACTGAATGCAGTTCTTTTTTTTTTTTTTTTTTGAAGTTTTGCTAGTCAGTATCATTCTGGAGGGAAAGGAGGTATTGGAAGAGAAAGGGATTTAAATGTGGACAGAGATGGAGCATTATGGATATTACAGGGTAGTGAATTCCACAAGGAAGTAGCACGGGAAATGAAGGAGTGGTCAAATGATGTACTCTTATGGGAAGAAGTATACAGGTCTGAGGAGCGAGATCTTGTAGTGCGGGAGGAGACCGAGGATCTTTTACTATTACAGGTTAATATTTCTGATATTCACATTTCAATTTTTTTTCCAATAGAATAAAAAAAACAACAACCAGTCAAAGGAAAGCCTAAAGGACTACCCATATACCTGACCCTTTCGTCTCATTACACTTTCTAATAAATATAATCTATGTAGGAAAGTGCTGATCTTTTGAAATATTTTGATTGCTTTTAGAACTAGTGAATTTTTAATATTCAAAATCGAATAAAACAATTCAAATATAAATGGCAAATAACTCATCAATCCTTATTATGTGACACTTTATTTTGTGGATGTATAATTAATCTTTATTTGAATTTTTTTTTAATTATTAACTATTTGGTTTTATTTATCTTAAATTTCATGATTATAGGATCTGATTAGTGTTTTAATTTATTTAGGTTTTCGGTATTCGAGCAAGCGTCTTACAAAACTAAACAAGTCTCTACTGTAAATCTATGAGCATCTATCTATTATGACATTATGAATTGTATTTCAGCTAGCTATTAAGTGCTAATAATCTTATATAGGAGGCGAATCGTCCCGGTGCCTACAGATCTCCAAGGCTTGTCAATGAGAGGTAGCTACTACCTATCAGATATTCAGAACATGCCCCCGCCTGATTGGGCTATGCTCTTCGCTCCATCCATCCATCTCTACTAAACCCGGCTCATCTCTCCATCTTCCCATATCGCCGTAATGTTCGCTCGTATCCTCTCATTGTCACGATCTCATTCGTATTATCCCTACATGGGTAAGTGTCTGTCCGGAGGTGTTGACGAATAAGGAGGTTTATAAAGGACTATGCAGGTACGTTTAAGTTTTACAATATCCACTAAATGGGGTTTGTCTTAAAGGATCTTGATATAGGGTATAGTATAAAAACATAAGTATATACTTGCATCCCCCTTTGCGGCTTTGCCCGCTCTCATAAGTAAAGCACTTAGATAATTTTAACTGATAACTGAAGTTTTATTTGAATACCGATAAAAATCTTGTATTGTATTGTATTGCAATTGAGCATTATTTCTCCTATGATATTTTCTCGTATAGCAGTAATTTTTAATCTGGTTGAAATTGCACTGATTAGGTGTTTGAAGATTACTTAAGAGCATAAGTAGACATCCAGCTTTTAATTTTAATGTATGAGTTGGTAATCCAGGTGGACAATGATTATCAAGAAACTGTAGCGGATAATGGACTGCATTATGAGTGCTTACAACTACAGTCACATATCGTCGATTTTTAAACTCCACTAGGAACCACATGTCGCACCACATATTTAAATCTTTTTTGATAATTTAATTTAAAAAAGTAAATTTTATTATTCATTTAAAGCTCTATATAACACCGAACCTTTGTAACCTCTCATGTAGAATTGCGCTCGCCACCTATCGGCCAATTTTCAAACTTCATTGTTATCCCCATACTATCGCTTTATCAATAACGAATTAATTGAAAATTGGTAAATTTTAGTATTGCTAAACCTTCCTGGCACTATAAGAATGATGTGGTTAAAATTTGGTACAGATTGGTTCTGTAGTTTGCGTGGTTAGTGATCACAAACGAAAAATGGCTTTTCCCTTTATATATTAGTGCAGAAATACACATGTATGTTGAGATATTCGTCGCTTGTAAAATGAGGTATCAATTGCCCAATAAATATTGGGTTCATTAGTTGGGAATTCCGTTTGTCTCCATCAAGTATCTGCATATTGTAACGTTTGCTCCTGACAATAGCAGGTGTTATATTCAACTGCCGATATGCATAAGAAGTTCCATATCCGAATCAACTCCCCCTAACATAAGAAGAGGTACCGCCCGAACTCAGCCGCTGACTGGATACAGAGTTATAATTAATGCTCTGAGATAACTAAGAACCGAGGACTGAAGAAGGAGGCCCTGGGGGTACTGAAGAAAAAGGCCGGTACTCCCGATCGTCGGGGATCGCCCCCCAAGGAGTCGGTTTTTTTAGAGGATCTAGATGATATCTGCTACACCTGCTACCGACCTTTCACAAATCGCCCTTATTACGTTTCTTCTGTGTAATCCACTTCGCGTGCTTCGGCTTCCAGTGTCCGGGTATTTGAGTTCGATCACCTGGCTGTAATCGGTACCGACCGGTCCAATCGTCCCTTCACTTAATTTTTATTTTATTAGAGTTTTTTTTTTGTTTTTTTTCGTCTCTCATTAGTATGTTAACAGCTACAAGCCTAGACACAGTTTTTATTTTTATAATCTCACACTAAAAGAATTAGATAAAAGACATGATATCATAACCTTAAAAAAATTGTTCTCTATCTCTTGTTAAACATTTTTTCATTAAAAACGAACTAAATGCCATTATAAGCTAAGGTATTGAAAGCTCCTAGCCAGTGGCATTTTAAATTTATAAAAGCTAAAATATTTATTTTGAAAACAATATGTAAATTCTATCATTTACATATAAATTACATAGTTACAGTATAGTTACATAAGGAATAATTATAGTTTAATTATTAATTATTATAACATAAAAATAATAATGTTACAACAAAAAAAAGATAATTTTGGACTCAAAACTTACATCAATTCATCTAGAGATCCACTTTGTACGATGAACTGTATCAAAATATAATAATAATAATCAAATTATAAATTGTTGTTTGATTAACTACACTTTTCCATCTATTTTCATCAACTTTGAAAAAAAATATTAAAAATTCTAGGTATTCAAGAGTCCCAGTTGCCTCATTAAAGATATGGTTTTCCCACACTAATTTTTTTTTTTTTTTTTTTTTTTTTTTTTTTTTTTTTTTTTTTTTTTAATTCAGGAAACTCGTGAATGACAAGTAAATTATTTCTATTACGGTCGAAAAAGTATTTTTTAGCTATAGAAAGCATTCAAGTTATGCCGTTTCTGTATCTCTTGAAACGTTTTTACGATTGTCGTTGAAAGATGACACCTCGTATAAAATGGCATATAAAATGGTGTAATTCTGTCTATATAGATTCATTGTATGATTAAATTGTACATGCTTCGGGAATAATATTTCCTATCTTCTAGTTAGTAGTAAATAAAATTTTGAAAATGAATTACAAAGAAACTGACCTGCTAATAATAATAATTATCAATTATATAACTTTTATGTTGAAGGAGATGTAATTATAATATCAATTCTTAGGCATAACTCCTATTTATTTATATATGAAACTACATGTTTCGAAGTGTTGGCTCCATCTTCATTTCAACGGACAGACAACCTGAAGGTGGAGCCAAGACTCCGAAACATGTAGTTTCATATATAAATAAATAGGAGTTATGCCTAAGAATTGATATTATAATTACATCTCCTTCAACATAAAAGTTATACAATAGTTAGTGGATGGCATCAGTAAAGCACTTTCCTCATTATTCGAGGAGATATTCAACAAAAATGAATAATATAAATTCAGAGATGTATTCTGACATTTCAACGGACTGACAACCTGAAGATGGAGCCAAGACTCCGAAACATGCATTTTTATTTATAAATAAATAGGAGTTATGCTTAAGAATTGGTATGATAATATAATAATAATCAAATTATATATTGTGGTTTGATTAACTACACTATTTCATTATCTTCATCATCGTTGCCAGAAAAAATGTTAAGTATTCAGGATATTAAAGTGTCCCAGTTGCTCCATTGAAGACAAGGTTTTCACGCTGTAATATTTTTTTTTTTTGGAAATTGATGTATACTCATGATTGACAAAATATTTTTACATGCCGTTTTTTATCTTCTGAAAAAAATTACGATTTGCTCTTATCCCATTTTGAAAGTCTACGCCTCAAATAAAGAATTTATTCATTTATATAATCTGGTTTAGAGTACAAAAAATAAAGAATAACTCTTCCTTTGACTGTAAACTATAGGTGGGCTATCTCCCTATAATCGACCATCGATTTATTCTTTCCAGATAATAGGCTCAGTTTTGATTTAAATCCTTTTGATCGAATTTCCCATGATTCCGTGGGGTCTTGACCCCAGGCTGCTATTCACCATATGTTTGTTGCGGTCATTCCCGAGATTGTCATTTCCAAATCCCTGCCGAAGTAGTGCGGTTTCTTCCCTCCCCTCTCGTGTCGGTAATTTCTATAATCCTCAGTCGACAGCTCCGATTAGACAGAACAAAAAGAGGGCAAGATGTTGAGGGGATTAGAGCCCTGTCTAAACAATGACTTTTGCTGGGTACAAAGGGGCCGCCTGGGGCCATGGGGGGGGAGGGAGGGAAGGGGGGGGGGGGGGGTCTTGTTCTTGTTGGCCCCACGGCCCGGCTACCTGAGCTCTCTACCTGTGCTCGTCAGTTCATTAGCTCTACGGCCACTTACCTGTCCTTTACACGCTTCTTATGTTAACATCAACTGTAATCCATCTTGTCTTCTCATGTTCACAGTGATTGTTTTGGTGTTGACAATTTGAGACCTGATATTATGCCCTACACATAACCAAACCACTAGTGATTATGTGTTAAAAATTCAGTTTTATTTTTTAATATAATTAAAAATGAAGATACTCTAAATAATAACAACTCTAATTGACATATTTTAGTTAACCCCTTAAAGCTATGCTCGAAAAATTCGCTTGAAAAGGTACACACAAAAATTGAAAGTTTATTTATTTTTATATAAAGTGCGTAAGTATAAAGTAATAACATATTCTAACATATATAAAAAAGAAAAAAATATTTTTGTACACTGCACACTGATATCTCAGCTAATCCTAATACTATCTTCACAACCTATGCTGATGACACAAGAGTGTTATCAGTCAATGATGATCCATTTGCTGCATCCCAGACACTCCAGTCACATATCACTTCCCTTGAGTTAAGATAAATCCCAGCAAATAAGCTTTACCCTACGTTGAAAACCTCATCCTGTCATCCTGTATCCTTTAATGGAGTACCATTAAATAATGTAGAACAGATAAAATACATTGGATTTTATCTCGACAAGAGACTTACCTGGAACCCTCATACAAGATTGAAAAGACATGAAGCTGCACGTCGATTTCACTACTACAACACTTGACAAACGTTCAAATCTCCCGATTCACTACAAAAACTCATCTATATGACGATTATCAGACCTATTTGGACTTACGGTATAGAGTTATGGGGATCCACCAAACCATCGAATTCTTCCCGCATCCAATCATTCCAATCCAAAATCCTTCGAAAAATCCTAAATGCTCCTTACTTTGTCACAAATGAATTGATCCACAATGACCTTAATATCCCATATGTCACCGATTTGGCACGAACCAGATACCTTTCCTTTCATAATAAACTCTCTTGTTGCACAACTTGCTTCCTATTCCATTCCTGGCAATCCTCCGAGGCGTCTAAAAAGAAGATGGCCTCGTGATCTTCTTCTGTAAATATTCATTAGAGTACTACCAATGGGTAGTTCCTCTACAAGTTTTATTCATGTCATTATATCTCATATATACCGCAAAAAAAAATGTACACTGCACATACATTTTTAGCTCATGATACTATCGGCTCTTTATAAACAGGGTACGGCTTTTGTGGTCCTTTTTCCGTTCATGAAAAAATGTGCCGGTTCTTGCCACCTTATTCCATTGAACTGATGGCAGTGTTTCAAATTTTAAGACTTGCATCACCAGGCAGCCTCGAGAAGATTGTCATTGGACTAATTGGTAAATGGTATACGTGTGTGCTCACACAACTTCCTTAGCCAAATTTAAGGTTCTTCCACTTTTTTTTTTTTTTTTCTACTTCTTTTCTTTTCTTTAAAAGGTTGTTTCGATACTTTTAACAGTATCAACGAGTTGAATCCACTAATGTCTAAAGAGCCGTTTGTCTTCCTTGTGGATGTATATGTATGGTACAACTGATCCCAAGTGCCAACACCGTCTTTAGTTGATTTCTAGAATTCCATTATTTCAGGAATCATGACTGCATAGTTTTTCACTAGCAACTGTTTAAATATACCAGTTTTTAATTTATAAATAATATGAATATGAGCAGAAATAAAAAATAAGAAAAATATATCTATCCTACACAAACTGTATGCTGGGGGTACTGCTATACACCAAGTGGTGTTTGAAAATAAAACGGAGACCGATAAACAGCCAGAAAGACTAAGTTACTAGCGCATTGTAGTAACTAATATAGAAATAATAAGCTGTCTGGTGTGCTCCAGTACTCCAGGGTAACCTCTTCAGGGTTAATATTTTCATTATCGTTGCACTGTGCATTCTTGAATTCTGACATTTCATTGTTAGTATATTATCAGTCGGTTGGTTTCTGGTACCATGGACCAATGTTGAACCTCCTTGTATAGCTGGTTGATATCAACAGCCTTAATCTTTATTTTGATATCAAACTTTGATGTTTGAGAACAACGGGTAAGTTAGGCAGAGGGAACATAGTTCTTGCGTGCCCCCCCCCCCCCCCTACCCGGCAGATTTCTGGGGGTGGTAAAATTAATAAAAATATTGTTTATATTAATCATGTATAAGTGTATTAAAAAAATAAATAAATGTTTTTCATTAATTAAACTTCTTCATAACATACATTAGGTGTGTAATTTCAACTACCGCATCTAAAAACTAGCTTACAAAGGTATTGTATTTTAATGGTGGGGGAGAAAGGAGGGAGGGGGATGAGGCAAAACTGATCTTATACGAATATATATATAATTATTATATGTCTTTATTGATAAATATTTTATAATTGACATTTTTTATTATTTACCTTTCTTTTTATCTTTGGAAGCGATATACTTATAGAATTATACGAATCAGTTGTGTTTTATTCCTTTCCCCCCCTCCACTATTGAATATTAGTGACGGTACATTAACAATGCCACAACCTATCATTTTATTTTATCACAACAGAATAGTTCTCAAGCTCTCATCTGTTGTAAGGAAAGATTAATTTTTATTCTAAAGAGTTTTTTTTTTTTTCTTGTACTACCTCCTGTCCATTCAATTCTTGAAAGACGTCTTGTAATCCATTGATATGGCTTTTGAACAGCCATCGAGAGTACCCTGACGGGCAGGAGCGGCCGCCGGAGAACAGGGAATTAAGCACCCCGTAGGAAACAAAGGGAGGATGCCGAAGGAGGACAAGAAAGGATAAAGGATACAGGATAAGGGGCGATGATGAGGCATTGTGGTTGCGCCCTGCCCGCTCCCGGTGCCGGGGTCTGTCATGCTAATTCTGTTTGGGCGACAAGCGATGGTAATGACTCTGGAGGAGCCTGTCACTGCACAAAGGACTACTGACATCCTTTGCGGTGGTCCAAGGATCTGGTTATTGTTATTTTAAACTGATACAAAGGATTAAAACAATTACGTTTAGCTTAAGAAATATACAGTAGCAGTGTGTTCAATTGCAATTATTGTTCATGAATTTGATAAATCTGAAAGCCAATATTATATATCATCTGCAAAAATCGCCACCTAATTTTCTGTTTTTGCTCATTGCTACGAAAGAAATATAAGTCAGAAAAAAAAATAAAAAAATATTAATCGTGACTGAGAGAAAAAATATATATATCCTGGAATAATTTATTAATTTCTACAAAAATAATTAAAAGACAAAATTCAAGTTAATATAATTCCTTATTAATAATTTAAACTATATTTTTTCTTGATAAAATAACCAATAGAATGTTGGTAGTCAAAATAAATAAAAATAAAATAAATGTTCGTTGCTAATTATACAAAGGAGACACTTTGGAGCAGTGGGTAAGGCGCTTGACTACCATGCTCCAGGGCCTGAATTCGAGTCCGACTGAAGGCAGAATATTTATTTTCTGTTATTTCGGCCATGGCTCGACTTCGTAGTCGAAATAACCTCCTCAGGCACACCCAGCCTCGTTTAAACTGGGAAGAAACCTGGCGGTTGATCGATTATTCTGAGAAAATCTCCTCCTTTCTCAACCATTGGCTTAGAAATAGTACATCCTAACCAAAAACTGAACTCAGGACCCTTCAAGTGCCAAAGTGGTACAGGTTTTTATTTTATTTTATTTTTATATATATATATATATATATATTTATATATATATATATATATATATATATATATATATATATATTTATATTTTATAGGATAAAATATAATTTTAATTATTTGAGAACTAGGGATTTGACGATAATTAATTTATCTAGAGAGGGAGAGGCTTTGCATTACATTTCTATAAAGCGAGTAAAGTATTTATCAAGGGCAGGAGTATATTGACTGGAAGGCTGTCCATTTTTTTTTCGATCATTTTCCCAGGCCACACATGTAGGCGAATATTTTTCAAAACTGAAAAGCGGTTAACTCAATGTTTATGGCTCGACATACTTCTCGCATTATCAAGGACACAACTTGATGTGACACCTATGGTTGAATCCGAGGCTATGGTAGCTACCTCCTGTCACCAAAAAAATCGGAGGGCAACGACCGAACTAACTTTTGGTGGGATAGCTTTCCTTTATTTGGTATTTTTCTTGGCAATGAGCGGTTCAATTTTTCCCAGCAAGAAGTTGAAGTATTCTATAGGCATAGGGCAGAAGTACTTGAATTTTACAGAAGCATCCTCTTTCGCCAAATCGGCTAACATTTCTGAACCGCCATAGCTGAAAGTAGCAGTGGAAAATCAATTTAAGAAAATTATATAAATAACAATTTATAAATACCTACTTGTTTCTTTGTTCGACAGCTACTGCATTCATAATTTTTAATTTCCTTTATTTTAATTTATTTATTAATTAATTGAAATTACATACCGTACCCTGTTCCTCTTGTACCCTGCCCATCGTCTCCTTTGTTTCTTTGTCTTCTTATTATTATATTGAAGAAAAGTGCCGGATACAAATACGGCCGCCGCCAAATGTTCATCAGCATCCATCATCAACTGAACTGATCATTGGCGGATCATATTTGGCAAAATCCGAAGGTGTAGACAGAGTGCTTTAGCTTGGCAAACATTTGGTACTCGAGACAAACCAAATAATTAGTATTTGGTAAATGCCGTACGCATGGCTGCACCTTGAGAGCGAGTAGCACTCAACGATACCTCCTCCTGGCAAGGATCGGAATATAAGAGCATTTTCTTAGGTTACATGAACCGAAAAGAGCTCAACAAGAGATGCGTTCAGTAGCCTCAAGATCGACCCCCGAAGATATTAGCATAAGGCGGATGTACCCCTCCACCCACCCTCCGGGGAATAGCGGGACCGCGGAGATAAAGAGGAAAATCTCCACCATGTGAAATGAAAGCCGTTCCAGTGCCATTAAGATCTCTATCTTCTCTCGGAAAAGTACACCTTTTTATGGAAAGTTTCCGGCCAATTTAGCAGCGCCCTCTATATATATTATACATTCGACTTGGCCGCCTCCCACTTTCTTGCCCGCTCTGGCGGACTTTAATTGAACGATTAGTACTGCTGTTTATTATTTGAACTATTAGCGGCAATTAACGGGGAGATAACATCTTGGGGTATTTGTCCCGGTCTCGTACACGCGCCGGGCGGAACTTGTTCAAGATGGATGGCTTTGTATAATGTACTAAAGCATGTTAGTGATACAGGAACTGTCTCATTAAAACATTTGTATTTTTCCGACACGGTGGCGGGTTTTTCTTATTTTTATAGGCTAGAACTCATATCAAACTAAAGTTAGTCAGGAACACAATTCCTTCTTGCTTATGCATCACATGTGATTGTCAGTCGTAAAGGTTAAAAATTATGGTTTCTAAATAAAGAGATCTTAGTGAGAATCGGAGATAAATGTTAGGATACATATCAGTCACAAGCTTAAATAAAATTAATATGTATTTTTTATTTATTGAATTATAACTATGTAACTAAAACGTTTCGTAAATTCGCTGAATCAAGAATATAATGACAAGAAAAAACTCGTACAAAAACTATCCGTTGTTATGTTCAATGAAGTCCCCTGTATTATTTATAACTAAAATTCCCGTGGCGGCTTCACCTGCTCTCATGATTAAAGACATAATTTTAACTAATAATTGAAATTTATCGATAAAAATCATGTATTAAAGTATTCAATTTCTTCAATGATATTTTCACACATTGCAGTGATATTTAATCTGGTTAAAATTGAACTAATTTGGTGGTTAAAAATTACATAAATGTATTATTTAACATTAATCTAATTCTAATGACATTAATTTTTAATTTTAATCTATGAGCTGGCAATCCGTAATGACAGAGACTATTAAGAAACTGTTGCAGATAATGGACAGCATTATCAGTGCTTACAGCTAAAGAAAGGCCCATGAATCATTTTTTTACACACAATATCAATAAGCAAAGGATCGACATTTTGATTTAGTAATGATTTTTATTTGACAGAAATAATTTTATTGGTTTTAACTGGTTAGATTTCAATTTCTAATCATGAAAGTATATGACATTGTGGCAAACCTGGCTTCTGCCACTTAACATTAAACATTTTAAATTTTTATTGTAAATTTTATTGTTGCTACACCTTCCTAGAACTATGGAGATTATGTAGTTAAAATCAGGTACAGATGGGTTCAGTAGTTTTTTTTTTAAGCACTATTGCAGAATGATGCTAACCAAATATAGGTAGATTTTCAAACTTTATTGGAATCCATATGTCACACCTACTATTTAAAGTATTTTTAATTGAATATAAGTAAATTTTAGAAATACACTTATTTTGGCAAAACTCCTCTTTATTATACTTCATCAAGTAACATGTATCGGGACTTTTGTCCCATCCTCAGACTTTAACTGTATTCCTTCATGGTGTTATCACACCGTGTCTGTCCTTTCACATTTCTAAAATAACAATTGTTATTACTTGATTGAAGTATAATAAAGAGGAGTTTTGCCAAAATAAGTATTTCTATAATTGTTGGCTCCTTAATTGAAGAATTGAGTATTAATAAGTAAATTTTATTATCAATTTTAAGCTCAATATAACACTGTGCCGTTGTAACCTCTCATGTATACTGTCATTCACCACCAATCGGTCACTTTTTAAACTATACTGTTCTCCACACATTACTGCTTTTTTAATAACATATTATTTAAAAATTAATAGATTTTATAAGTGCTACAATTTTTTGGAACTCTAAAAATGGTTTGGTCAAAATATGGTACAGATTGGTTCAGTAGTTTTCGTGGTTAGTGATCATAAACGGAAAATGGCTTGTTCATTTATATAATAGTATAGATTAGTATCGTTTCATATTTTATACAGTGAAACAGCTGAAATCCAAACATTTTTATTTAAAAATATTTATCCCCATTTTCTATACATTTTTTCCCAACATGTTATCAACTTTTCAAATCCAAAACTAAAAAAAAAATCAGCGTTTAGTGAAGAAATAATATCAGAAAATGCGTCTTTGACTTTGACATTGAATCATTTTATACAAATAGCCAATTAAAAATGCTGCAATAATATAGACCCCGAATCATCAACTATCCTGATGAAATACACCATTATAAAAAGCAACCTATCTTGATGGGATTTTGTTTTCATATGTTATTATTATCGACTCTTGCTGCTTTCTTAAAACGCCTACCTATGAGAAAGGTAAGATGGTAGGAAAGCGCTCTGGCACCGCTACTTTCAGATATCCCTAATCGGATAGTAAAAGGAGATATCGAAGAGAAAATCTGAAATAATTTCACGCAGAACCACCAAACCGCGGACAATGATCCTCTTTTACCGCTAGAGCAGGGCCACGGAAGACTGATGTTATCCGGAAACAGCGATCTGCAAGATGAAGAAGATATTCAAATTTACATTATTAGTGAATACTAGACCAGGAGCTGAAACTTTCTTATTCAGAAATATTTTGTTTTCTTTTAGTATAAAAAGAAACGGTATTTTTGATTGTCGATTGTGAAATAAGTTTAATTTTTGTATATTTTAAAGAATTTAGAATGTTCCCTAGCACCTGGTTTCAGACTGTAGAATTAATGAATTTATTTTCTATGTTATTTTAAAGATTAGTCCTGTCAATGATTGCTGAAATGAGGGATGTAGAGTGTATGAAATATGCGATAATTTTTGACTTCATAGCTTCGTTAGGAACAGTTAGAAGGTAAACATACTAAATGTCCCCGCCCCTGGGGGGTGAGCTAACGATGGGGTGGGAGGGGAGATGTTCAATTTGTTTGGTTTTTCGATTATATCTCGAAAACAGTTGACTCTAGATAAATTTGTTTTAAATAAACATTAAAGCTAATTAAATGTCCTATAAAATTAATTACATATACATTTGTTGTAATTCTAACCGTTTTCGAGATATTTGTTAATGAAAATCGGTGATTTTCGAGAAAAAACTAATGTCACCTCATTTTGTCAACCTTTTGCTTTTAGTGCCTTCCACAATCGTTTCTCAGAAAAAATGTCAGAATCAAAATTATAGAGCATTTACTTTAATTGCATATATACGTTTTGGTATTTGAAGCAAGTGTTTAACAAAAAGTGAGGTAAACATTTTTTTTATTTCTAAAATTATCGATTTTTAATAACGTATATAACTTATTCGAAAACCGTTTAATTTCGACAAATATTATAAATCAATTTTATAGGAAATTTAATTAGCTTTAATTTTAATTATTAGCATATTTTCTATAGTTTACCGTTTTTGAGATATTATAAAAAAACACAAATTTGGTAGCTTATCCCCCCCCCCCCCCCCCCACTGTTAGCTCACCCACCAAGGGCGGGGACTTTTAGTATGCTTACCTTCGAACTTTTAACGAAGCTGTGAAGTAAAAAATTATCGCATATTTCATGTAATCTACCCTGTATTTATTGACATCCCTAGAAAATGTTACATAACGTTAAGAAAGGAGAAGGGATAGGCAATATAAAGTTGAAGTAGCTATGGATACTGAAGGATAGCCAAGCTTGATAACCTCTTGGATAGATGACCGCATGGCATCAGGTAACTAACTACCTTCCGATAATGACCAAACACTCTTCCTCGCTAAAGTGAGACCCGTCAAACTGCAGGATTCGACTCTTCCGATGAGTAGAGTTGGCGAAAAGATACACCTGTAGATACAATAGATACCAGTCTATACTTCAAGTTGTTCACTTGGTTTGAACCGTCATGGGCTGTAAATCCTAGAAACTGGTAAAACTAAAAAAGCCTTAAGCTATGTTGGTGTTGGATAGGTTAAAAATTTACCCTTATCTTGAAAAGGTTTCAGACACGAAACCTTGACTTTAGTATTTTTCAAAATCTGGCAGACTTACTACAATATTTCACCTTTTCCACTTCTCTCAAGGAAATATGTGTAAATGGCTGATAGCATTGTGTGGCTTTTGGAAGGCTATAAACAGGTGCTTTCTGTTAAATATATTAAAAGAATTCACAAAAATCTTCTTGCCAGAATAAGAAATTAATAATGATTAAAACTAGAAGGGTTCGAATACACAAAGAAAACATTCGGAACAACCATAGAGTGAAAAAGGTCTTAGGTGTTAGGCATTCCCACTTTATACTTGATTTTTAGGACATCTAAGAATTAGTAAAAAAAAGGAAAAGTTAAGTCTGATAGATTATAAAGGTGGACTAACTATGATATTAGAGAATATTCACGCTGATTCTGATGAACATGACTACAATGAGAAGTATGAATATAATAAATTCATTTTATTTGATGATGGAAATCATTGGGTGGGGAACAGAAACAGAAATAGGACTTAAAGTTATAAATGCGAGGAGTGTAACAGTAAGGAAAATAATAAAAATCTGCAAGTTATGAGAACGATAGTACATGCGAGATAGAAGTGGGGTCGATTCTCGCCTCACATGCCACCGTCGAATCACTAAGGAACCATTACAGAAAAAGTCAAGTGAATTCAGAGGCTAACGTTACCCCTTCCTGAGGAACCGTTGCCTGCCCGGCGTATCACATCACGTCGAGGGAGTTGAGAGAGGCGGAGTTAGATTAGCGATCGCAAGCAATCTCATCGCGTAATTACTTCTAATTAGGGTAATTAGACTTAGCTGTGGGAGATTGGTGAATGTATTTGCATACAGTGGATACAGGTGTGCGTGTCCCAAAGCGGCTTCACGCGTATCACAAAACACCACCCCCATTTGAATACTGCCATATTCCGTGAGTCGTGACGATATTAATTATGCAGATTGCTTCGAGTAAATTATTTATTTCTTCTACTAATCTGAGTACTAGTGCACGGCGAAGCTCCCAGAGCGCTCTGTCTACCCCTACATTATTCACAGCTCCTATTCTCTATTTTTTTCCCCGTTGAGAAGAACATGATATCCCGATGCAAATGCTTTGTATGGCGGAGCATATGATATGCATGCACTTGTAGGCACACACCTCGGCTCCCTTTGCATATTCCACTTCGTCATGTTGAGGAATGCCCATTTGAGATAGGGAAACAGATCTAGTTGAATTATTCAGCAATCGATTTGAAATTTGAATTCTTTTCACGTTCATACGGTGCATTCGTGAAGCGAACCCTAATGGTGAAGTTCAAATAGTTAAAATTCATTACTGTCTCGTAGCCTTATATTATATATTAAGATTTTATTTTATCTACACTATTATATTAATATAATTTTTGATATAGTATCTAAACCAAAATAAATAAAAAAATACAAATTCAGATAGTGATTTTTTTTTTTCTAATTTTACAATATTTATTTATACCCGTCTTCAATTCAAATATTTTGGGGCTTAGCTAAAATACAAAGAACGATAACAATATCGATACTTGTACAGCTTTGGTATTGTTCTAATGAGATAAACAACCCTCCGAACTGCGCAGGTATACATGAAGTAAACCCTTAAAGATTTGTAAGATAGTTGAATATTTTACATATTTAGTCTGTTATCTTCTCTCGCTACCTAGTTTTGATTCTGTTAGCTCCATAACTATCTTACAAGAACTATTTTTTAAGAAATCCTTAACAGAATTGTATCTGGTATATGGAAGATTTCGCCTGATGGTTACACCTCGTATTTCCAAGTAATTATTTTACACTGACGTTTTTCTTGTTTCTTTCATTATTTCTAATATTTGAAATTGCACTTGCAAAATAACATGCATGCTAAAGAATTTGAGCTTTATATCATAGGTAACACTTGTTCTTGTTAAAATTATTCGAAAAGATGATTTTATTTTGGAACAAATAGATCAGTCCTGAACAAAAAATTTATCTATTAAAATATATATTTTTTTATCAGCTGAGTACATTTTATTTCCTTTAATAAATACAATGCTGCACCTCAGAGATACACCGCGAGCTCTTACCAATGATAAAGGCCATGCCTATCTTAGGTTTGACTTCATTATAGGGTTTGCATTGTACTATCATTTGTCCGTGACGTTTATTGATTGTTGCTAGTGTTATAAAATACCATACTTATATTGTATGTATGTAATGTTTATTAATTACATGATCATCACCATAAATTCAAATACATATATGTATAACTCATTCGGTATGTTGTATGAAGAAAAAAACGTACAACTACAACCCTTGAAAGGTCTTTGGTTCTGTAATTTGGTTTGGAAAAACTGTTACTGGGCAAATGAGATGAGAAATACCAAAATGTATAAGAATTTGAGATTTATCTTGTAGTTACTTTTAGAAATGTCACTGAATTAAGAACAATTCAAATTTAATGAAAGGAGGATATCTTCTTAAAAAGACAGTGGCATGGATTAAAAAATACATCTTCATGATTTGATCTGCCAAAATACGCTGTGATCTCTCCAGTGGTTGGTTAGACTACCTGCTGAAAAATATAAGGGAATGGTACTATGATATGGTGTCTTCACATTCAAACAAAGATCATTTACACCCTTTGAATACTGTGGTTGGCCTCATCAAATCAACGACATGGACAAGACCTCCCATATCATATTGAAAATTAAACAGCTAAATGGACCGAAATAAAAATTAAATAAACAATACAAAATAAAAATATATTAAAAAAATAAATATTTGAAAACTGAAGGTTTCAAAACCTATGTTGAAATATTTTAATAACATTTTTAGATTATTTAAATTTTGTTTTTTAATATACAAGCATAAATTATGTATAATATTAAATTAGGATTTGTGAACCATAGCCACTGAATGACAGAGATTAAACAGCTGGCCGGCACCTTGCTAGAATGAGGTGTCCATCAAGAGGCTACTCTCAGCCCTATAACTTCTAGTTTTTTTATAGCCACTTTTAATTATGAAAGGCGTAACAGTATATCTTTTTCTTGGTTGGATCCATTGTCTGTTAGCGCGTTTTTGAAATGTCTAATTACAAGGCGCTATAATAAAGCTGTTAGGGGCACAAATGAGAAGGAAGGGTGATTTAAGTCGCTGCGGAGTGGCTATTTACTTCGGCTAAGGACTGAGCGGAAGTGGCCGATGCCTACTTAATATACATAAAAAGGATGTCCGTCACCGGTCTTTATTAAATGATAAGTATTTCATAATAGATTTTGACCACAGCTGTTCCTCCTACCTGTCTTCTCTCTGCTACGTCCTTTCATTACGGTGCTCGGTCAGGGAGAGTATAATGACATTGTCGGGGTACATTTACTCTAGCTTGTTACTTCTCATCATTATCTGTGTACAAATTATTAGTGGAAGATGATTTTAGATTAATACGGACGATTTCGAATCTATTCAATGAATAACCTTTTATTTTATTTATTTTTAAATAAAAAGATTGGGAATGTAGCATTTTTTTATAGTTTATTTTTTTATTTATTTATTAATATTTTTAACTAAAAAAGATATACCTATCTAGTAAATGTGAATAAAATGCTCACAATGACATGTAAATTGCTTGTAAAACAAATACTATTGGTAGCCCTTCAATAAAAGTTGTGGGCTAAAAAGTCCCGAGACCACCTTCTTTTCAGTCATCTCTGAGGTTTATTTGGAATAGAATAGGAAGGTAAGTTGAGATACTATTGGATTTCAGAGGTTCTAGAGTTTACTCTGAAAGGATAGGTATCATGTTTGAGCTCAATATTGAGATCTATATAGATAAGTGTATTGGTTAAAAAGTAAGAAATTTTTTTAAGGATTTTGAATTGTAAGGATTGTAAACGAGATGAATTGAACGGCTTAGTAGAGCCCCAAAGGTCAACTCCGAACGTCCAAATAAGCCTAATCACTGTCTTGTAAATGAGTTTTTTTGTAATTAATCGGAGGCTTAGAACGTTTGTTTCGTAAATGTTGAAGAAGTTTGTGTAGAATGTTGTAACACGATTCCTTTACATGATTGTAGTTTAAAAAAAAAAAAAAAAAAAAATTAGTCTTTTGCCCCACTGTGCACTATTCAAATTCAATGTCTTTAACAGAGCATTTCAGTGCCATATTTTTGCGTTGATTAGGAAATTACATATGGGCGGGGAAAAAAAAGTACTTATTATGAGAGTTGGAATTAAGGGTTGTGTTCTTGGACAAAGACTGATTGGACAATAGTCCAGGAAAATAAGGCTCCGAAAGACCGTTTTTAAGAAAAACTGCCGAACTTATATTCTAATCTGATCTTTATGTTTTATGGGGTGCTGAATCTGAATCTGAAGTTTGCTACCACGGCAGCCGTCGGCTTCATACCCAAAAAAAAAAAAAAAAAAAAAAAAAAAGGCCAAAATACCGGGTTTTTTTTACCTATAACACGACAACGAAGCTTTTTTCGAATAAAGTTTTTGTATACTAATTCTTTACCGTTAGGAAAAATCTGGATAAGTTCATTTTTGTCCACAATAAGATAAATATGAACTTATCTAGTTTTTCCCAAATGGTACAGAACTGTAGCTGGAAACAGTAGCTACGAAATGAAAAAAACAAAAAAAAAAAAAAAGAACGCTGAAATCGGATCATTTTTGGAGAGGTTATGGTCTTGGGAAGAATTGTATCAGTTGGCCAATTTGCGGTCAGTCCCACTTCTCCGCGAAAACACGTTTAACCTACTCTATTGGCTATAACTTCGAAACTATTAATCCAATCCAAAATTACTTTTTTTTTTTAATCTTAAAGCTGGTTAAATTTTCTGTTAGACTCTTTATATATGAAGTTGTAATCATGTTCCTTAAAATATGCCAGCACGCTAAAATTCCTGTACTGTTGTGAAATCCAAGTTTTTTGGCACATTTTTACCAATAACTCAGAAACTTTTTGTCCAATCCAAATTTCCTTGTATTTATCTAGAAGCTGGTAAAATGTACAATTAGACTCTCTATATATGAATCGTATCCCTTAAAATGCATATGCCAGCACACAAAAAAAAATCCCATACTGTTGTGAAATCCAAGTTTTGGATAAAAAATGATAATTCGGTTTTTCTTACTTAAAGATCTTTTCTTCCATTATTTCCATCGAAAGATTATTATAATATATAATGACTTATAATAAACACCTATCTAACTACAAACGATTGGACAATTAGTCCTTGACAGGTTACAGAACTAGTTACAGGGCCTAAAGGTGTTCCTTGAGAACAGGTGGAAACTGGGTCATTAGTACTAGCCCTACAAATATAGACGATAGAATATGTCATGTAACTACTATCTAACTATTATATCCAGCGTGTCAATGTAGCTACAATCTATTACTGATATATATGATAATAGAACTGGTATCGGTATGGATGTAATTACCACCTTCGACGATGAAGACGTCTGTTTCATCGTCTTGCAGTATGTATAATTAATTAAGGACAAATGGAACTTTTTGTAATAGCTGTAAGGAGAAATTAGGGACGGACATATTGTCGTGTCTTCACGATATTAATCTGTTTGGAAATGTTATATATTATCTTGTTACTCTTATCCGGTCTTATTATTATAATTTTTTTTTTTATTATTAGTCCATGAAATTCCATGAATTCTATCCTAATACTTTTAAATGTTATCCTCATATTTTTAATTGTTAATGATGTTTCATTTAGGGTTGTGTCGATTCTCGATTCGAGAATCGATGGTCCAAAGTCGATTCCTAGAAACCGATTGATAACGGCGACTTTTTAACGATTGTTTTGTGATGCTTAGATATTTAATTACTATACATCGATTCTACTCTATAGTAAAAAAAACTGTTGCTAAGGCTATTATTTTTATTTTTGTTAACATCCTACTAGTTTGTTATTCTAAAGGTAATTTTGTTACTCCAGAACTAAGATTCATCATTAGTAAATATTTTGTTTCGACAATACTCTTCAATATCATTAATACATAAAAAAGTGTATTAACATGATCAGAAATAGGAATAAATCTTGGCATCAGAGAACAAAGAGACGCAAATAAATTTATGGGGTATATAACTTTATCCCAGATTTTATATTAACAAAGCACACACCACGAACTAACATAATTCTTTACAGAATATGTAGAGATTAAAAATTATTATTCATTTTCTCCTCACTCAAAACGATACCTGTTTCTGCGAATAACAACACGACACAAACGCTTAACCGCATACTGTACAAATGCCCTCGATTTAAAAAGGACAGATACAGTTTTATCAAGAGCATAGTACTGAGCGGTGACAAATGGCCGCTTTAAGAAAATGAAATATACAGAAATCACCAAACGGTTTTTTAAAAAAAATGTCGTCACTAGCATTGATATCCCGTTGCTAGAACCGATGGATTGACAATGACTAGAATTAAAATAAGAAATCATTTGTTAATTTTTTTATTAATAGATTTTGTCTATCAAATTATATAGATAAATAAACTTATTTTGTATATTTTTTTCAAGTATTTGTTATTTTTACCCATTTAAATATGCTATTATCATTGGGTTACTGTAAATACTATAATAATCTATCCATCAATGATAGATAATAACATTAGTATATAATTCAAATATTGTATTTTAGCAATATACCTATACTATTATATAAAAAGACAAGCCATTTTTCGTTTGTGATGACTAACCACGAAACCTACTAACCACGAAACTGAACTAATCAGTACCAAATTTTAACATTATCTTTATAGTTCCAAAATGGGTTAGCAATAATAAAATCTACCCATTTTATTTATTTGTTTTTTAATGTTTTTAATTTATTATTAAAAAAGCGATAGTATGTGGATAACAGTGAAGTTTGAAAATTTACCGACAGGTGGAGAGCGCCAATCTGAATGAGAGGTTACAAAAGTACGGTGTGATATAGAGCTTGAAATTAATAATGAAATTTACACGTATATTCAATTAAATTAATAAAAATGAATTGAATATGTGATGCAACCTATGGTTCCGATTGAAGTTTGAAAATCGGACGATTGTGGTTAGCGCCACTCTACAAGAGTGTACACTATGGTAAAACCACTAAACCCATCTCTGCCAAATTTTAACTACATCATCTCCTTAGTTCTAGGAACGTTTAGCAAGAATAAAATTTACAATAATAATAATTTAAATGCTTAATGTTGAGTAGCAGAAACGGGATTTGCCACACTGTCATATACTTTTATGGTTAGAAATTAAAATCCAACCAGATAAAATCAATACAATTATTTCTGCAAAAAATAAAAAAAAAATAAATGATTACCAAATGAAGATTTGATTTTGATAATTTGTGTAAAAATATGAGACATGGGCCTTTAGCTACAAGAACTAATATCCTCAAGAGTTTTTTAACAGTATCTTTTCCATCCGGATTACCAACTCATTCGTTAAACATAAAAATTAAACGTCTAATAATGTTTTTTCTTGATCCTCAACCGCGTAATCCGTGTAATGGTACCAGTTTAAAAATGCCTGCAATTCTAGGAAATGTGATTGAATAAATAATGCTCAATTGGATACTTCAATACAAGATTTTATCGATAAGCAAATAAAACTTCAATTATTAGTTAAAATTATCTAACAATAATTTTTTTAATAATAATAATGCTTTATTGTCATATTTACAATTACAAATAATTTAGTATACATGTTCCGGTCTTAAGTCCTCTACATGATTAACATAGTTTTTATAGTTTAGTTAATAGTTTTACACTTTACAGATTATCTGTCAACAGTGGGAAAATAAGGAAAAAACCCACATAAAAAAAAAAAAAAAAAAATGTAAAAAAAGTAAAATAATTACATGGTATAGAATAAAATATAGCTTAAGAATTAAATACAATTAATAACTAAATACAAAACAATAATAATACATATAAATAATCTATACATAATAACCAGCATACATAAATGAATGACAATATGTACATAGCAGTTGAGTAACCAAAGGGAGGTTTATGTTAAGAGTACATGTTTGGTTCTTTTGTGCGTGTATCTTTTGAGGGAATTTTTTATCGTAGTTACCAATTTCTTTTAATAGGGGATTTTCTGAATTTGTTTTTTTTCCAAAGTATGCTTTGGTTTGTTCAAAGACATACTGTTTTAGAGGGAGTAAGTTTAGGTCATGGAGCATGGTTGATATTTTAGTATAACGAGGGTAATCATTGATGATCCTCATGCAAATGTTTTGAACTCTTTCCAATTTATTATAGTTAGTGGAGCAAGTTGAGCTCCACACCGGAGAAGCATATGTGATTTGTGCGCGAATAACTGTTTTATATAGTATAAGTTTATTTTTAGGGCTTAATTTCGATTTTTTATTGAAGTAGGGAAACATTTTGTATAAAAGTTTTTTAGCTTTGTCAATTTTATTGTTTATATGTTCGGTGTATGTCAATGATTTGTCTAGTGTTAAACCTAAATATTTTATTGATTTAGACCAAGGTATGTCTTCTGTGTTTAAAATGATATGCTGGTCTATGACAGGTCTACGTTTGTGAAGATTATTGCCTCCGATTTGCTAGTATTTACTTTCAGTTTCCATCTCCAGCAATATTTATTAATTTTTTTGTAACTCTGTTGCAACCGATTTACAATTGTATCGATGCGGTATGAAGTTGTGTACAGTGCAGTGTCATCTGCGTACAGAGATATTGTTACGTTGGGGTGTTTCGGGAAGTCTGTTAGGAACAGGTTAAACAGAGTTGGAGATAGGCAGGAACCTTGTGGGAGACCTGCAGGAAGGGTAAGTGCTTTGGAGGAGAAAGAGTTTATTTGTGTATAAAAATTGTCTATTAGATAGAAATGAATGAATAATATGAATTAAGTAAGGTGGAAATTTGTATATTATGAGTTTGTGAATGAGCCCGGTATGCCAAACTGTGTCGAATGCTTTTTCCAAGTCTAACAAAAGCATTCCTATGTGTTTTTTCTCATTAAACGCTTTAGTAATAAAGTCAGTGAGACGTGCTAGTTGGTCAACAGTGGAATGGTGCTGCCTGAAGCCGAATTGTTCTTCTAAAATCAGCTTATGCTGTTTAATGTGATTTTGGATGCGGTTTAAGAGTAATCGTTCTAAGATTTTTGACATAATATTTAACAAGCTTATGGGCCTGTAGTTTGAGATATCTTTTGGATCTTTGTTTGGTTTCGGAATCGCTATTGTTTTTGAAGTTTTCCATGCGATAGGGAAGTAATGGTATCTTAGTATTGAATTAAATATTTTAGTTATATGAAAATGGCTTTTCTGCTTAGATTTTTTATAACTATTGTGGGAATACCGTCGTCACCTGAGGCATTTTTGGTTTCTAGGTTTCTAATGATTTTGCCTGTCTCTTTCGGGGAGATACAAGAAAAATTGCTATCAAAAGAAACATTTAAATAATCCCGCACTGATTTTAGAATTTTTTTATTCTGGTGATTTGAGCCATATTTTGTAGTAGTAAGGTGACAAGAGTGAAAGTTTGAGGCTAGTAGGTCGGCTTTATCTTTATCTAGGTAGGCGTAATTGTTATTTTGTTTTAATGGAGGGATTTTAGACGAAGGATTTGTAAAAGTTCTGTGTATTTTCCAGATTTTATTGTCACCTGGTGTAAAGGAATTTAATGTGGTTGACCAATTTTCGTTTTTCCAACTATTTAGGCGGGTTCGAACATAATTACTGAATTTATAGAACATTGTCTTTAATGTAGGGCATTTGTTGCGTTGATATTTTTTCCGAAGTCTGTTTTTAATCTTAATGAGTGATATTAATGTGAGGGGTATATTATAACGATGGATAGAAGGTAGCGAATGTTGCGGGATAGATGCTGACATAGAGTGTTTGATATGCATATTTAGTTTATTAATATAATGGTCGATATCTTGGGGGTTGGTAATTATTGGATTAATATTTATTTGTGAGTCTAAAATGTCTCGAAATTTTGGCCAGTCTGCTTCTTTGAAAGCAAATTTTTTTGTTTTGGCGTTAATGTCAAGTGTTGACCCTATACGGAAAATCACGGTTGTGGTCCGAGTTAAGACAAGGTAAGGCGACGAGCGAGGATAAATTATGTACATTTTTCGTAAGAGCTAAGTCAATTATACTTGGTTTGTAAGTTTTTTGAGAAGGTATATGGGTTGGTTCGAAGGGGCTGTGTAGTTGAATTTGATTATTTACAACATAGTTCAATAATAATTTTCCATTTTTATTTGTATTATGGCAGTGTGTGTTTTGAGTTAAGGTCACCAAGGATTATTATATGTTTGTTCAAACGGAATAGTTTAGATATGTCATCGATATTTATTTTATTTGGCGGAATATAGACTGAAATAATTGTAGTTTTTTTATTGTTAATTAGCGTGTTAATAGCGACTGCTTCAGTAAATGTTAATTCGGGAACGTGCTGATAATGGTGTTGGACATCGGAACGAACTAATATCAAAACGCCGCCGCCAGCTCTGTTACGATCGTTTCTATAAATTTTATAACCCGGAACCGTGAATCTGTCTTCTTTAGAAAGCCTGGTTTCACACACTGAGATAATATGAGGTACATTTTGCTGTAAAAATAATTTGAATTCTACATCGTTACCTCGAATTGTTTGGGCATTCCACATCATGAATTTAATTTTTTTATTTTTATTTACCATTTATAACGGTTAAAAGTATGACTAATAATGAGAAATATGAGGATAATAAATAAAAATGAAATAGTTGTAGAAACAAGAGAAAGTATGAATGTGTTTGTTTGGTATTTATGTTTATAGTAAGCGGGATCTGTAATCTGTTTGTTTTGCTCGAGATATTCTTCAGAGGTTCTTTAATATTTGTAAGGTGAAGGTCATGAGAGTTTGTGGGGTGAGAATATACATTTTGAAGTACCAGTACGTAGATGTAGTGAACTGAGAAAATATTATTGTGAGTGTGGGTTGTGAAGGAGGTATTCGGGAAGGCGAAGGTTGTAAGTAGTTTGATAACATTAGTTATTGAAATATTTTTGTGCATGTAAAGATTATGCAGTTTATATATAAAACACAGATTTAACAAATACGAGGGAGTGAGTAAACGAAAATGAGTGGTTAAATATTTAAATTTGAAGTGATTGTATATATTCGTGTGTGTAAATCGGTGGATCTCTATGGAATTGTAAAGGTATCTGTCGAATAAATACCAACAATAAATACAATCAAAACTACAAGATTTAAAGAATTTAAATACCATGTGCAGTAAATTCCTTAGTGGAAAACACAAGCAAAGTCGATATACATAATAAATACTTAAATTGATATTGTCAAAGTTGCACATTAGTCAACTAAGCTCAGTAAGCCTTCAACTAATATAAATACTTTAGACATACTGTCTTCTGCTGTTTTCATTTCTGAAATTATGTTTTTAAATTTACTAAAAATATTTTTAAAATTAAATAGACCGAAGAACTGTTTTATGCCATTAAAAACATCTTTAATTGAAGGTTCATTTTTGGCCGAAGAGTTTTCCGAAGGATTAACATTTTTAAAGTTTTTTTTCTATCCAACTAGAATTCGCCTTTGGTAATGCTGGAAACTCATTATGTTTTGGTTTGAAAATACTGCGTTCCGAGGGCTTGATAGTTGGTCTCTGTTTACTTAATTGGATTTGTTGGTTCCTGATATATTTCGGGCAGTTTTTGTGGTTTGAAAAGTGTTCTTCTTGGCAGTTGCAACATTTAGGTACAAAACCGTCTGTTAGTATGTTAGGGCAATCACGTGATAGATGATCTCCAGCACATTTAAGGCATTTTGGGGTTTTATTACAGTTCCGTGCTACGTGGTTGAATTCTTGGCACAAAAAACACTGAGTCAAAGTTTTTTTTACTATTATATTTTTCCCATTTAATTACAACACTGTTGCAGTACCTGATATGATTTAATTTTATTAATTGATCTTTATTTTCGAGAATCACTACCGAAAGAGGTAGTTTTGTTTCAGTGTTCTCAGTTTTTTTAATCATTTGAAAAATTTTGAAAATTTGTAGTCCTTGGCTTTTTAAGTCATTTAAAATATTTCCATCGGAAAGTCTGGATCGGCATGCCTTTTAGAATTACTTTTGGCTTTATTTCATGTTTCGGAGTATATGTGTGAAATTGAAACTGAAGTTGTTTTAATTCGGTCTTCAGATTGACGAAATCCTCTCCTGTTTGTACATAAAATATTGTTTTGTTGCCACTATATTTAACATTCAAGTCTTTTATTTTTGACTTTAATTTAGTTAACATATCTTTAAGATTATTAAATGACCCACTTACAACTATGGGGGGATATTTAAGTTTTGTGGTATTTTCTCCTGGATTTGAGTCGGAATCTTCGTCATCTTGGTCAGAAAATACCGAAAAACTATTGTTTATTGGGATATTATATTGAGTTGACTCACCTCTTCTTCGTTTTTTGCGTTGTACTTGAATTTTCATTTTTTGAAGTACTAGGTCTTGGTTCTTCCATAGATTCTAGTTTACCCCAAGGGGCATAGTTTTTTACACTTTTATTTTCGCTAATGACACTGATAATAAAATAATAGAATATATAAGAATAAACGAACAAAACTGGGTAGGAAATAATAACACAGAACTTAGACGAGAGTTAATGCTTACACTGCGGCTGCTAGTGCTAGACTGTCTATCTAACAATAAGTTACTTATGAGAGCGGGCAAAGCCGCGACTGGGAACGCTAGTACTTATATAATTACAAATATACTTTTAGCTTCTTATTTATTTATTTATATAATATTTAATTATATCTGCTTACATTTTATTCTATCCTTGTATAACTAGGTTTCGATAACTAATTGGATAGTTGTGATAACTGTTCCAAAACTGTATAATGAGAGACTTCCTTTAAACTGAGTGTGAGAAATCACTGCTCCGTGAATAGGATTTCTAAAGCGTATCCCTTCAGTAATATGATCGGATGAGGGGGTGAGGAGGGGGGTGATAAGCCGAAGAGACTCCCCGCCGAGAGGGAAATAGGTCGGGGGGGAAGGGGGCGAGGAAATTGGGCTCTTTTCCACTAGCTAGACACCATTTCCTCAATGAAGAATTAAGGTCGTAGCCAGGCTACCCCACAGTTTTCTGTTACTGAATTTGAGCCAAGCAGTTTGGTGTTACTGTATGAGGGAATCTAAAAAAAAAAACTGTAATTATTCATCTCTCTCCCAACACGTCCATTGAAGACATATGTCCTGTATTTCGGAGGTACAGAACACTATCTCACATTTCCGTAACATTACAGAAGAGCAATTAAAAAAAAAAAATTATTCATTTCATGAACTGTTTATTATACTTATGTGTATGAAATGAATCTTGATTTTCCCATCTAGAATAGGTTGGTAACCCGTCCTCCCTGCCCTAATTGGAGTACATAAAGACGTTATTCCCTCCCCAAAAAATAAATTTTATGTAACACCTTACAATTAATTTGTCTAGGACATAGAATTCTATACCTCTGTATAAAGGGAAGAAAGGTGAATAGGAATACGTAATAATGTATTTATGGTAAAGAAAGGACATAGTGTTCTGTACCTCGGAGGTACAGATATAAGTTAATTACAATTTAGATAGTACATAATGATCCCTTTATTGCCTCTCAAACATTCCAATCCCATATCCTAAACCTTCAAGAATGGTGTGAAAAATGGAGAATCAAAATAAATCCAAACAAATCACACCAAATAACATTTACCCTACGTCGTAAACCTACGACTTGCTGTCCTACTGTATCCTTTAATGATATTCCACTAATCCCTGTTGAACAGATCCGCTACCTAGGACTCCACTAGGACAGACGTCTAACTGGGAATCCACATACAAGCCTAAAACGACAAGAAACTGCCCGTCGTTACAGTCTACTTCAACATTTACTAGACTAACGTTCAAAGCTCCCAATTAATTACAAAAGACTCATTTACATGACTGTGATTAGACCTATTTGGACGTACGGAGTTGAGCTTTGGGCTCTACTAAACCATCCAATTCATCTCGAATCCAATCTTTACCATCCAAAATCCTTCGAAAAATCCTCAATGCTCCTTACTTTGTGGCCAATAAACTAATCCATAAAGATCTTAATGTTCCATATGTTTCTGATTTAGCCCAAACCAGATACCTACCCTTCCATTGTAAGCTCCATAACCACTCTAATCCACTAGTCTCCCAACTTGCTTCCTCCTCCATCCCTGATAATCCTCCGAGGTGTCTGAAAAGAAGATGGCCTAGGGACTTTTTAGTGTAGATTTTATTGAAGTGCTACTAGTGAGTAGTTCTTTATAAGTTATTCACATGCCATTGTATTCACTGTCAACACATTTACTTGTTGTATATTATTTTATACAGTTGTAAATATCAATAAATGAAAAAAAAGGTAGTACATAAAAAAAATTCTGTATTTCTGGATAAATAAAGTCTCCTAAAAATAACTAAAAGTACGATAAAATGATATTATCTGCCTGCATTTATTTTGTAAGTTACATACCTCCGAGGGACAGAAATGTAAAAAAAAAATTATTTTTTTTCCTTAAATCGGAAATCATTGAGTTAACAGACTTAGATGTTGTTCTGCTTGACAGAATTAAACTAACTTCGAAGTTACCTGCTCTGAATATAATGTGTAACTTTTCAGTTTAATATAACTCTTATGAAAAAAAATCAATTAGTACTATTAATTATGTTTCAATTTATCCCCTATAGCAAAGACGAGACCCAAACCTGTACCGAACAAGACCCTAACACATGTCAGAGCGGGAGGGGTTGATGAATCGGCGGATCGTGTAGAACTGCCGGGAAGATGCGGCGATAGAGATGTTTTCTCAGGAATTAATCTAAACGTCATCCAAGCTGAGGCTCCCTTTCGAGAAACTAATCTTCACCGCTCAGTTGGAAGATGGTATTATCTCAGAGCGGCTCTACTTAAAGGCACAATCTCCATTTATAAGAGGCTGTTCTTCGGAGCGAGCACATCTCCACCGACGGGCTACTGGTGTTGGCCCCCCGTCGCTCCGACAATAATCGACGATCTATGGGACTCGATTACTTACACTGGCAGTCGATTTGTTCTTATCGTCCTGGGAACTCCCTCAGGACTGTCTGCCATTTATCCACTGTCGGCATTCCTCAGGAGCAACCGTCTCCAGCCTAATCGCCCAGCGCCTCGGGCAGTGCTACCAACTGTCGCTACTGTTCAATCTCTGCTTCCTTGATCCGGATCTGGAGATGATAATTAAGCAGCTGACAGTTGAGGATAAAATCTTTTATTCGAGATAGCCTGGCCCATCCGAAATAATTAAAACCAATAGAGTTCAGATTAGCGTGAACCATTAACTTGAATTCAACTCTGAAATAAAAACATGAATTTGTAAAACGTACAACTTCTTTATTTGGTTTTAATAATTTTAACATTTTTTTTATGTTAGTTAATAATTGAAAAAGCGGCTTCATTTTGAGGCATTAGCCTTTTCTTTCCCAAAACATCAAATACTCCTCACAACACATATCATACATATAATATCGTTATAAAGTAATAATACCAATTACTTTATTCGTTAAAGAAAAAGTTCTTGTACAAATATTTTAAAATATAAACAATTTATTATATACTTCTTGTGAGGAGCTGACTGCACATCTTTGTGAAGTTTGCATGGTTAACAAAATATTACTCCTACTATATACATACTACACATTATTAGACTCTGTTTTAAATGCATTATTTTACATTATTAAAAATTAATAATTAATGTACTTATATATATATATATATATATATATATATATATATATATATATATATATACATCAGAGTAAGTAGCTAGGTAATTAGTAATTTCGGGAACAGTGTATATCTTAGCAACTGATAATAAAAATAAGTAAATATAATTTTCCTTTTCAATACTGCCTATATTGAGAATGCTCTCTATATTTACATAAGGAGGTGAATCAGTTATATATTGCTGCAGGTATATCTCTCTATATACATTGGATGACATACATATAACGTTATAAAGTTACTATAAATATGTATTTAACTACTTCTTTTCTTAGAAATTCAAAGAGTCCACCTATTCTGAAATAACATTTTTTTAAAACGTTTTTTACTAAAAGTCGAATGCCTTTACCTATGACAGTTCGGTACCTTATTTATATACCTGTTTAATATCTTTAAAAAAGTATAACAGTGTTAACCACTCAAATCGAGTACATTGTCCCTAAATCATTACAGTAATGTTTTTGCTTATCTTATTATAATTAGAGATTCTATATAATAGTTACAACAGTAGATGATTTTAAAAAAATGTTTAGATTGTATTTCAAAGAAGAAAAAAATTATGAAAATAATGTTTTTATTCAAAAATAACCAATATAGCCCAAATATCATACGTTTCGTAAAAAAAAAAAAAAATTCTTTATCCAATCGCGTCCCTAAACTCAGAAGTTGATAATTTATAGTAAAAATTATATTAAATTTATATGCTGAAGTTCATAATTTTATCATTGGAATTATAATAGGTTAGGTTAGGTTAAATTTCTTTTGGACAGTCGACATCAAGAATCTTTATAATGTCCTTCCTTAATTTATATTCCTCTCTTTATACTTTTGATTATTCTTAAAAATGAATATTTGGTCGGTTTTAGGAATTTAATAATTATTTTTATATTATTACTATCAGGCCTGGAACTACGGAGGGGCAGAGAGGGCACGTGCCCCGGGCGGCAAAATTTAAAAAGTTTATAAGAAAAGTAAGTTATTAATAATCTTTCCAAAACAATAATAATACAATCGATATTGTTTAATTTTATTTCATTTCTTCTTCATAATTTATAAACTTTATTATACTGTACTACGGAGGTAATGTATTTTAATGGTGTGGAAGAGTGGGGGCAGGGGGCGGCAAACTGATCTTTGCCCTCCCTGACAAAACAATTATACTATTGAGGAGGGCAGTGCTCTAGAATGTGTCCAATCGTGAGTTGTATATTGTGGCACATTGGGTACTTGGGTGGGGTGTCCATCATCAGAAGAAACCACGGGAATTCGAGTATGGCCGATACTAAGTCTAGTTATAACGATAGCTTCTCTTCTGTTGTGGTTAGTAATTATTCATTGAAATTATAATATATAAAAAAAATCCATTTTTTATCAGAAAGTAATCATTAAAAATATATATGATGATAAAAAAATTCTTCTGTGATATTCACAAAACTTAACAAATAGTTGTTTCTTTATAGAATAGGTTAAACTGCATATTTTCTATTTCTTTCTTGGAATTTCGATTTTATCAGAGTAAACTTTATCTACATTTTTGTAAACAAAAATCAGGGAACAAAATTTAACTAATTTTAAATTATTCGTAAATTTAATTTGTAGAGTATCACAGGTATCGCTTAAAATGATCTCCACTATTTCTAATACAAGCACGATATCTTTTTCTTATTTCTGTGGTAGTTGTTCTAAAAATAAATTCTTCCTTCATTATGGTAATCGTGGCATTGATTTTTTAAATAAATTCATAAAAAAAAAAACCTTAAGAGTTTGTATATACGAAGTGACATTAAATAGGTTCAAAATGAACCTCCCAACCCGAGATAATTTTTTGGCCAACGATCTTCCGAACACCCTGTAGATATATATATAAAGTAAATTTTTGTTGTAATATTGTATATTGTATAAACTGAGCTAACCCAAAGACCTAAGGTATCTTAACTAAAATTTTTGGACTTGAATGCTCATATAAACCTCTTGATCCCTTTATAATTGTTCTAAATTTTTAGTTGTTTTTTTAAACCTAGCCTCATACCTGATTATTTCTTATTATGTTTGGTAGTTATAATCGATAAACTATTGTGATGAGTATTAATTTAATGACAAAAAATTACGAAATCATTTTTTTTTTTCATAATGAAGGATTTGAAAGTTTGTTTTGGCGATGCCAAATTATTTCTAATAATGTGATTTCATGATTTCACCGATTTTCTATATAAATACATTTTTTGAATAAATATAACATTGTTATAATAAAATTAATTCTTTGAATGGAAACCAAAGTATATCAAATAAATAAGAATAAATTTAAATGATTTTAAATTAGAAGAGCTTCTGAAGGAAGAAGAAGATCTTATTGTCCTTCAAACTAGTTCTTAACTAGCCTCAATAACATTTTCATCTCTACCATATCATTCAGAAACATCTGATTACCCCTGCCTACAAGTAACTATCATAGTTTCTTCGATAATTAAGTCATTACTGAACTGCCAGTTATTTTTTTTTAAAGACACTGTATTTAGTTTTTCCAGTATTTAACTCGAGATGTAATTTCTGCATAGTGCCAATTATAACTTCCTTTTTTAAAAATGTAATTGTTTCCTGCACATCACTCACGATCGGAATCATAACCTCGGATCGTCGCTGCCGCAGAAGCATAGACTACTCATTAAGTTGTATCTCACTTTCTCTCTAAAATCTGGTGTTTAAATGTTGCATACTATCTCGGACGATAATTGGCTAGATCCCGCTACGGAGGTTTAAATAAACACCAAACCCGAGCCCAGTTTCCGGCCGGACATTATTTCTATTAGCGTAGTAATTATAACGAAATGTCTCCTAGGAAATGAGTCCCCCACGAAAGTGGACTTTCGAGAGCTATTAGCGTAAGGACATGATCGACAGCTTTCGAACAGGACTCGAATCTGCCCAGTCGGTATTTAGCTCTGGACCCAATTAGGGGAGGTATTAGCTACACGCGAGTAGGTTCCCATTTACTTCTCGATAGGCGACACGACTTGCTAATGATTGATTTGGTTCGAAACCTGTTGGTTGCACTAATATTAGTGTAAATAAAATGACCCTACAACCGTAAGCTGATCCAGGACTTTTGAACCAGGATTTTCCATTCAATTGAAATATTTTCCTGTCTTGGTTTATTTACGTTTTATATTCATTGCGGGTTATAAATATAAGTTACTAATAGCTCCACAGACATTGTGTAAATGCCATCTTTTCAGATGCCTCGGAGGATTATCAGGAATGAAGTGGAAAGCAAGTTGAGAAATTATTGGATTTGAGTGGTTATGGAGCTTACTATGGAAGAATAAGTATATTGTTTGGGCTAAATCAGCAACTTTATGGATAAGTTTATTAGTGACAAAGCAAAGAGCATTGAGGATTTTCCGAATGATTTTGGATTGTAAAGATTGGATACGAGATGAATTGGATAGTTTAGAGAAGCCCAAAAGCTCAACTCCGTACGTCCAAATAGGTCTAATCATTTAAATTCATTTAAATTCATCACAGTCATTTAAATAAGTCTCTGTAATTAATTGGGAACTTTGAACGTTGAATGTTGAAGTAGCCTGAAACATCTTAATTTAAATATGAAGTTAATAATTTCTTATAATAAGAATAATAATAATAAAAGAAATCTTTTCTCCGCATAAATACATCCATGGAAGATGGCCATAAAGAACTTATGGCCAGGCCGTTTCTGGACTAAACTTTATAGGAAACGAAAAATATAAATTGCAAGAATCTGTATTTCGCTTTAAAAGTTGTGGAAAAAACAATTGTACTACGAAACTCATTCATGTGTCTTGGATTTATTACTTATGTGAGGATATAGTGTTTCTAGGCTAAAGGTTGTGAAAGCAAAAGATTTGGTTAAAATCCCTCCCATGCAGCATGTTTTATTCCCCCAATTAAGTGTTCCCATGTTATAAAGGATGGGTGCGTCCCAGGAGGGCTAGAATAAGTGTTTAATAAGCAACGTATTTTGGACTTATGAATGGAACAGTCTCTTAGAGAAAACTGAGTCTTATGTTATGTAGTAAACTCTATCTGTTATTATTATTTGAATAGCTTATATAATTAAGGATTGGAATAGTTCAGTGGATCGAGTCTGGCTGTAGGCATAAAATTTATTTTCTTTTAATTTAAAAGCTATGATTCGATTCCGGAATTGGTAGACACTTCTGGGGTATCCTATCCCTTATAAAGTGGGAGCTCTTATATTCAAGAAAAACTGAGGGTTTGAGGGTAAATACTGACCACATCATCTCATTATATAGCCGTTGGTCTCGAAACAATACTTCCTTACCAAGTACTGAATCTATGACCATTTATAGGTCGTTCCTTATTTTAAAATATTATTCACTACAACATTTGCGTCATTTTGTCATCAAGCATAGAAATTAGAATGTATCAAAAGATTGAAAAGAAAAATTACATGAATCATGTCCAGTGGACCTGTGTTCATATTTGATGAATCCAATCATTTGGACAACATTCTAACAAAGTCCTAAAACAGATGAACTGAGGGCACGCTCAGCTGTTCCAAAAACGTTCTAAGCTTTCTCTAACAGCCAAATTATATGTTTACAAACAATTATCACCTTTAATTTGGGGTTTTGGTTTGAAACTCTGGAGTGATTCCGCGATCAAACGCTATGAGAATGTTTTCAATCAAAAGTTTTAATGAGATTTTCTGAAAATCCTCCATCATATATATTTTATCCTACCTTATATTGTTACTTAAGCGTTCTACAGAACTACGACTTAAGAAAATAAATTTTTATTCCATATCCTTTATCAACTCAAACCATGTACACAAAGACAGTTACCAATTTTACATCCAGACAATCCACTTAGATAGTTTAAGGGACGTTCGGCTGTGTACTTACTATTTATTTTTACCTTTTTAATAAAAATAATTACAATCAATGGATTTGCTTTAAGTACAGGTATATTCATACTACTGTGTAAAAGGAAATGCCATTTTTCGTTTGTGATTACTAATTACTTATAATGATAAAAGCTCTTTTTGTAATTCGACCTACGTTCGTTCATTCATAAAAATGGTCATACAATATATATATATATATATATATATATATATATATATATATATATATATATATATATATATAGTAAATAAAAAAACGTAGGTATGTAAATTTGAATAAATCAATATTCTGTCACAATCAATTAAATGTATACGATTATATAAAAGGACAAGCCATTTTTCATTTATGATTCACGAAAACTACTAAACCAATCTGTACCAAATTTGAACAACATCATCTTTATAGTTTCAGGAAGGTTCAGCAATAATAAAATGTAATCTATCAATTGATTTTTAACTAAAATTATAGTGGATAATTAAAGTTTGAAAATTGACCGATAGGTGGCGAGCGTTATTCTACATAAGAAGCTACGAAAGCTATATAGTGCTTGAAATTGATAATAAACTTTATTTATATTCAATTTAATAATTTAAAAATATTTAAATATGTGGATCCAATTGAAGTTCGAAAATTGACCGATGTGTGGAGTAGAAAAACTATATAACCAATCTGTACCAAATTTTGACTACCTCATCTTCATAGCACAAGAAAGGTTAAGCAATAATAAAATTAACTGATTTTTAATTAAATGTTTATTAAAAATGCCATAAATCTGTGGATACCAGTGAAGTTTTAATATTGACCGATTGGTGGTGTGCTTCATTTTGCAAGAAAGGTTACAATGGTACGGTGTTATCTAGAGCTTGAAATTGAAAGTAAAATTTACTTATTTTCAATCAAATTTGTTATTAAAATGAGATAAATATACTTGTGTAGTTTGAAAAGGTACCAGCATATAGCAAATAATATAGTAAATATCCTCAGATCATCAGGATTACAACTCTCAAATTAAAATTAAAAATTGTCAAATAATGTTTTTAAGTGAATAACAACCACATAATCAGTGCAATGGTATGAGGTTAAACTTTACTGGAAATGTCATTGAAAAAGCAGTGCTAAATTGCATACTTCAATATAAGATTTTTATTTCGATTTTTCGAGATTTATAAATAAAACGTAAATTATAAGTAAAGTTATTTAGTTACGAGAGCGGGGGAAGTCGCGGCGGGGAATGCTAGTTGTGTTATATGCGTATATTATGAAGAGTGTAGTTTAAATAAAGTCATAACCTAATTGATGTGAAAATAAGTATAGAATAAATTAATGATTATTTTAATAAGCCAATTAATTATTATGCTTTGGTTTGAAGTGAGTCGGTCCCTCGGTAGCGGGAGCTGCTAATGACGACAAGGTGGACACACCAAGGGCCGTTAACTGCGGTGTGATGTCTGTAATGACAGCCTGTTCTGGAGGTGAGAACTCCTCGTCCACGAACAGCTGCGGTGTGTGGAGTACCCATTAGATCCACATTAGCCTATTAATTATATCTCTTCTTTACATTTTGATATCATCTCGTCCCCACACTTTCTCTTCGGCTAATTTCAGGTCGCTCCGTGCCTGGGATCTCATCAATAGGGCGATGGATAGCTCATCGAATAAATTACAAAATTAACATTAAAGCAATTACAAAATTAGAACGGACTTTCATTCGTGTGAATCTTTGAGTGTAACAATAAAATGATTCCTATCACATATGATATAAGTAACCAGATGACTTACTTATATCAGATAATCATTTAGATGAATGAAACATTTTTTTTTTTTTTTTTTCGATTTCAAACAGTTTTAAACATTAATCTTCTTTTTTTCTTCCACAAGAGCTTCATTTGTTGGAGTATGTATATTTATTCTCCATAATACAGTAATTATCGCTAAACCTTCCTAAAACTATAAAGATGATTTAGTTAAAGTTTGGTAAAGATGGGTTAGTAGTTTTTCTACTCCACATATCGGTCAATTTTCGAACTTCAATTGGATCCACATATTTAAATATTTTTAAATTATTAAATTGAATATAAATAAAGTTTATTATCAATTTCAAGCACTATATAACCCTCGTAGCTTCTTATGTAGAATAACGCTCGCTACCTATCCGTCAATTTTCAAACTTTAATTATCTACTATAACTTTAGTTAAAAATCAATTGATTGATTAGATTTTATTATTGCTGAACCTTCCTGAAACTATAAAGATGATGTGGTACAAATTTGGTACAGATTGGTTCAGTAGTTTTCCAGTGGATCATAAACGAAAAATGGTTTGTCCTTTTATATAATAGTATACAATTAATTGATTGTGATAGAATATTGATTTATTCAAATTTACATATCTACGTTTTTTTTATTAACTATATATATATATATATATATATATATATATATATATAAACCGCCATCGTTCGAAGTTCAGCCGGAGTTTGCAGCCTCTACCACCAGAAACTTTAGCATATTTTTTTATTGTCCGAGGGACAAGACGTTCCTAGAATGTGCAAGAGAAAATGGTGGACTCCAGCGCTCGAGATGAGGAAGTTTCGGAAGGAGGACGGGTGGAGCAGGGTCACCTACAAACGGAATGACGGAGGTAGAAGCTTGCAGCCGCCTCGAGGAGAACCCATGGAGAAGAAGGGACAAGCGGATTTCAGCAGGTCGGGAACGTCCAGTGATGCGGGAAAAGAGGCCAGGGACGGACAAGCAGACTTGGAGAAGGGAAGAAAGGAAATGCCATGGTTGCGGGAAACCAGGCCATTTGGTGGCACAGTGCCCCCGCACGAGGTGGTCTTTCGAATGTGGCACAGAATGGCCACATTGCGAGACCAGTGCCCCTATATCAACAGGCGCAGAGGACCGAACCAGGCGGAGCCGATGGAGGTGAACGCCCAGCGGGTTGTGGCGGAGGAGCCGACGTCCATCGGAATCGACAAGATCGTCAGAAACTTCGGAGACGGAAGGAGAAGAAGAAGGGGAACCGGGGGCTAGGAGCACGCCAGGCAGGAGGAAGCGAAAGGATGAGCGGAGAGCGAAGGACGGCGGCGGAAAGGAGAGCACACGAGGAGGTATGAGGTGAGTGCAAAAAGAGGGGCAACCGAGTGTTTGTTAATAGTGTTAAGAGCATAAGTGGTGGGTTGCCTATTATAAAAATTGCGAAGGGTGTGTGGTGTCTGGTTGACACGGGAAGTTCAAATACGATTATGTGTAAAGAGGTTATAAAAAATTTATGTAAGGGAGAGGATACCCCGAGTACAACAACCGTGTAGTTGTAAATTAATTACGCTGAGTGGCCCCTGTAGAGTAGAGGGTGAAGCGCAGATAGAATTAGGAAGGTGGGGGAAAAAGAAGGGGAAACTATATATATATATATATATATAGCCATCTTTATAAATGAATGAACGTAGATCGACTTACAAAAAGAGTTTTTATCATCATTAGCAAAGTCAAAACTAATTGGCTAAAAGAGACTCAAAATGACTTAAATCAATACAAAATTTCAGAGGAAGATATTATTAATAGACAAGAATTACGTTAGAATATTAAAATTGTGAAAGAGGAAGAAAAGATTACAATTGAGAAGAAATGGGCAGAGAAAACAGCACAGTGAGTTGATAAGGAGGTTCTGGGAAGACGGATAAAAATATGAAATTATGACGGACAATTGTGTTTGATTCAAGTTTTCACGCTCTCCTTATGGGGAATAATCGGAAATAGTAATATTAATAATTATATATCATTATATAATTATATATATAAATATATATATATATATTATATATATATATATATATATATATAAATATGTGTGTATGTATGTATGTAGGTATGTATAATAAATGATTTGGTTAATCCATTTTTGCGTAATGAACTCCTATTCAAAATGGGCTCACAGACTAAGCAATCAAAACCCAGTAACTGTTGCGACTAGTGAGTACGGTCGATGACTTGGGTAGATATCTTGCTAGTACAATATCTGGGTGGGCCCCTGTTCCGTCTTACTGTCTCTCAACAATTACAGGCACAGTTATAAGAAGAGATCAGTTCTCAGGGCCATTCCATCCGAGACAATCTCTTGGATATATCAGACGGAACAGGCTGCCTCTCGGATCAAGATGGCGAAGCACCGAGTGAATGGCTTGTGTGAAAACGTTATGAAAGCTAACGGAACAATGGATGGGATAATTGGTCAGCTGGGAAAGCCGATACCATTGCGAGGGTCCCGGTCGGAGTGGGGGTGGGGGTGTGATATGGTAAGCGAGTAACTGTAGCCTCCTAGATCTGTGGCGTTATCTGTACGGAGCAGAGATTTAGTCAGCCATATGAAATAAATGTGTTGTATCCACTGAAGTTCACATCCATTAATCAATTAAAGTTTATTAAAGATCAAGCAAATAACAAATGAGTGCAAAATTTATCATTAATGAATTATTAATAGCAGAAGAAGCACACCAGAAAAAATGCAGCTATCGAATTGTTTATAAAAGAAATGAAATGTGACTATTGTTTTTATTCAATATAAGGCCATTATGTACCCCAACTAAAGCAGAAATAAATAATTTACAATTTACTAACATATTCTGTAACCTGTTGCTTGGAGACTCGATGGTCAAGTGAGTTTGGGCGAGGATCACAGCGCGCTCGGTACAGAAGATCGTGGGTTCGAACTGTTTATTCTTCGTTAACTCCTGATATCCTCCCTTATCCTTCCAAAATCCCCACTTAAAGGAGGGCAAGACAGATCCAAAGTAATCCCAACGCTGTTCTCTCATCCGCGTTACTGTGTCTAAATCCGATTAGGACTTGAGTAGAGAAGCTGGTTATTACTAGAACTCCAGTAATATATATAAATCCAAACTAACTAAAGAAGATAAACTTAAAGATTATTCTGATTAGAAACATGATTGTGAAACTCAGCAAGAAGCCGATTCTAAAAAAGAATCAACCTCTGAAGATGAGATAGGAAAAAAATGTTTCTTTCCAATGGAAGATATCAGATGGGCTACAACTGACTTCACCAAATGTTTACATTAAAAAAATGTAAAAAACATGGATAACCAATGGAACAGGGACAATGTCTTGTAATATCATTTCTCATATATATATATTTTATAATAAAAAAAAATTACCGTTTTAATTGTTTTAAGGTTAAGCCGGCTGAGACCATCCTAGAGGAGCACAAGCTAAGGTGGTTCGGTCACCTCCTTAGGATGGTCCAAGAAAGAACTGCCAGGAAGACGTTCGAAACTCGGAAGAAGGCCAAGAGGAAGAACACGCATTTTTTGGGAGGAGAGCGTTAAAGAGGCGTTCTGGAGGCGGGATATGGACTGGAGCAAGAGAAGAGAGCTGGTCCAAGAAGAGGACATCTGGTCCAGACTACAAATTGTGACCCCCACACTGCGCAGCGGTAAACTGAGATAAAATGATTATTATGATTAAACAAAAATTATTTTTAGGTTATATTACTTCCATTCCAACTAAAAACAATCAGAATCGATTTTAATACATAATAGTTTAGGTGAGGACTGGATATATTCTCAGAAGGTGAAGAAAACTGTAGTGGTTGACAAAGTCATCCACGCGCCCGGTTACGTGACACCGGTAGGTGCGCCCGATCTAAGGTTACCTAAAACTGTTGCCAAGATACAATCCCCATGTACTCCTCGGTTGATGAAACGGGTTGTGAAGGCGAGAGATAATCCTTTTAATTCGTGTCATGAGAATATTTAAATCTGACACGATGTTCCCCTTGTTCTCTTGGAGCACACCTGCCCTCGGTTGGCAGCTGAAGAGCCGAAGAAGTTGATGGAACGGGTCAAGGGCCGTTAGCGAAAGTCATCGGTGGTGCTACTGATGAGGCATGCACCACATCTGCTTTGGCCTCTCAGGTGGGCAGATGCACGTTCTGCGAGTCGGGTAGGAATGTCAACTTCCAGGATGTGATAATTTTACAGGAAACTGCGATTTCTCCTTAGCAGCAGCCTTTTTTTTAATAATATATATTCGATTTTAGAGTTTAAACGTTTTTTGTATGTTAAAACAATTAAAAAAAAAAAGAACTTGTAACACTAAAACCCATAAAGAGCCTTAGGTTGAGTACTTGTGGTGATGTGGTCCATCAATCACGCTCTACTATCAGGTTTTCCCCACAATTAAGCGTACTCTCTTTATAGAGGCTGAGTGTGCCCCAGAAGGATCTTTAGATCCCGAATTTATTCCCTCAGCTGGACACGAACCCAAAGCCTAACAGTTCAATGCTTTACTCACTGAGCTACTCCGCTCCCTTAAAATTTGAATTATAGTTTTTAAAAACCTTATAAGTTGTAATTGCATGATTTAAAACTAAGCTTTTAATATCTTATAGAAATGTAGTTAATAACTTATTAACTTATCGCGCATCATTTTGTTAATGCAAGCATCAAGTGAGCTGATGACTACAGAATAACGTTATGGAGGATATATACGTACAGAGACTGTACATCTCTCCTCAACAGTTTAACACATCATAATCATTGAAACAGCTGAGGGCGCTTACATTTAAACAGCTGATTAATAATTAAAAAATAAAATGAAAAAACAAAACAATCAAATTGAAGTATCAATTTTATTGAAATTAAAACTAGTTAACTTTGATATATTTAAAATGCTTAACGTCTCAGAATAATAGCAATTTAAAATTGTTACTGCTGGTTTCCTAATATATTGCAGATTTTAAATGCGTAATCTCATTTTTTTTTTCGTAGGGGTTTCGTACTGTCTCAGTATAATTATTCTGCATTAATGTCATTTTGCATTGATCCCTCAATCCATCATGCTTATCTAATGTGAAAATTGTATTTATTTTTCATTTCTTTTGAATTTTCACTCTCTTTATTAAAAAATAATTTTCTCATTTCTCAAGCTACCGTTCAAAATATCAGTAACATCAATTTATTTTACTAATTTTATTTATCAGTGAAACCATCACTTTCTATATAATTTTAAAGCTTCCTTCCACCTTTCTATTAGTTTTTCGAACTACATATATTGTTTATTTATTTATTTAGAAATTGTTTTTGTTTTTTTTAAGAATAATTGCAATTGATATATAAATTTCAAGAAAAATTCCATTTTTGGAACATACTGCTGACTGTTAGTAGGATCATGCGAATACATCCAGTACTTCACCCATACACTCTTCCTGAACTGATGTGGAAATTATATGGTGAGTTTTTTAATCCTATGAAAGTCAAATCTTTTATATAAATCCGAATCTCCAAGTTGTTCAAACTGACAATGAGATAACACTTGCTCTCCCTCTTCACCTCTTCTCCATTATCCGAAGGTCCCTTCAAGACAGACCGTTAGCCCGGATGCCCCTCGTCTGTATTCTGTTCAATATTTCCATCCTAAGGAAATCGTCGGGGATTCGTTGCGGCCAATTGGCACCCGTTAGGACACCGCCACGATCTGTCTCCTCCGTCAGATCTTTTTATGTTATTGTCAAGGATGAATAGTCTTGTGTAGTCTGCCTCTCATCTGTAATGTGTTTGTGCTGGATCCTTAGAAATTAAAAAAACGCTTTTTAGTAATATTTGGCCTGTGATAAATTTATTTTATGTTTATGTATGGGAGTGTATTCCATTGATACTAAATTAATAAATAATATTAATAATTATTATATATTAAATGCTAAGAGCACATAAGTATAAAGAGCACATGTCGCTGGGTTTTTGGCAGAACACTAAATTATAGTATAGCAAGGTACCAAGTACACCCTGGAAAAAATTTAGCAGAAAGAGGATTCCAAGTTTAAGAAATTTAAAGGTTAGGTGGGAGGGATATACCCCTATTCAAGATGGATCTGAGAAATTAGAAGAGGCCTTTTGGATGGTCTTGTGATGGAGGAGGCAGATGCTGGAGGAACGAGGACCAGGATGGAAGATGAGAAAATAGGTTGAGAAGTACCTTGCGATGTCGACTTAGACCTTAGCACTATTGACAAGTACCATATATTGTAAATAGTCAGGAATAAGTTTAATATTCTCAATTGTTTTCTGTCCCAGGGTCTTTCTCTCCAACTCCTCAATATTTCTTTTGTACATCAATATAAAGCTTTCACTGGTATAAAGTATCATCTGATTATAGTTCAATATATTATTAACTTTGCTATGAAAGAAGAGATTTTGAAAACGGAGTGCCCTCTATACAAGCAAACTACTGCATTTTATTACTTAGCTTAGTTATAATAGCCTTTAATTACGTATGTCCATAACTCAAAAAATAAACCTTTTAACATATTTAAAATTTACAAAAAATTTTAACATATTTACAAATAAGTCCACAATTTTTATCATATTTACAAATAAAATTCTTCTGTAGATTTGAACAAGGGCCTTTCCTCAGACAGTATAGACCTAGACTTTCCCAGACGACCAGCCTACTGGAAAGCCGGGTTCGCGATTTGGATTCACTTCTCTTTCCATGTATCTCTATCCCTTGCCATTCTCCACCATAGTGGTCCGCCCTTCTTAAAGAAGTCACTCCATCTTTTCAACTGTCTTCCTCTTCGCCTTTTGTTGTAATAGGGTGTCCAAACAATCACTACTTAAAACAAAGTGACTTAGCTTTTATTTCTTCTTTAATATTTTTTTTTGTGACAGTTAAAATTAGAGATATTTTTGAATGTTTAATTAAATGTTGAAGATCTTCTTTTGTCTTTGGTTTTTGAGGATCTCATTTACTGTATTTTGTCAGAATTGGAATCCTTGCTAGGCGCTATGATGCGAATATTCTGCTAATGATCGTTCCTTCAGGATTCTTTTTATTGATTTTCCATATTGTTTCTATTTCTCAGCATAAGTTATAACAGTTAACAATCCTTAATAAGACATTAAACTCACCGAATTCCCAGGAGTGGTTGTTCTAATTTTAAACTCTGGCACTGGTTTTGCAATATGTACAAGTTTCTATAGTACTCCCAAATATTGTTAATTTTCAAGGAGTTCTCTTCAATACGTCTGATCTTATATGTTCATAAGACTGAACATAGGTAGGATGTTCACCAGTATCAAATTCGTGAACTTAAAAGAGTTTTTATAGTTCTATAAATTATTGTATGAATTAATATTGTCTGACAGATAATGAGGCGTCCTTATAAATATCTAATTAAAATCCCTCATTAATTAGATATTTATATATTTTTTCTCAGAATGAATATGGAAATTTTCTAGTAGTAAGTAAATCTGCCACCATTATAAAACTAAGATTCGAAATCGATCACTGCCTAGACCAGCAATGGCGTGAAATGCCACCAGCTGTAAGGCCGAAGGAAAACACTAAATATTTCCACCGCTAGCGATGTGCTAGCTAAGAAAGAATTGTGTATTAGAGCGAATAGACTCCTTCCCCCCTCCCCTTCCCTCTCGATAATATATTCAACAGCTGAGCTACACGTAATCATGAAATATATATATCTAGCCTGAGGCACCATCTTGTCGGAAACCTGCGTTCTCATTGGCCCGCTCTAGGGGTTGAAATATTTATAGAGTTGTCGTTGTGAGGGTGAATAATAGATAATGATCTATCCACGGCTGCCCTGAACATGTTCGGCCTTAGCGGCGATTTTTAATCGAAAAATAATTAATGTCAAGTTGGGACTATACTATCGATCTAAGTAGTAAAGCCAATCAATCGAAATTATTAACTGCATTAAGAATACAATGAATTTAATATTCATATATCTCTTGAATATGAATATGAGGGTCGTTTTCAAATAAAATGGCAATTTGCTGTCCCAGCACTTTGAATGGCTGTAAAAAAAAACATACAACCAATATTTCACTATTGTTAATTTTATCTTGTCGAGTTCATTTGTTTAAATTAATGTAGGCCTTAAAAATTCAATTTCAAATGTTTGATAAAGAAAAAAACAAAATAAATTATTAAAAATTTTGACGTAGGTTACTGTCCACAGTTCAAGTTTTCAACTTCTAACCTTCACAAAGAGTATAGGAATTTGTTTTCATTCTATTCTCTTTGTTACTTCCTGTAAAAGTATGTGTATATTAATTGAATATAGAACTTTCTTTTGAAAATATGAAATTTTGGGTGCTTGAGAAAAGATTTTCTTTGTGTCCGAGAATTTTCAAGTTTATTCATTTGATGTACGTGACCGGTGTAGAAGAGTGGGTTCTGGAGCGAGGGGAGTCGGGATAACGTCCTAACACCCCCCAGACTATGTGTTGTAACCATTCCCAACCAAAGGCCCAGGTCGCTGTATTATCCAAAGTAAGACGACATTGATTCTCAAAACATAGTGAGTGCCTTAATTCATTTTGACATACGTTACCATTGCTTTCTCACATTGAATTCAGCACTTCCAATCTAACTTTCTACAGTTCGTAGTTTTCTACATTACAACTGTTTCAGTGCCATTATATTTGAAAAAAATTGTAGTTAAATAATCTTTTTCTAATTAAAATTCCTAATATTTGGCATACGTTACTGTTGACATACGTTACCTGGGGAATCACTTTAAATTAGCATCCTTCAGAATCCTTTACCAAAAGCTGAATAAAAATCATAATCACTTGAGGTACGCATGATGATATAGAAGGATCAATGCAATTAGGATTGATGAATTCATCAATCCTAAAAATCATAATGCTGACAAGTTACAAACCCGGTTAGGTATGTCAAATTATTAAAGTTTTTATTTATTCTAAAATTCATTAAAAATCAAGGAAGCTAAAATTTGACGAACCAACCCAGGTATATATTCTCAAGTAGTTTGGCAACATCATAGTATGCCACAGAACATGAATAAGTAACTTTTTTTTTTGAGAATTTTTGGGTTGTATGGAAAGCTAAATTGCCATTTTATTTGAAAATGACCCATGAATATGACGAGGAAGATTATCATAGGACCTTAAATCAAATTACTGTTCAGCAATAGACCGAACTAAAACTAATGGACAACAGTAATTTTAGTTGTAGTCCTGCTACTAGAAACATAGTAATTCTATTGATGGACATATTGACTCAATGACTGTGATTTACTATCAGTAGTTTGAATATTTTATGAAACGTCAGAAGATATGATAACCAGATTACCTTTCGCTCTAAATCACACATTATTCTTCTTCTTCGAGCTTAGCAGACAACATATAGCGGCCCCACGTTTTTTCAACTTCTGCCTTCCATTTCTCTCGGTTCATTGCATACAACCCATTTATTCTCATTTACCGCATGTCTTGGAGTCTCTCCAGCGGCCCTTGGGAGACCCCTACTTCTCTTTCCACCTGCTGTGCCTTCGTAGATTTTTCTTGGCATCTTATTGTCCTCCATTCTCCTTAGGTGACCAAACCATTTCAATCTCATAATCCTGATGCTCGCCGAGATATTAAGGTCTTCGTATTTGCTGTACAGGTCCTTAAATCTCACATTAGTCAGTAATAATAAGAGATAAACTTTAACTAAAAATGAAACACACAATAGTGTATTCACTTGTGAGAAAATGGGTGAATCCTAGCAAAACATCAATGTTTTCTTGATTTTTATGTTTTTTTGGTGTGGTGAATTCGAATTTTTTTTTTTCAGTTTTTTGCTTCCATATTTAAAACAAAACATAGATAAATTAGACAAAAATAGAATAATTTACAATTCCTACTTGATGTTTTGTTTATAATCAAATTAATGGTGCGCATTGAAGTGGATATAGCAGCTAATGAACAACAGTCTAATTCATTATAAGATTACTTTTTTATAAAACGTTTTTTTTTATATCTTTTGAATTATAGTCAAAATGATGTGGCCGCTAGTTGACTATCTGATATACAACCTTGTCCAATCTTATTTAGTACCTTGACTCATCTATTTAATACCGTTATCTAATTTTATTTTTATTTTTGCTTCCAAAACTAGTTTGGTCAACAAAATTTCCCTTTAGCTAGGGTATTTCTCAATTCTATCTTGCGTCTGGAAATTCGGCACCTCGAAGATCCAGACAAGTAAGCCCACAGACTGCTGCGGCAAGACTCGCCAACAATGGCTGGCACCAAGGTCCTGGTTCGAAACGTCAAGAAAGAAAATATATTAAATAATTAAATACATGCAAGCTTTGCTAAAAAATACATAAAATACCAGACTAAGATAATATCATGAATGTTAATCTAAAATTTAGAGCTATTTTATACTTAAATTGTTCCTTGTTTCTAGGCCTTCATTCATGTACCTACCTAACCCTATTTCCTTATATACCCACTCAGCCATGAGTAACATCCTTGTATCCTGTCACATCAACGCTCAGTCCCTTATTGCCCACTATGACGAATTCCTTCAATATTTCCTTGATAACTTTTACCACATTATAGCCATATCTGAGACTTGGTTAAAACCCTTTATCCCTTCTTCCCATGTCTCCATCCCTAATTACTCATTCCTGCGCCATGATAGATCTGTCCGAAGGGGCGGGGGTGTCGGGGTCTATATCCACAATAGTCTTAAAGCCAAAATCCTTCTCCAATCACCATCTTCAGATTCTCCTCACGTTGAATACTTATTCCTTGAGATATCAACTACTCCCTACCCTTCGCTATATGCTGTGATTTACCGACCTCCCCATGTTCCATTTGACGATGCATTTGAAACCTCTTTAATTCAATTAACTTCTACCTACTCCAATGTTATAATCTCCGGTGATTTTAACACTAATATGTTATCCGAATCCTTTGATAATCCTTCCTCTTCAATTTGTTCCATTCCCTTAATCTTTATCTAGTACCATTTTTTCCCACTCATCACACACGATCCTCAGATACCTGGCTTGACCTTTATATTACTGACTCTCCAGACAAAATCCTTTCTTCATCTCAGCATCCAGTTCCTTTTCTCTCATCACATGACCTAATCCAGATTTCATACGATTTACCAACTAAATCTTTTGTTCCCACAGTTGTTTCCTTCCGAAATCTGGACCTCCTGTCATTCGAATCACTACAACCTGATCTTGATTCCATCCCATGGGACGTTATCTATTCCTTTACCTCGATTGAACCAATGATCTACACCCTCACTTCAAACCTTCATTCAATCCTAAATACTCATGCTCCTCTAAAAACACTATCGATGCGCCGTCCTTCCGCTCCATGGACTTAATACCAGGCTAAATACATACAAAAAATTCTGAGTCATCAGAAAAAAAGAAAAATCTCTGACAGCATCAAAATATCATTCATTACACGCGTTATTAACCAGATTGATTCTTTTTTTTATTGTATTTCTAAATATTGAGTAGATTTAAATATCCATATTTAAAAAATAATTCTTCGATTTGACGTGATGGTACAATATATGTCAATCAGAGCTCATATCTAGTAGGCTATGAATTATAATGATTGTCCAGTACGATCGATATTTATAACAGGACAGGTACAGTTATCGATTATTACACAGGCGGTAGACCAGTGTACACAGCGTAGCACTTTTTGTACACCGGTCCTATCATTAAACCCCTCCTGAGCGGGTGATATTTAATTGCAGCCCCGGCGAGCGGACAGCTACGACAATGCCCTCGTTGGAGTGAGTGATGGATGGAGACAGGAGTGCTCTAATCCGCCCTTCTTGTTATCTCATTACCGGAGTACATTATCACTACTCCGGTACCGCCATTATCACTTAATTGACGTAGCGATTACCATTCTGTTGATAGATGGTTGCTATACCTTGTGGGGGGTCGCGGTGAGTCGGCGGTACCCTCCTCGCCTCTCTGATCCTCATCTCTTCGAGGAAACTTCAAGGACTGGGAGGCGCTGTCTGAGGGGTCAGGTTAGCTGATCTAGGTGAGAATGACTTTCAGTAATGGAAGTCAGAAAGAAAGCAATTATATATCGTTTTATTTCGCTCTTAATACTTATGCTTAATACTTGATACTAGATGAAATTTTGATTCTTTATTTATTATTTAGTCTACATCTGTACTTGTTGACAGAAAGTGCCCGAAATGATTTTATTCATAGATTTCCAACTGGTCTCTCAACTTTCTGAGTCCTCTTTTAGTCCAGTAAAATAAGGGTTTGGCGAAGAAGAAACTGCCGAACTTTAATTCTCAATGGATCTTCATGTTTTTTTGGGTTGCTGAATCTGAAGTTTACTGTCACGGCAGCCGTCGGCTTCATACCCAAAATCACAGAAAAAAAAAGCCTATAATATCTGTTATTCCACTTTTTTCAAGCTTTTTTCAAAGAAATTCTTTATTAATTGTTGCTGGAACCAGTACCTACAAAATGAAAAACAAAAACAAAAAAAACTCCAATATCGGACCACTTTTCGCGACGTTATGGTCTTGAAAAAAATTGTAGAAATTAGACAACTTGCGGTCAGTTCCACTTCTCCGAACTCATTTGTCGTAATCATTTGGCTATAACTCCGAAACTATTAGTCCGATCCAAAATTACTTTTTTTCATCTTAAAGCTGGTTAAATTTACTATTAGACTACTATATATGAAGTTTTAATCAAGTCGCCAAGTCCCTTTATATACACATGCCAGCACGCTAAAAACCCAGTACTGTTGTGAAATCCAAGTTTTTTTGGCACATTTTACGCTATAACTCCGAAACTATTTATCTGATACTAAATTTTTTTTTCTATCTCAAAGCTGGTTAAATTTTCTTTTTGATCTTATATATGTAATTTATATTAAATTCCGTGAAACACCCACACCAGTCCACTAAACATGTCATAATCGTAATATTTTGTCAAAACACTCACATTTAACGTGGGTGTTTCACTAGATTGAGTTATTGCGAGAAATGTGCCAGAAAAACGTGGTTAGGAGCGTTCTGGCTTGTGTATTTTAAAGGGTCTAATTTATTCTTGATGTATAGAATCAAATAGTAAATTTAACCAGCTTTAAGCATTTCTAAACATTTAACATAAAGAAGACTTTATTAGTTTTATTCATTCCAAGGTTATTTTTTTTTTTAATTTTGAGGTTATAAATAAGAAGTGAGCAAAGTTTTAGAGGGGTATTTTTTCTTCCCTCATACTGAATAAAATTCTTCATTAATAGACATAAAGAAACTATATTTTCAAAGAATTCCAGCTTCATACATCATTCGGTGGTAAATATGTTAGTATGTAAAATTCAAACAAGGAAAGGTCTTTAAGCAACTATGATTTTTGACTATGGATCTTTTAAGTGGAATAAATATATTCTTAATTGAAGGAATTCATGAATAGTTTGTTTTCAGTTTTATTTAACTGATTGGACACTGAGAAGCTGGAAGAGCCTTGACCTAAAGTTGAAGAACTATTACATAGATGCATCAAAATAATATTGATACTAAAAAACAATAATAATACTGATAATACTAACAGTTTTTGTATATTTTTAAAATTTTGAATTTTGATATATAGTCGAAACAAACGCAAAGTATCGAACGTGAAAAAATACGTTTTAGCATTCGATATTTAGCTATTCTTTACATTTCTTTGAACATAATCAAATACGTATTTGTAGGATGTGGACAATACTGACTGTAGCAGTGTTCTCTATGATTTTTTTTTTTTTTTTTTCAAAATCTACAGAAATTTTACGTAAAGAGGAGAAGGTATTACTAACGTTACCCAAAAAAACCTTATAGCATGCGGTTGCTTAAGCGTCGATATTATGAATCCATAACTATCGATTATATGTTACATCTAGTATTTCGTTAGAAGAACAAATATAGAGCTTATATACTTCAAGCAATGGACGATAATTTTGTGGAGGTTTTTTTTATTGGAATTATTAATAAGTTTAATAATATTAGATACTTAGAAAAATTTATTCAAACATTTGTTATAAGTGAAAGTCTGATGAGGTCAGTCGCCTTTCAGAGAGACGAGAGGGGGCGGCGCTTAGCACCGAAGGCCTTTTCAGAATCCGATAGTCACCCTCGATGTGGATCATTAATCGACTAATTATCGATTTATCCTTGAATGAATTTATCAATTAAAAGGATTAATGATTGATTTCAACGAGTCCTCAGGATTGATGGATGGGCTGGAATATCGCCCCGTCACTGGACTCCAGTTCCAGGAAAGGTAATAGGTACTTAACCTTCTCCCTCCAGTGGAGACACTTTATGTAAGATGGGAGAGTGACCTGAACATATGTATACAGCCTAAGGCATATGTAATTTTTGAATATTATTTTCCTTATGTGGAAAACTATTCGCACACGTTTATCAGGATCCAGCTGAGACCGGGCGGACTTCTGGTTGGAGTAATAATCTATTTCTTTTTCTGTCGCCTATTGCTTCTGTCGAGTATGTCAGTAGCTATCACAAATTAATTACGTCTTTATTTCATACACAAATTTATATTACTCGATTATGGTCAGTTAATGTAAGATATATTTAGTTAGAAATCGTCGACGATCTGATTTTTTACAGGAAAGGAGTGTTAGTATTTCCTGGGGGTAGCGGGCTGTGATTGGGGGTTTGAGAGTAAATCTACATCAATGAATGTTTAAATGTCTTATTAATTTAATGACTCCGCCGCAAAACGTTCTAAGCGACAAACAAAATTTTGAGTAAGCAGTGAATGCGAAACAAAATTTGAAGTTCTTCTTAGTTTTGTAAGTTAGATTTTTTTTTCACCTTGTAATTTGTTATATTTACATGTATAATAACATAATGGATTGCTATATCATACTATGATGTACTATTTATAATACATTTAAAAAACTTTAAAATTTTCACTTCAGAATTTTGTCGCTTAGAACGTTTATTATTATTTTGATATTATTACCATATATTTATTTACCTTTTTGTATCATTATTTTATCATTTCTTGTAAGTAAGACATGCAAATGAATTATGAATTGTCTTAAACTTCGGCAAATTTAAATATTTTGTCAAGGTAAACTTTTTAAAATAACAACAAACACTATGTAAAAAAGTTTAATTTTAATTTTTTTTTAAATTTTTTTAATAACCTTTATTGAGTAAATATTACAATCTACCTCAGTTATGGGAAATAAGTAATATGTATGGTAAATAAAACCGTACAATGAAAATTTAACTATATAATATATAAAGTGAAATAAAATAAATTAAAAACAGAAAATGCATTAAAAACAAAATAAAAATATAATTATATGTTCTATACACTCAGCCTAGAGATCCCAATACAATGACCTGTAAACCCACTTATGGAGGGACAAGCCAGCCCCGAAGAGATCCCAGTGCTTCACTTTTAACTGCGTCATAGGTTTTAAAACCTAATGGAGGATGAGTCATAGCACTATGGTATATAGTATGGTCGCTCTATACAAGTAGAGAAGCCATTGCCAGAACTAATCCTATATCAGGATCACTGATGTTTTAATCTGCGAGGGGGGTTATCAGGATGTGGGGAACTGGATAGTGATTGAGCAAGAGGATTTAGATTGTAGAAGAGGTTGTGAAGGAATTTCAAATTTTTTTTGAAGATTGAGAATTTATTGAGATAACTATGTTAGGTCCCGTTGGAGACATGACACGAAGCACTTTTTGATGTTCCTCACAGTTGTTTTTATTTTAAATGATTTTGGACTCCAGATGTGAAGCAATGGTAAAGTTCATTTACTTATGCTCCATTTTTAAAATTTTTATTATTGTTTAATTTCCTAAAATATTTTACCAAGGTTCTCTTACGACTAATCGATTACAGTTTTTTATTTATTACGAAACTATACGCTGATTATTCATTTCATATTTCCGTTGAATAAATGGATTTCGTATTAAAAAAAAAAAAAGGATTAGAAAATTAATATCCTTATGACTATTTTTCCAGAAAATAAATGAATTAGCGTGGTTGACTATGGATTCAGTTTTAAGGCTTCCAAGAAAAAAAAGGGCTTAAACATAACCAAGTATCGTGGACTTAGACAAACGATGACCAGTCACGACAACTTAGCCTCTGTTTTTGCACCGTTGGTCAGGTAATTGTTTCACGTCCCTACGCTAAGCCTCCACTGAGTTGTTTATCGCTTCTATAAAAACCCGATTTTTCCTGTTCTTTTCTTATCTTCAAAATTATGGTAACTTCTATATCGAGGTTTATGCAAATTGATACAGAACGGTCTAAACTCTTGGAAATGGGATTTTCTTTGGGTAAATCTAACTAGAAAGTATTTTCCAAGTAAAAATAAAGGTTTTTATAATTAATTACATAAAAACTATTGAAGCGCTTTAAGAGGTTTGACTCTGTTTTCATTCCGCAAAAATTATCTTCATTATGTCAGTATGCATCAGGTATTTGATGTGGGATGTACCATGTCTAATCCTACTTTTTTTAAACTAGAAAATCAATCTGGTCTTGGGAAAGTTGCAATGAATGAATGAAAAAATAAACTTTATTCTGGAACTTACTGTCCCCTAAGAATAATAAAAATAATGCACAATTAAGAGTACAATTGTCTGTCAAATTATTTACAAATTAGATGCTTCAGTAATTACAGCATACATTTTTTACAGGAAAACAAATTAAATTAAATTTAAAAAAAAGATATGGAACAATAATTATAACATAAAATACAATCATATGAATATGAACGTATAAAAGAAAAAAAGAGAGAGAGAAAAAAAAAGTAATTCTAAGTATTCATTTGATTATTGACATCTTTGCGGAAGATTGATTGTCTAAAAGGTACAGGAATAGATTATTTTTAAGGAAGTTATGGAAGCTGCTTTACGAATAGAAGTGGGTAAGGAATTCCAGAAGGAGGTAGCACGAATGATGAGGATTTGTCAAAGGAAGCGGTTTTATGTGAGGGTATATATAGGTTAAAAGGTTGGGATCTAGTGTTTAGGAGGTGGTTAGAAGAACGCAGAGTTAATAAATCAAGAATATAGGAAGGGTTTTTGGTTTTTAGACATTGGAATAGATATGTACCTAGAAAGAATTGCCGTTGAAATTTAGGAATTAGCCACCCAAGCTCAGAATATCGGCAAGTAACGTGTGACCGCCTAGGGATCCCGAAGATAAATCTAATGAAACAGTTCATCAGTCTCCTCAGCTTCATCTCTAGATCCCCAGACAGTCCCCCATGAACCAAGTAAAGCAAGGGAAAACAAGAAAGGACACTAGAAGTTGACGGGTACTCTGGGAAAAGGAATCTCGAGATCTATACAGTTGTTTAAGGATTATGATGGATTTTTTGGAAATTCGGGCGGTATGGTTATTCCACTATAGGTGATGATCAAAGGTAACTCCTAATTTTTTAATTGAGTTTTGGAACTGAATAGGAAGGTTATTGAGGTAAAGCAATGGATAGTAAGGAAGGGTATTGAGGATGGTACATGGTAGGATACAATCTGCCTCAAAGAAGGCAATTAGTACTGTGGATGGCTTAGTGGATGCATTCACACAATGTGTACAGTAAGAAATAATTAAGATGAGAAAAAATAAATGAATAAAGAAGGTCATAATCTATACTATTATATAAAAGGAGAAGCCATTTTTCTTTGTGATCACTAATCGCGATACCTACTGAGCCAATCTGTACCAAATTTTAACTACACGATCTTCGTGGTTCAGGGAAGGTTTTGCAGTAATAAAATTTAAAGATTTTCAATAAAATTGCCATAAAAAAGCGATAAATATGTGGTGTGCAGTGAAGTTTGATAATCCACCGATAGATGGCGAGCACTATTCGAGGAAGGTTACAAAGAAGAGGTGTTATAAAGTGCTAGGAATTTATGATAAAATTTATCAATTTTCAATTTATTTGTTATTAAAAAGCTATTATTATGTGGAGCGACATGTAGATCTCAAGGTAGTTTAAACATCGACCGATATTCTGCAACAGAGTATCCAATGGCAAAACTGTTGAACCCAACTGAACCAAATTTTTACAGCAACTTCATAGTTCTAGGAAGATTTACAATAATAATAATTAATATGCAGGGTCTTGAGTGCCAGAAATGAGGTTTGACAAACTGCCATATGCTTTTATAGTTAAAAATTAAAATCCAACCAGATGAATCAATAAACTTATTTATGCCAAATTAAAAGTTATTGCCAAATCAAAATGTCATTCCCTTTCTTTTTAATATTGTGTGTAATAGAATGATTTATGGGACATTAGTAGTAAAAACTGATAATGCAGTCCTTTATCCGCAATAGTTTCTTAATAGTCTCTATCCATCTGAATCCGAAAATGTGGTCAAAATTTGAAAAATATTTAAAGAAAGTGGAGATGTTATAGCATTTTTTGTAAAAAACGTGGTTTCTTCAAAAAAGTCTTTGAATTAACGGATTGGAATAGAAAGGTAAGGTCTTCTTTATTTTTGATCTAGTTTCACCCATTTGGTTTTTTTTACACTAAGAGCTACTCACCATGTATAAGGGAACCAATGTGGTCCAGTTTATTACAGTACGCCGCATAGGATGGCTAGGGCATGTAATGTGAATGTCCCAATACAGAATGCCGAACAAACTATTGCATGGAAATATATTTGGCAAAACAAGAGTACGCCGACCATGAAGACGATGGCTGTAGATACTTGAGGAGGATTTGAAAGTTTTGCTTGCCAGGAGATGGACACAACATTGTGAAGGAAGCCAAGGGCTGTCCTGGGTAAAGCTCCTTATTAAAGCAAATGTAGAAAATTGATAAATGATTTTTATCATAATGATTATGATCATTATTATAATCATAATGTTTATTATGATGTAAATAAAAAAAACAAAAAATCGTTTTATTTGCCATTCACAGTTTCGCAAACTCTGTATGTAACAGTTATTAATTCGTTATTACTCGTTGGATGGAACCCAGAGGACTTTCCAACGACAAACCGCAGGTTTCCCTGGCCTCACTTCCTGTTACAGTGGAGCCCGGAAGACAGAGGTGCAATTACTTGGTGGTGGGGGCGCCGCAAGTTGGCTATTTAAGGTCATGCTCACTGAGTCCGCTCCAATGGCCGCCCACCGCCATCTTGATAATGACACCAGATCATGTAGCTCCTGCTAGTGGATCATGTAACAGTCCACTGGGGCTTTGGTTTTAAAACAGGAGAAGTTGATGAATACTTAGAAAGAGAAAAAATCTAGTATTTGCAGTGAATTTTAACCCACTCACCTGTTCCAAAATGCATTATATATAAAACCAAACATACAACGAAGTTATTAGATAGCGTTGGTCGTGTCAGATCATTATCGGCGGTATTTTCAATTAAACTATCCTCGGTATATACGGTTTATGTTCATCTTTAATTTCATAGATTTTCATTTAATTTAGGGCCGGATATCACACTATTTCTATAATGATTGTGAGATTTGTTGGTGGCTGAATCGTGTATGTGTTAGATCAATTAAATCAAGTTTCTATAAAAATCAATTAAAAAACAAATAGTTGTCAATGAAACTAGTATTTGACACTTATCGGTCAGTAGAGCGAGCACTAATCCTCATAAGCTGCTACAACCACGCACTCATAACCTGCTACAACCATTGTTCAAAGTGGCGGAAATACGAAAAAATAATTGATTTCATTGAATTTGCTTACTCACTAAAATTTTTTACTCTTAAAAACCAATATACTATCTTTGGATAAAGTACCAAATAAAAAAACATAAGTTCAACGAAAAGGTATATGTTATATTTCGGATTTTGATACAATCAGTTGTAGATAGTTTATGATTAATGAAATATATGTTCGGTAGGATTGAATATATATTTCATAAATATAATATATATTTATATACGAATATATTAATACAATTTTATGATATAAAGGAAACAATAAACACACACGTTTTGTTCATAATATTATAATAATAAAAAAAAGAAAATGTATTTTCAAAACATGAAGATTTTACTTAACCATTTTAATCACAATCATGTTTACTTGGTTCTGTTCGAATACTGCAAAGTTAAAGAAGGATCAGATGTCACCAACAGTATGTGCATAGCGTATTCATTTAGTTGAATAAATCTGTCATACAAATTAATCCGATTGCCATTTTCTAGCAAAACTAGGCAGGATATTTCGGGGTAGCTCAATTTGTTTTATTAATTATCTAACTTCCCAGCATTTTTGTGAAAAATGATTCCAAGACTGTTCGGAAATTCTCAATCGTTTGAAATCATGTTTTCAATTAATTCTTTATAAGAAATGTCGAATTTTTTCATTTTGATTTCAATTACCAAAGCTTTAAAAATTAAGAGAAAATAATATTAATTTCATTGGAACTCTAAAGCTATCTGTCCTCTTTAAAAAAATAACTGAAATAAGTCTTGTTTACTGTTGGTAATATCTAATAAGGAAATCTTCCGCCTGAAAATGGTCAGATTGGCGCTGCTAAAATTTATTCAATTATTTACTAGAAGGGTTGAACATTCATATAACTTTCGGCCCACCGGATCCTGCAAATAAAAGTAAATCCGTTAATTTATATTTTTTAATTTATTTTTATTTCAGATAGTTGTTAATTTTAATGAAACAATTTTATTTTATTTGCAGTATAATATGTATTCTATAGATGCGAAGAACCAATCACAAATATCATAATTTGAATTATCATTAGAAATCATTGTTGCATTTCCGCAACGTTGAGTTTAAAACCAAATGAGATTTTTGTTTAATTTAGCAGAAAAATATTTCTAATAGTCTCATTTTGAATTACTTTCAAGTAGGAACAGAAAAACCCAAGGTATTGTCCGGTTATATTTCTATTACAACCAAGTTTACTCTAAGACTGGCCTCTTTAGGTGAGAAACATGTTCTATATCTTTCATTTTTTTAATTTAATATATATATATATATATATATATATATATATATATATATATATATATATCTATGTAGCAAAGTAATGATTTTTTGTATATTGTTAGTGGATGATAAATGTTTAACATATTTTTCGAATAAAAAAAAAAATCTAATACAAGTGGCAAATAGTTTATCAATCCCGAAAAAAATGTAGTTAATATCCTATACAGTTGTTCTATGAATTCATTATACACATAAAAACTAAACATAAACAAAATGTAAATTGGTTAATCTGTACAACATATTAATTTGGATAGAAAGGTCCCTTATGTGTGACAAAATGGCAATTTATATATATTTACATAAATATTGTCTCTGTAAATTCATTATGCATTTGTTAAATAAAAGTCGTTTTTAAATTCATTATACATATAAAAAAAAACATAAACAAAATGTAAATTGGTTAAGCTGTATAACTTACTGATTCGGATAGGAATGTTGGTTATGTGTGACAAATGGCAATTAATACGTCTGTACATAAATCTTGTCACTGGTTATAATTTATTAGTCAAAATAAAGAACAAAAAAAATGGAAATAAAGATAGAATAAATATAATTTTGATTGATTAAGCAAGCAATAGAGGGATTCATGTATCAAGTGGTTAAATTAATATCTTTTTTTTTAATTGATTTTTTTTTAATTTCTTTTTTTATTTTATTGATATGTTAGAGATAAGTAGGTATATAAAGATATAAAGGAAATAACCCCGCTTCATCAAGATGTCGCCGGAATCTTGTCGCCCATTATCGACTCCAGCTATTAATTGCCTTACCGATGTTACCCAGCGGCGAAGAGACACGGATTCCCGAGGCAGCAGTGTAGCCGTGTTCGCTATCTCCGAAGAAGGATCGGAAGGAGTGTCGAAAAAAGCGAGGATATATGAGTTCTTTTATTGGGAACATGTTAGTTAATTAAGTGCAACACAATCAGTTCTAATTTAAATGTTATCCTCAGAGCCCGGGAATTCATTACCATACCCGATCCAAAGCGGTTTCGAAGCCGGAGTCGAACCTGTACAGGCTCTAATGCGCTATTGTGAGGCCTATCTCTCTCATCGGCCGGGGACAATGCGGGGGCGCTCCCTCATCCGCTGACTCATTTTTTAATCGCTTTGAATTGATTTTATAAACTCTTTCACCCTATTTCTTTTCTTCGTAGTCACTTCCTCCATTTATATATTTCCGTGTATATTTAAGATTCATAATATTTATTTATTTAATTAGTTTCTGTGACCGTCGAGGTCTGTCGCAAATTGAGAAAACACTTTCGTACTCGTCTCTGATGTGAAACATGGGGTTAATTCAGAAAATTTCGAATTAATAGAACACGTATATATTTTCATAAATAAATAAACAAAAAATATCCTAAAAGATAGATGATAATTTAATAGATGGGCCTTAAAATTAAAACAAAATAAAAAAAAATACATACATACATATATATATATATATATATATATATATATATATATTTTTTTTTTTTTTTAATTTATTAATTACAAGACTTAAAAGAAACTGCTCGTCGTTTCCGGCTACTCCAAAATTTACTAGGCAAGCGTTTAAAGCACCTAATAAATTACGAAAGACTTATTTTCATGATAATAATTAAAACCATTTAGACATACGAAGTTGAGCTTTAAGGAACTACTAAACCTTCGAATTCTTCTCGTATCAAATCCTTACAATTCAAAAAGCTTCGTAAAATACTCAATGCTACTTATTCTGTGACAAACAAACTTATTCATAAAGATCTTAATGTTCTATATGTAGCTGATTTGTCTCAAACCATATACCTATCCTTTCATTGTAAACTCTGTACTCACTTGAATTCACTAATCTCCAAACCTGCCTCACACTCAATTTCAGATAGTCCTATGAGACATCTCAAAAGAAAATGGCCAAGCGACTTTTTAATGTAGAACACTTATTTAAATGCTACAAGTGAGTAGTTCTTCACATGTTATTGTGATAATTTTTTTCAAGTTCTTTTCTCGTATTTATATAGGTATTCTCTGTATTCAGAGTAAATAATAATAATAATAATAAGACGAAACCATTCGGCAACTCCAAGACCAAGATTCATACAAATATTTAGGGATGCATCAGCTGTTGAAGTTTAAGCCGGATATAAAGAAATATTTTGAAGATCAGTTTAAATACCGAGTAAAGAAAATATTTAAAAGCTGTTTATCCGGTGGAAACTTGTTTAGTGCATTCAATACTTGGGCTGTACCAATTCGAGCTTACTCCTTTGGAGTTTTAAAATGGAGTACTACAGATCTTGAGGCTTTGGATCGCTACGCAAGAGTCCAAATAGTGCTTTGCAGAAAACGGTACCCCAAGTCCTCAGTGCCCAAGGCTGTACCTGCCTAGAAAGATTGGAGGACGCGGGCTGACTAGACTGTTGAAAGCATGTCGAACGGAGGAAAACAATATTCGCGACTTTGTGTTATCTAGTGACTCGTCTTTACTATCCCTAATTGCGTCGTTAGATAATAATTATACCGCCCTCAATTTGTTAACAGGAGTCTCCCCAGAAATTGTTACTGACGCCACCTGGACTGATTCCTGGAAAAATAAATCCCTGCACGGAAGATTTTATCATTCTCTAACGGACGAGGGAGCGGATATCGAAGCACCCCTAGCTTGGATGAAATATGGCAACATCTTCTCGGAAACCGAGGGATTTCTTTTAGCTATCCAGGATCAAGTAATCGCAACAAAAGCACACAGGAAGCACTGTGGGGAGACCATAGATGATCAGTGTCGCCTTTGCAAAAATGCCGTAGAATCGATCCAGCATGTAACTTCTGGATGTAAAGTACTGGCTGGCAAGGAATATCTTCAAAGGCATAACAATGTAGCCAAGGTTGTGCACCACGCTATGGCCCTCAAGTTGAAGCTGTTGGATAAAAGCTGTCCCTACTATCATTATCATCCACAAGCCATAATTTCGGAAAAAGGGATAAAGATATTTTGGGATCACCCGATAATAACTGATCATATGATCATAAACAACAGGCCGGACATAGTTATCATAAACAAAGTAGGGAAATCAGCTTTTATCATTGAAATCGGTGTGCCATCGGATGACAATATGTTCCGAGTCTTAGCTGAGAAGAAGAGGAAATACCAGGAGCTGGCAGAAGAACTCAAGCAACTATATAGACTGGATAAGTGCAGTGTCTTGCCAATAATTATATCTTGTAATAATTCCAAAAGACACAATAATTCTTGTAATGGTTCCAAAAGACACAATTTGTTCTATAGAGAAGTTGGAGCTGCCAAAAACAGTGCTGGAAAAAATGCAACTAGCGGCATTGTTGGGAACTGCAACAATTGTTCGGAAGTTTTTAAACTCCAAATAAACATTGATGGTTGACCATGTTTGGTCTCCAGAATGTTTGCTACCACTAGGTGTGAAAAAACAAATAATTAATAATAATAATTTTATTATTTACTAATTATTGATATCGTGTAGTTGGTCTTAATGTCAAAATACAAAGTACTACGATTTGTTATGAACCAATAAGCTATATAATCACTGTTAGGCATTAATAACGGCACGATTCTATTTTTATATCCGTCCTCCGATAAATCATAGCTTTAACTATGCTTTCAAGTCGACAAAGAAACCAAGTGTAAACAAATAATTAAAGTCTAAAATCTACTTATTTACTTATACTGCTTTTTAAATCACAAAAAAAAAAAAAAAAATTGTTTTCAACCTCATGATAGAATAGAAGTGAGGGGCTGGTAAATACAAGGCTCAGAACCAGACCTTGTATTATCGTCCAGAATTACCTGCTAGCCAGAATAATCATCTCAATGTCAACTGTGGGTTATTTTTATCTCAGTGAGTCACATTTTTAAGGAATGTCTTCGAAGGGATTGAAAAATTAAAGAATATTACTTTGAGATAAGTATTATGAAAAAAATAGCAACTATATTTCTTTTTAATAATGTATTAAAAATCTGGACAACGCTTCATGGCTCATGGATTATTCTCAAGCCCCGGAGTTTATAATAATAATTATATTACAAAAAAAAAAATTTATAATGTATAACAATTATTTATGTGCATCCATAGCATCTAATTACCTCAATTATCTAAAATATTACCTTGAGGTACACTATGATGGTATAGAAGAATCAATACAATTAGGATTGGTGAATTAATTGCCACTTCTACTGGATTTTTATTTATTTATTTTTTATTATCATTGTTATCTAAGACAAAAAAATTCACGATCAGTTCTAAAAACAGAAAAAAAAAAATTCAAAACAACGGCACTTTACTTCATTGATTATATGTATTAATTTTTTTTTAAAAAAGGAAGACATGAAATAAATAATAAAATGAAACAAAACACCTAAGGAGGCAAAATGAAAATGGCTGCTGAAAGATATCAGGACCAAGATAAGATAGAATATAATGAGACGAAAGGGCCAGGTAGAGATAACAGACCTTTACGTTTTTAGTACTGGTTGGTGTTTTCTGTTCCTAATTTAACTGTTTTTTACAGGAAACAATTTTTTTTTTTTTTTTAAAGGACTATTGGAAGTATTTATCTGGCCATTTAGACAAAAATATGGATTGCTTTTGAACGATTTTATTATTTCTAATGATTCAAAAATATTTAAGTATAGACTATTTTCTGCTACTATTAATTCGAAGACTAATTTAGATTATTAAGCATTCTCAACATTTTTTTTTTTTTTTTTAAACGTACGAAAAATATACTCTGTGTGAGTGTGAGTATCAACATGTTTGGTTTTTGGCCTTACAATAATCTATATAAGGGTAGTAAATATTTCGTATATTTTTTATGAAGACATAAATTATAGATCAAATATATATATACAATTTTTTCTTTTTGTCAATTTAAGTCAGTAGGTTTTGTCTTTTTCTTTATTTTTTATTTTTTAATTAAACTAATGTTCCTTATGTTGCTGATATAGCCCACAGGAGATACCTATCCTTCCATAGTAAGCTCCATAACCACTCCAATCCACTAGTCTCCCAACTTGCTTCCCACTCCATTCCCGATAATCCTCCGAGGCGTCTGAAAAGAAGATGGCCTAGAGACCTTTTAGTGTAGATTTTTATTGAAGTGCTACTACTGAGTTGTTCTTCACAAGTTATATACATGCCATTGTATTCTCTATCAACACATTTACTTGATGTATATGTTTTTGTACAGTTGTAAATATCAATAAACGAGAAAAAAAAAAAAAAAATTAAACTAAACTGCATCTCAGTTCTTATTTTACTTCAGGAAAAAAAACTGCAACTGTCTGCAAACCGTTGGTAGCACCTAGAAAGCCATTTTTTCTGCTCCTACTGAAAACCATTTTTTAAAAAAAACAACTATTTATTGATATTTACAACTGTACATCAATATACATCAAGTAAATTTGAGGAAATGATTATAATGACATGTAAATCACTTGTAAAGAACTACTCACTAGTAGCACTTCAAAAAAAAGTTCTAAACTAGAAGGTCTCTTGCCCATCTTCTTTTTAGACGCCTCGGTGGGTTATCAGGTATCGAATGAGAAGTAAGTTGGGAGACTAATGGATTCGTGTGGGAGTGCAGTTTACTGTGAAAGGATTGGTTTGGGCTATATCAGCAACATATGGAACATTGAGGTCTTTTTGGATAAGTTTATACGTGACAAAGTAAAGAGCATTAAGGGTTTTTCGAAGGATTTTGGATTTTAAGGATTGGATTTGAGAAGAATTGGATGGTTTAGTGGAGCCCCAAAGCTCAACTCCGTATGTTTATATAGATCTAATAAATGTCATGTAAATGAGTCTTGTAATTTATTGGGAGCTTTGATTGTTTGTCGGAAAACAAATTTAAAATGGGACTATTAGGAAAATTGTCTGGTCAATTATAAAAAAAAAATCTGAAATGTTTTTGAACTCTTTTATTATTTCTGATGATTCATAAATATTTAAATTTTAACTATTTTCTGTGACCATTTATTCGAATACTAGGTTCGATTATTTGATATATTAAACATACATCATCAATTCTAAAAATATACTAACAAGTGAGTACCAATATGTTTGAATTTTAGTCTTAATATTGTTCTGTGGACTTCAGTCGGCCTAAGTTCCTGAATCTGTCCTAAAGTGGTTTGAATATTTGGTGAAAAATAGCATTCGTAAAGTATAAAAGAAGTTGTAATAAACTGAATTCTCGGTTCCCACAATGTTTCATTTTGGCACTTAGACCATTGTAAATTTTTACTCTTCAATTTGATTCAGTGAGTTTCTTTCCTCTTTTTCTTTATTTTGTTTATTTTTTAATTAAACCCTACTGAATCCTAGTACTTGTTTTACTTCAGGAAAAAACAGGCTGCAAACCGTTGGAAGCACCTAGAAAGCCAGGAATTGTTTTTAGCAGCGTGGTTACCCTTGACTGACGGCACCACCGACTGTGTCAGTACTTTCTACTATGGCCGACTAAATGGCAAATAAGTCTTCTGAAGGAGCTCATTGTGTTTTTTTTTTTATCTTCCCGGGTTCGATACCCGCTGTGGAGTTAGCATCGAGGGTGATCGCCCGGTGAAAGGCAGATGATCCCGGGACACAGCTTTCGCCGGATTTTTTTCGTCATTGGTTGTCAACGCCGTTCCCGATGATCCGAGGACCAGGAGAAGAGACGTCCGTTAGCAATCATCGATTTGTCACTGTTTTCCGATTCGAGAAAGCAACGTCTCCTTGTTGGACATTTTTTTCTTTTTGTGCCGGACCAGTCAATACCTCACCCACGGGGCAGATCATCGCATTGTGCTCTACTGCCTGGTTCCATTCTCGAAAAAGGGATCCTATTCAATGCATATTCATAAAAATATTGGATGCCGAATTGGCTTCAATTACTAAACGTCAAGATATAGCATGATTCGTGAAAACGTAATGACTAGAAAATTTCTGTTACGAAATTGATTAGAGATGAAAAATATATTCATTTTAGAAAGAATGCCTAAGTACAACCTATTGTCTAAAACAACTAAAACTAATGACATAGAAAGCTGCTTGATTCTATGTGCTGATTATGGATCAGTTCCAGATATATTTTAAACTAATATTATTTGGCTTAGATATGAATTTAACCCACACATCCCAATAACTTAGTTTCAAATAAGAGATTTTAATACCAAAAATTGATATTTTATATACTTTTTTTAAAAATTTTATTAAACCATTTACTAAAATTCACAACTGTATATATATATATATATATATATATATATATATATATATATATATATATATATATATATATATATATATATATATATATATAAAACATACATCCAGTAAAGGGGTCACCTGTGGTATAGTGGTTAGCATAGCAACCTACTAAACCCAAGATCGCGGGTTCGCAGCCCGACAGATGACCTTAGGATTTTTTAAAGGGAGTAAAAAATCCTCAGCTATGCCGTCCTTCGGAAGGGACGTAAAATGGGGGTTCCGAGCCTGTGCGATGTCAGTTACTCGTTAAAGATCCCTATCCTAATTATACCTGGATAGGCAAAATTTAGGACTCCCACCGTAGCATCGTCCGATTAGCCATAGCACCATAGAGTGACGTTAAACGAAATAAACAAATATACATCCAGTAAATGTGACAATAAAATAGTAGTATTTCAATTCTCTCTCTTAAGTACGCCTTCTCCTAACGAATGTTGACGATCCAAATGGCTATTTGTGTTTTGGAGGCGGTCGCACGGAATGTGTCAAAGGACGTGCAGTCATACCAACGGCGAAGACCCGTCAGCCAAGAGTTCTACCGTCTTCCTATTGATCTCTTGCCTGGAATTTTCCCCTCAATAATCATTTTTAAGCTTATATACTTCTGCACTCTCATAATGTGCCCAAAATACTGGGGTTTTCTTTTTTTAATAGGTGTACAGTAATTCCTTTTGCTTTCACATCCTATTCAGGGCTTCCAGGTTTTTTATTTTTTGGGTCCAGGATATTTTTATTATCCTCCTGTACACGTAATCTTCGAAGGGCTCAATACGTTTTTCAGTACTTAAGTGTACTTCAGTAAAAGTTCTATATTAGAAGGTCCCTAGGCCATTTTCTATTCAGACGCCTTGCAGGATTATTTGGAATAGAATGGGTAGCGAATTGGGAAACTAGTTATTAATGGTTATCGAATTTACTTTAAAATGATAAGTATCAGGTTTGGGCTAACTCAACAACATATGGTGCATTAAGATCCTTTTGGATAAGTTTGTTTGTGAGTAAGGAGCATTTTTCGAAGGATTGGGTCCGAGACGATGGTTTAGTGAACCCCCAGAGCTCAACTCCGTGTGCCGAAATAGGTCTAATCACTGTCATGCAAACGAGTCACTTGTAATTAATCGGAAGGTCTGAACGTTTGTCTAGTATAGTTTGAAGTAGTCGAAAACAACCGGCCGTTTCTTGTTTTGAAAAATTCCAAAGATTAATATCCAATGTTTTTTCATCTTATTTGATACAAAAATTTTATTTTTATTTCGACGGAAGTGGCGTAAGAATATATAAATCAGAGTATTTTATTATCTATTCCACTCTCGGGATATAGATGGGAGCCGGCTAGGAAAGTCTGTGGTACAACATTTCTGATAGCCAAGTTACTTATTATTAATAATTAATTGAATGATTATAAATCATTCCATTCCCATCGGGAGGAGATTCATTGAATAAAAGATTTATAGTTAGTTATAAGGCACTAATTGACGAAGGTAACTAACTAGTTGACGAGGAACAGAAATAAGTAATTAAGCCTAATTAACAGACAATCCCTTTGCCAGAGAAGAAGGCTAGAATTTAAATGTTTAACCAGTTATTGATGAAGATTAGAGCTTGCGTGCCGTAACAATTGTACTCTGGGACAAGGTTCCCTTTAATAACAAATCCCCAACTCCTTGAGAATAATTTACGTCTTGATTTGGGAAGGCTCGAGTATCCTACAATGTATTCACTGATAACAAAACACGTCGACTTCCAATGTGGGATAAATGGAAATCGTAAAACATTTCAGGAGATACAGAAAACGTCATCACTAGAAAGCATTCAACAATCAAAAAAAGTCATAACAAAAAATTGGACAAATAAAAAAAATAATAATAATAAATAACAGAAAATCTGAAGATTGACTTACGATCCATCGCGATGGATAAGTAAGTCATTATTGCTGTCATCGCTTGTCTCTTGTTATTTAGTTACATCTCTTACTTTGAATAATATCTAATAGCCTAAACCTTTTAGTTTGGCATTATTAGTTCAATTGATCGATATTACTGGATCGTTTAGTATCGATTATTAAGTAGGCTTCCTGTGTGTTTATACCACTTTCATTTTTTTTCGGCAGCATATCATTAAATGAACTAACAAAAGAACTTTTTTATATTTTCCAGAAGGTAGTGGCAACGTTGTGGGAATGGCACGAAGGAATGATTATACTTAGAGGAACAGTTGCCGGTGAGGCACAATTAGGCAACTCAATAGAGCGCTGACCTATTTTGAATGACAAAGCCTTCGACTACGGCCGACATATGATGGTGCGTAATTGTAGACCTACTATCAACACGGAGTATTTATCAGTTAGCTATCGTACAATCATCTATCAACAGGGAACCGCCCATCGGTCCGGTGTAATTATATCTGTCGTGTTCTTAGCGTGTTGGCACCATCCTATTGTGTTCTCAGAGTCGGATCATCATATGGTCTGATGAGTTGCATTTCTTGTCTATTAGATTATAAAGTTTCCAATAACATTTAGGACCGATGCAAATAATTAATATTGACTACTGTTTGTCTGAAGAAAGTCCTGTTGGGAGTTTTCAGTTAATCTGCTAAAGTTCTCTAGAAAAGAAACTCATATAATAATATCTATCTACGTCACATAGATTACGAATATAATTTCAAAATTATTAAAATTTTTAATTCACCTTCACATGAAATCACCTTTTTAGTCACTTTCACAATGGAATATAGTGTTATAATAATAAAGGATAATTGCTCATGATTAAATATAATTCAAGACGGTATAGTAAATTAAAAACAAAATTACATATTAATGTAAGCAACATTTTTAAATCAAAACAAATATCATTTATAACATATTATAGTATTAACGAGTTCAATTAATTATGAAAAATGGTCTTTTGTTTATAAAATAACTTTTTGTTAAGAAAAAATATATTATAGTTTTCTCATTTCGCAATTAAATTTGGGTTTAGCGCAATCGAAGTTCGCAAAATTTGTTGTCAGGACTCATTAACTCCAAGTTTCTAGCCCTCAAAACCTGGAGCGCTTTTCGTAGCACGCAAAAAACCGCGAAATGTAACCACTATAAAGTATGTAATTTTTCTTCACATAGCATACTTACAATATTAAAGAGCACCAAATGTTTCACAATTTAAGCCTAATTGCAGCTCTGTAGTTTAATTGGTTGCGGAAACACAGCTCTCCAAAAAATGGTGATTTTTCATGAAATCTGACATTTTTCTGTAGGAGCCAAGTTCTCGGCGGCATACTGACGAAAGTACGGTTTTTACAAAAATATTTTTGCAGAAGAATTTAAAGGAAATTTAATAAGCTTTAATTTGATACATAAACTGAATCTGTAGAAAGTGTAGTTTGGTTTTTGTTTTTTTCAGAAATCGGAAGAGACTGGAATCCTATTGGCCGATAGAATTCTTCCATCCTTGACTTTCAATTGCTTGCGGTGTAATTTATACTCGTACGATCTCTTTTAATTTGTTTTTTTATGTAGGTTTACTTTCAAGTATTTCCATTGTTTTAGATGACATTATTTTTTAATTGATTTCTAAATTTGTTTATATTTTATATTGTAATTCTAAAATGATGTCCATGAGAATGACAACACTGAAACAATCCTGTAAAGCACGGTGGTTGAGCAGGGGCTGTCCGTACTAACAAGATCCTCGGGGAACAAAAGGCATCAGGATAAAAACTGGAGAAAGGACATGGCCGATTGCCTGGTCTTCTTATCTCATTTTTAAACCAACAGTAATTAGATTTTAACAGGAGGAACCGATCGCTTTAGTGGAGGGGAAAAAAGTGAAGAAAAAACAGAACCACCCATGTAGCTCTTAGTTGTGGGAGCATACGAAGTCCCATAAGCAGCAACTGTAAAATAAATTTAAAAATAATTTATTATTTTATTTATTCCGGGTATAAAATACCAGTTGCAGTCAAGTACCAACTATGTAACTACTTCACAGGTCTTTCGTTTATTTAGAGTAGAACAGTTTTTGATTGAACGCACAGTAATTTTTCAGATCTATAAATGAAAGAGTTCAATTTCTGGTAAATCAATTAATACTTGAGGTACGCATGATGGTATAGGAGGATTAATACAATTAGGATTGATGAATTAATTGTCGCTTTCATTATATATTTTTTTTAATTTGAAGATAATTTTTTAATGTTAAACATTCGTCATTAGTTCTAAAAACTTACAAAATATTCAAAATATCAGTTGAATTTATGGTTGTTTTGAATTTAAATGTATAATGAAGTTGTGATTTCTTGTCAAATTATCGCTTACTGTTATACTTTCTTTTAATTTATGATTGACTGATCGTCCAGTTTTTCCCGTATATCTAGCTTCAAAGTCATTACATTTTAGTTAATATACTCCGCTTTTTAGGAAAGGGTCAATTTTGTATTTAGGCGAAGGTAAACAAGATGATATAAACAAACAATACGAGATATAAACTTGCCTTTTTAAAATACTTTCCGACTTTTGTGAATATTGAGCCGTAATGTTTGATCAACATATATTTGTTCACTAATATCCCACATTCAGGAACTATATAAATTTTAGAACTAATCTTCCGGTCAATTAGAAAAATAGATTTTTACAATTTATTGATAGTTTGCATCAAACATAATTATTTTCATTTCGATAATAAATTCTATAAAAAGAACGAAGGATTAAAAAATATTTAATTTTAGACTATTTTCTACATGTATTAGTTTCACTCCTTAGTCTTTGTTGAGTATATGGTTGTTTTAAATTTATATGGTGATGTTGGAATTCAACGTCTTGTCATTTAGGGATTAACACAAATACGCAATACACCATACATACTAATAATAAATTTTGCAACCTCACTTTAGTATTTCAGAAATAATAATTTATGACGAAACCTTTTATGTATAAAAAATCAAGTTTTTGGACATGTGGATATTATGAACAGGTAATTGAAGTTTTAATCCACCTTAATGCAAAATATTATTTCATATATAAATTTTTTTTAATATCATACTACATATTTTTTATTTTAAATTATTATTATTATTGTTGGCTCAAGGTTTTGAAAATATGGCAATTAGAATATAAATGTTGTTCTGATGAAACTAAAATGTCTTTCTTTATACCAAGGGCTTAAAGTACTTATGGAATACAACTAGAGTAAAAAGATCATCGAGGAAGGGTCCTTTTTCTATTAAAGTGTTTTTAAAATTGAGATTATCGACAATTCCTTCAAAAACTAAAAGCAAATTCAACTCAAATCGAACCTACATGATTATTTATATTTTTTTAAAGGCATAGATTAACTGTCAGTGACATCTGTTTATTACTGGATATAATAATGCAAAATTTGAAATAATTTTTACATTGATAATCTTTTAACTTATTCACGTTGCAATAACTTAAAATAATATAAGGCTGCTACACTGCTTTAGTATTTATCTATAATGATTTTTTGCCTACACAAATGAAGCAAGGTCTAATAGCTCCCTACAGCCTCCATCTCACTAATCCAAACAAATACCATAATTATGCTTAAGAGATCGTGATATTCTTGGAAATAGATGGTCATATTATGTAATCCATGAACCATTTGTTTTCCGGCCCATCCATCCTCTCAGATTTGAAATAAGTTAAAGCTTGTAAACTATGAATGAATAAGTATAGAGTAATATTAATGGGATTATTAATTTATATTTTGTCATTTTTATTGTCTATCTGCTAACCCTCCTAGATGATACTGTAGAGGTTAAAGTTTCACTTTATGTGATTTATTTTAGGAATCCACACTTAAACATTGCTATTATGATAACTTAATGTACTTCATTTTTAATTATAATACCTCCTGGGTCCTTTCTGTTCTAATCAATACTTTTCCTGTATTCTTGATCTTCTGACCCTGTGAACGATTCTTTATGATTTGTGTTACTGTTTATCGAATGTACTATTCAGACCGGCCATGAGACGTCGCCTATAAAAATAAAAATAATTTTTTTTCTAATAAAGTTTTTATAAGAAGATATTATTTGCTCATTTCTTGTTCAATGCTTCATTTATATTGTTTTTGTCTTGTTGCTTTTTAAAAACTATTTATTGATATTTACAACTGTATACATATATGTACAATAAGTGAATTTGGGGAAATTATTACAATGACTTGTCAAATCCATGCACTAGTAGCACTTCAATAAAAAGAAAAAAAAATCTATACAAGAAGGTCTCTCGGCCATCTTCTTTTGAGACACCTCGGTGGATTATCGGGAATAGAATGGGAAGCAAGTTGAGAGACTAATGGATTAGAATGGTTAAGGAGTTTATTTTGAAATGATAGGTATCTGGTTTCGGCTAAATAGATAACTTATGGAACATTAAGGTTTTTATGGAGTATATTTGTGACAAAGTAAGGAGCATTAAGGATTTTGGATTGCAAGGATTGGATACGAGATGAATTAGATGTTTTGGTGGAACCCCAATTATATATGTTTAAAACAAAAACGAGCGTAGTAATATTTAAAAAATTAGTATATTTTATAATTATATTTATATTTCGCAGGAGTAATAAACGCTTTTCTGTAAAAATGTACAAAATAAAGCTAACCCTAAAAGTATAAATAGAGAAGCCGCTGAGGATCGGGATGACTGGGCGATGGGGACGTAAGAAGCAAACAAATCAATTGGCTGAAGAGAGCTGGGTGCCGTGTGAACGATCTTCAGCCCCATCATCCTCTCCTTGTTCTTCAGGGATCTCCCGTCCTTCTTCTTTTACAGCCGATTACCTTTTTGTCGCCCTTCCCACAATTGTACTCCTCCTAACTAGGATCCTTACTGTGCTTCTTCGTCAGCCGCCTGTGAACTTTCTACTAACTTCTTTTTACATACCCGGAAAATACTCTTGTGAGTTGCGTTTTTGGGAAACCGGAAAGCTGGAGTCTGTAAAAAACAGAAAAGAATTATGGAAATATCCTTGGAGTCGGTCCTTCAATCAATTTTCCACGCTCATTTCTAATAAGCAAACAGTTTTTCTCTATGACTTCAAGTTACTTCGCTATTCCATTTCGGCTCCTTTCATCATTTCCGAACTAGCCTGGCTACAGTTAGGTCAGCGGGATGGCTACGACAGGATGATGTGGTTTTTTTGTCTGAATGGGGTTACACAACACTTGACCAAGTTAAAAATATATACACCTATGTTGAACAAAAAAAAAAAATTTAATTTTTTATTTAATTGTTTATTTTTTATTTCCTTATCTACAATTTTCTGAGACCTGCATATCGATCTATTGGAGTCCAAAATGTCAATATATGTTGTTTATTTTATTTTCTGAAGAAAGAAATGGCATTTTAAAGTTTTATTTACTATGATATTCCTGTTTATTTTTATCGTTTTAATTAATTCAGGTAACGACCTCGAACCATTGCTTTAAAATTTTTTATTTGGTATTAGGAGAAACAGTCAAAAGGAGCTCATTCATTAATGAGCTAGTGTTATTTGGTATACCGAGAGTTGGGCTCTTAACAGTTCCTACTCTCCTAATATCAAACTATCAAACTACGTGTAACGCCCTTGCGTCCCCCAAAAAAGTATCGCTTTTGGCCAACTAGTTCACCGGTAAGGCATGTTCCATGTTCCAAAAAAGTCTTAAAAAATCATGTATTGCAACGATATATTGTTGAAATTGTGTATTCTCTGTTTGGGGATACATATCTTCGAAACATAGAATTATAAATTCGAATTACCAAAGCTGAACTCTATTGAAATAAATGTTATCAGACAATAGCACCATTTTGTCATACTTCATCAATTAAATAGGTCCGCCGAAAAACGTTCTAAGCGACAAACATAAAATTTTGAGTAATAACTGAAAGAAAATCATAATCTAAAGTTGTTAGTTTTGTTGGTTAGATTTTATATTCACATATTAATTTGTTATATTTACATGTATAATAACATAATGGAGTACTATACAAGCTATGGCGTATTATTATACATTTTAAAATCTTAAATTGCCAATTCAGAAATTTTTCGCTTAAAACGTTTTTCGGTGGACCCATTCAATTCTTACCCAAAAATGAAAAATATTTTTCATTTTATTGCATATTCATACTGGTTTTCGATCTCTAATACACTATAAAAATAACATAAATATATCAGCACATCCAACCACCTACAATGTGCCACTGATGGATACTAGTTTCAAATCTGCCAGGATCTAACAATTTTTTACGGTCGAAGGATATTCTTTGCCTCCCTTCCCGATAAAATTAATTTTCTTCCATTTCAAAATTGATGAAATTGTTTCGTTTTTAAAGGAAACATGTTCCCGTTTAATCCTTTTTACAGGACACTAAAGGAAACTATTTTGAGATCTGCCATGATCTAACGATTTTTGACGTGTGTAGGATGTTTCACCGTAGTTGTCGTTTTGAAAATTAATTTAATTGTTTCGGTTTTTAAAAAGACTTTTTTTTTCCATTTATTCCTTTGGATTTCGGATTTTATAACATAATAACATAATAATTACATAATGGTTGGAAGTAACGTATTCGTTAAGTGATAAATAAAACCCTTGGAATATTTGTCTTCTTAAAGAAGAATTTGTAAAACGATTTTATTTTTAGTAAGTTGTCTTGACAGTTATTAATTTATTTATTATATATTTTAGATAATATATGCTACATTTCTCTTTACTAATAGTTAAAATAGTTATTACTTTTTTAGCTCTCATATGAGAATCATGAATCATTTTATTAGTATCGAGATTCAAAAAATACTGGAACCGACACTTTAAATTTTGCTACCAAACGATATTCTAAACAAAATGTTTTATCGAAGTTAGGATATACCAACATATTCATTCTATTACTGAAATAATAATAAATTCTCATTATTTTATCTTAATGTAAGGAATTAATAATAATTATGAAAACTGATTGTGTGTTGTGTGCATTTTTTACCTACGAACATTTCAAAGCTGAATCCATCGTTTCATTCTTGTTTTGGTGATTCGATTTGAATCCTGTCCAGTTTAAGATCTATTATAGAATTCAGCTCCAGGGTCGTAATTCCTCGTCATTAATTCACCATTACACTCCGGGCGGAGTATTTGTCAGGTTTGATTCATGAACTCGGCTGTTCCGCAGGTGTCCTTCGAGTTTATCGGCCGGCCCTTCTCCTAACTCAGGCCTGAGTATGAGTTAGCAGCGGCGGTGGGCATTTACATATCCGCACAAAGGCAGCTTTAGCGGCTGCGTTGGATTTATTTTTTACATACTTAAAATTATTTAAATAGTTTTATTTTATTTTATTTTTTAATATAATATTTACGATGGGTTGCGGGGCTTCCGAACCGAGATCGGTCACACTTTGAACTTTAGGCGTATATCAGAGGCCGGGTGTTCAGCGCCGTAAATTCGCCTTTTAGGGCCGAGGTCCTCATGAGAATTATTTGAGATAAATTTAGGAGAGACCGCCGACTATTTGAGTCGAATCTCATGAATTTTAATGATTTGTTATTGGTTATGCTAACATTATTGCCGACAGTAACATAGGCATAAACATTTCTAAAATCTATGCATGTTCATAAAGCTTTAACTATAACACGAAAATATCCTGAGGAGCGGTGAATTTTCGCCTGTAGGTAAATGAAGGATATGGCCATTTAAACAAAAATCTGGATTGGTTTTGAACGATTTTATTATTTCTGATAATTCGCAAATATTTAGTTTTTTACGTAATGTATATTTCACTCCCTAGTCTTTGTTGAGTTTATGGTAATTTTCATCTAAATCTATTGCGAAATTGGAATCCTGCTTCTTATTAATGAATGGCCTAGTATATTCCTTTAATCTTCTCATCTATTTGGTTCTATAGTTACTTTAAAGTTTGGTTCATATAAATCAATTTCTTAGAACGAATCTATTTTGTCTTTAGTTGAAGGGAAATAAGATGGAAATTATCTTTAGGTAAAGACAAAATCGTCTGGAAAAAAAATTAAGAGCAATACGCTTTGCCTCCCTTGGTGAGTATCAACATATTTGATTTTGTTTTGATCTGTCATCCCAGTGAATAAGTGGTTAAGTCGAATTTTAACCAAAGTGAGTCGACTAAAAGAAAATCGTGAAGATTTTACTTCATGGTGAATAACTGTTTAAGTAAAGTGTTCATTTTAAATAAGTATGTTTTTATTCACTTAATTTTGGATGTTTGTAAGTAACTGTTAGTTCTTTTTTTTTTTGTCTGTTTGTTTTATTTAATCTCTTATTATTATTAATTGTGTACGGATGAGAACTTGTATATATGGTACGAATGAATTACATCATTAGCACTGTTACTTATTGCCCTTAACTGAGGCAGATTGTACATTTATTTCAATAAAAGTACTTTTTTTTTGTTTTTAAAAAAAAAAAAAAAAAACAAAACTGTTTTTAAATAAACATTATACTTAACCACTTATTCAACATGAAGAAAAACCTTCACGATTTATTTTAGTCACTTAACCCGTTTTGGTCAATGTTCGACTGAACCACCAATTCAAGGGGTTGACAGATACAATCTGTGTTGCAAATTGCTGATATTTTGAATTTTGGTATGTTTATAAAACTGATGATGAAAGTTTAGCATTCGAAACTCTCTTACTCACTGATGGGTTCAAGAGCACTTGATCTTGTGCCTAATAATATTGGCTTCCTCGTGCCTTCTTGAAGTATGTGATTATGTAAATCTCTTTATAGAATGCTCTCAACACTGAGCGGATCTTCCATATTGCTTCCAGAAACACTGGCTCAAAAATTTCTCTTAACACCTTTCTCTCCCACACCAAAAGGACTCTTTCTGTTTCCTTGGTTAGAGTCGATACCTCATCGGCATACGTCTTTTCTAAAATTTGTTTAGGTTTTTCTGGCTTTTCTAGTTATTTATTTATTGCTTTTCTAAGCCGTGATTTCATTTTTATTGGTTATAGTTGTGCCTTAGTTTTTGAAGGATTGCACTGTCTTGAATTTTAGGATCGAAAGGTGGGGTGTTCTTCACTGTTTTTTAGCCTTGAGGACATCATGTACTTATTATCGTTTATCTCAAGCACTACTGTTAAATCTGCTTCCTCCAACTCCTGCAGCTTAAAATAGTGCCGAGATCACAAAATCATCAGCATACGCATTTTGCTGAGTGAGTCTGTCGTATATTACGCCATCTGGATTTGTTCTAATGGCACTCGTGGCCAGTTCGAGGTTTAAATCAAAAAGTGTTGGAAAGAGACCCTCTGTCTAAAACCCCATCTTACTGAAAATTCATCTGATGGAGAATTATGGAATTTGAGAAATTCTAATCTATTGACACGATCATACTTCTGCGTGAGATCTATAAGCACATGGTGCAGGTCCTCGCTATAATTTGTCTAACGTCTGTCTTTAATTTTTTATTCAAAACTACTGTTCGAATGAAAAATTCCAATAGAAATAGCAAATTACTCATAAATCCGACCTGTATTGATCCTTCTAAACCTTCATGCTTACCACGACTTATTATCGAACGAGTAATAATATAATAGAGATTATTAGATAACATTTATGAATAATAATATAATTTAAAATTCATAAAAGCAGATGCACCACCACAAAGAATAGAACTATTATAAGATAATTAGCTGTTATAAAATGGATAATATTGCCAGTTGGGAGGAAAAGAGTTGACCCAGTTTAAGTACATTACCAAGTCAGGGAACCGAGCTGGCTGTAATTAGTGGCAGGGGGACAAGGCATGTAGACAATTCATTATGTCTTCTGAATATATTTAGCAAATGAATATAATTTCCTCCTGTCTCCTTTAAGACATTTTTTTTTTCTCAACTTGGTTTACATTATTGTCGATAGTGCTATGTTGTCACCACAGCTTGGGGGTTTATCGAATACTTAGGAGACCAGTGGATTCGAATTGTAGCTTGCCATGTTCATACCAGTGATTATGGGCATTACTATGAAAGAATATGTATCTGGTTCGCAACATAAGGAACATATCTTCATGGATAACTTATTTGTGGCGTAATAAGAACCATTGAGGATTTTACAAGAAGAAAGGATTGTAACGAGAAGAATTTGAAGGTTTAGTGGAGAGCCAATTCTGAACTTCGTTTGTCCAAACAGTCCTAATGCTGTCATGTGAATGAGTCTTTTGTAATTTATTGGAAGCTTTGAAGGTTTCTCAAGTAAATGTTGGATTAGTCTATCTATAAAATTCTTGTCGTTTTAAGTTGGAATGTCTGGTTTCAAGCCGTTTCTCCGAATGGAGTCCAAGGCAGTGGATCTGTTCAACAGGGATCATTGGAGTATTATTACAGGATATTGTAGGACAGTAAGTTGAGGTTACTTAAACCCAAAAGTAAACGTTTATGTAAATAACTTACCAAATATTTTTTTTTAAACATTTTTTCCTACTAGACACTCCAATCCCATATCATAAACCTTCATGAATGGTGTCGAAAATGGAGAATAAAAATAAATCCCATCAAATAACCTTTACAATTTGTCGTAAACCTACGACTTCCTGTCCTACAGTATCCTTTAATGATCTGGACAAACGTGTCACTTGAAATCCACAAAAACAAAAATAAAATGACAAGAAACTGCCCGTCGTTTTCGACTACTTCAACATTTACTTGACATACGTTCAAACTTTCCAATTAATTACAAAAGACTCATTTACATAACAGTACCTAATTAGACCAATTTGGGCCTATGGAGATGAACTTTGGGGCTCCACTGAACCCTACAATTCATCTCGTATCTAATCCTTAAAATCCAAAATCCTTAGAAAAATCCTTAATGCACCTTACTTCGTCACAAACAAACTTATCAACAAGATCTTAATATACCTTACGTTTCTGACTTAGCTCAAACCAGATATCTATCCTTTCACAGCACACTCCACAACCATTCAAATCTATTAGTATCTCAACTTGCTTCTGGTTCCATTCCAGATAACCCTCCGAGATGCCTGAAAAGGAGATGGCTTTGGGACCTTCTAATATAGTACTTCATTATATAGAACCTTTATGAGTGCTATCAATGGGTAGTTGCTTTAAGAACAAGTGGCTTGTCATTTTTAGCACTATCATCACCTTTACTTGATGTATTATATTTTTTTATTGCATACAGTTGTAAATTTCAATAAATAGCAAAAAAAAATTTCTTATAATATTACATAAAAGAGATAAGACTGTTTGACCAAAAGAACGGTAGTTTTTGGATGGAATGATAGATTTTAAACAAGCAGATTTTTATTAGAAGGATCAATACAATTAGGATTGGTGAATTATTAGCCACTTCTTTTGGAATTTTTTTATTTGAAGACTAATTTCGAACATTCAACATCAGTTCTAAAAACACATAAAAAAAAATCCCTGACAAAGAAGAACAATAGATCGTGGATATGTCAATCTGTATTGTATCTACTTCTTTTCCGAATTTATATTTTAGAATTAAAGGTCCAAATTACATAAATTAAACTAAGAATAATTAAATATTCGAAGTAAACGAAGTTGATTGAAAATAGGGGTTTGAAACGTGACTTTTTTTTATTCACACCAAAATAGTTCTTAAACTATTGGTCCTAGCGATAAATGTCATATTGCAAAAATATTCTCCATTGCATTTCTGATAAGCATATTTTCAATCCGAGCTGGAGCAACCAACAGTGCTAGAGTATGCCAAAATGTTACATTTATGAGGATAAAAAAACATTACAGCAAAACTAGGTATATCCAAGTCAAAAATTCAAAACATCAGCTCTTTGCTACATAGATTTATAGATTTTTTTTTTTTTTTTCAGCCGCGTATCTGTTTCAAGTCACTTAAGTACATACTAAAATATTATTTGAATGAATTAATACTTGGCGATAAATTCATTTGGCTCCTTTGTTGTGATGTGATGAGCAGCTGATGGCCAGGAAGGGGCGTTGTTGCATCGGCCGCAGGAGGATGTCAGGGCTCGGCGAAGTGCTCTCTTGCGAAATTGTGAACTCATATTTATTTATGAGAAGAAGTTACTATTAGTGGCTCGTCATACCCCGATAGGGATCTCATCCTCGGGGCTTCCTATATCCGACACGGGCCCTGAATTCATTACGACGGATCGGCCATCAAATCGGACCGACTGATCGGGCGCCACCTGTCCGTCAGCCGAAGAGCCGAAATTAATTAAGGAGACATTAGCACACATTTTGACAAATTTTGAAGCCTTGTCATCGTCGCTAAGAGAAGATCTGGTCATCATCTGTCAGTCTGTTTTTTGCTTGTTTTCGTGTAAAAGCGATGCTAGCAGGTGTCAAGAAATGGGTCGAACTTATAATGGGGGGCGTTCCCCCGTTATGTAGAACAATGTAGAGCATCTTGTTGATGAAAACCGAGTTTGTGTGGTCCAACCTTCATCAAAAAATATATAGTGTTACTTCCAACCTTATATTCTTTTATGTTTTAATGATTATAACATTTTTTTTTATTTATGTATTTCTTCAAATTTACCACTGTACACTAACAATAAATACATCTAGGAAATGTGATCATGACGTACATAATTACATGTAAAGCAACTAACCACTGGCAGCACTTTAATAAAATTTCTATATTAGAAGGTCTCGAGGCCATCTAAGCAATAGATCTGAACTCCTTATGCCCAAATAAGTCTGATTACTGGTACGTAAATGAGTCTTTTGTAATAATACGGTACCTTAGAGAGTTTGTCTAGTAAATGTCTATTAAATCGAATACTTCCATGAAGAAGTTAAAAACGAAGGGATGTTTCTTGTCGTTTTAGTCTTGTTTGTGGATTCCAAATTAAACGCTTTTCTAGTTAGATAGGTAGCGGATCTGTTCAACAGGGATCAGTGGAATATTATAGAAAAAAACTGTGGGACAGGGCGATGTTGGTGAAGGGCGAAGGGTAAAGATTATTTGATGAGATATTTAGGTTTATTGTGTTTCTTTAATTTCTACTCCATTCTTGAAGGTTTATGATATGAGAGTTGAATGTATGGTACACAATGATGGGATCATGATTTACTAATAACACGCATATGTATACACCCTGTAGAGGACGGGACATAGTGTACTTTCTTAACCCTTTAACGGGCAGGCCGGGAATTTTTGAATTCGTTTCTTCTTTTTTTTTTTCCTTTGAACGGCTATAGCCACGCTAACCCCCACACGTGTATCATAAAATTTAAGGTTGAATAAAGGATATTAGACGATAATGAGTAGGATAATGCGTCGGATATTACGTCATTTATTGAGCAAAAGGCATTAAATATGTGTATTCTCCAGGATACATTGCCTGTTAAAGGGTAAAGGATCCCTGGCAAACTGAGATAGGTTATAGGCAAACTGGGATGGGTTAAATTATGACTTTCTTTAAATGTTCTATCACTGATATAGGAATGCATAATAAGGAAGTATGAAGTAGGTAGGAATGTACTTTAAAAAAAAAATATATATACCATATGTATAATCAGCACATTTTTTAATTTTTATTTTAAGTACTTGATTGCTCATATAAAATTATTGAAGCGAAGTGTCTTTATTTTGGATCCAACTAGGATATATTCTCCAATTAAAATAGAATGGGCAATTTATCCCGCAGATTACTAACGTATTGTTTTGTCTAGCTCAAGATTAATTTAAAATAGAAAACCCCAAAATTAATTTCATTAACCAGAAGATAGATATTATTGTCAATTTTTGTAAAGATTTGTGATTTTAAAGTTTAAGTTCGATCTTGTTGACTAGTGTAATCTATGAGCAGCTTTTAAAGAACGTCATAGATATTATAAGAAAGTACAAAGAAATCAACAAAACTTCAAGAATCCTCACTAGAATTGTTTTAGGTCCCATCCGCTAGAGTTGAGCTTCCTTGCCAATTAGCAGACACGACATTGTGGAAGTGTTTTCGTTTCGTATGCGAGGACGTTTCGCAAGAGGAGACGCTGCAGCAGCTAGTATTTAACACAGACGGGCCCGTAACGCTCAAGCTTGAGAACATTTTTCCGCCAATTACCCAACAGCGATGGATCTACTACCCACTTTTATGATACGGAATCAAGCATCAAGTATGCTTTATACCATTCGGTATTCCATACCGTATAATGTCCATGCAATTTTTTTTTTAAATCGTTTGTTGAGAGTCCTTTTAGAGAGTATTTGTTCATTTAGAGTTGACGTGCGGGGGTATGTAGTTATGTTGCTAAGTACCAAGGTGCTTACGTGATAGTCCTAAATGTTTTTGCCTGAAAAAATTGAAGTTTGTTAATATGTGTCTTTTTAGATATTCCTAGATATAAGTTTTATTTTTAGATATATGTTTTTAACTAGTGCGGTAAAAATTTTCCTGTTTTGCGAGCACCAGATAAGAAAAAATTGATTGCACTTATATTTGTGTTTTTTGGAGATAAAATATTGGTATATAGGTCCTTATAGAGGGTGAATGTAGCAACCTCCGAATGAGTCCGGTATCTCTAGATTTTTCACTGTAGCTGGATAAAAGGCTTCCCAATCCTATATTAAATTCAAACATTCATTTATTTATTTCAGTTTTATTGAGTAATATATTTTTTTTTAATTTGTTTTGCTATCAAGAATATAAGAAAATGTATATAAATTTGTAAACAGTACGTTAGAAGACACGAAAGCTAAAAGTAACGATTGCAGAAATATTGAACCGAACTAACTGGCTGGTTCGGCAGCACCTGTTCTGTTGAGAAATACGGGCGAGTGGGCCGGGGATTCATCTGTATTCATCACCGACTGTAGAGATCCTCCTCCCAGAAGGTCCTTCTTCTTCTTTTTCCCATCCTGAGGAAGGTGTTTATGGTTCGTCGGTGGCATTATTCCTCCGCCAGTTCGGTTCGACCGGTCCAACACGTCCTGTCCTTTCCGAAAAGGAAATTTTTATGAATAAAACATGGGCCAAGTAAGATATCGACACTAATCTTAGTCAGGTGGAATTCAAATTTATATCTTTGCCGTTTTCGGAGAAATCGAGAGTCCGGAGGTGGTTCGGGGGCTATTGGGGAATTGAGGCAGCTGCTGGGAACAGAAATAGCAAAAAGAAACCTGTTTTAAAATACATTTTAATCTTACCTTTAAAATGCAGGGCATCTTTTAAATAATATTTAGATCCCTAGTCTTAAGGTTATAAGATTTTTCCTTTACTGGGAAAGAGAATTACAATAAATCCCTATTTCTTATAAATCACTATGTATCCTTAAGGAAGACATAATTATTTCTGATTAGAATTTGAATGACATCTCAATTGTAGCTTGAGTAAAATGAGATAATGCAGGTAAATTTTTTCCAAAAAACATATTTAACTTCCTTTGGCAAGATTAAAACGACAAGAAACTCCTCGTCGTTACAGACTACTTCAACATTTACTAGACGAACTTTCAAAGCTCCCAATTAATTACAAAAGACTTATTTACAGGACTGTTATTAGACCTATTTGGACGTACGGAGTTGAGGTTTGGGACTCTACTAAATCATCTCGTATCCAATCCTTACAATCCAAAATCCTTCGAAAAATCCTAAATGTCCCTTATTTTGTCATCAATAAACTTATATGTCCAGGCAACGAAGACCAAAAAAGGCCAAATAGGTTTGTAGTTTTTGTATATGCATCGTTTTGGCAGGTCCGTAAATTTATGAAGCATATGTCCAGATAGGTTTCAGAATATTTACAAAACTTAAATTTGCTAATTAAAAGAGATAAAATGAATAAGACTCCGAGGCAAACGTTTTTGAGGACAAAATCAGCCTTAATCGAGGTACCTCCTAGTTGAGGGACTACTTTGGACAAGAGAAAAATGACTCCCCTAATGTATTAAAAATTACAGGGTCGCTCTGGAATTTGAATCATTTGGTCCAAGAATATTTTATATATCCCCAAAAAAAATCGCACTGCACTGCAAAATGTGCAAAACCTGTTCAAAGTAGCCTCGGTTTACTGTATTTATATTAAATATCTAATCAAGGGACTATTGGCCAATTTTCTGTCTCAACAACACCAACAGAGCTAGACGGTGTCAAAAAAATCTCAACACTTAAAAAATGTAGACAAAACGTGACTTTTTTTAATTCAAACTAATGTAGTTCCTAAGCAGTAGGTCCTAACGACAAATGTTATATAATAAAAAATATTCTACATTAGATCTCTAATTCGGAAAATGTCAAATCTTTGAATCCGAGTTACACCAACAGAGCTAGTGCGTGTCAAAATATTACATTTTTAAGTGTGAAAAAAACGTTACAAAAGGTTTGAATATTTCAGACATAAGTATATATTTCCAATTGATTCATTCAGTCGTTTTAAAAGAATATTGTCTGTTATTAAACACTAATTGGAATTCACTGATTGGTTTTTATTTAAATGTTCTAATCTCAGTAACTCCATATTTATTCGTTTTTTTATATCGTTATTATGTTTATAATAATTCCAAATGTGTCGGAAAACATTAAATCATATGTTTAAACTCTGTTAGAGTATCGAAATGACGAATATCGATTTGACATTGTGATAAAAGAGATGATTACCCATCCTATTTTTTTTTCTACCCTCCCAAAGACGGACTAATCTCAGAACTAAGCCGACAAAAACAGAAGACAAGGGCAGGTATAAAACGTTTATGCTTGAATTAGTGGCCTACAAACCTGGCTCACATAATCCGTCTTGTAAATGCTTTTATCGATTGTTCCATTCGATCTATGACGATGTTAACATTCTGTCGATTAGGTATTCTGATCCCATTGGGCTAACATGGTGGCACAGGCTGAGGGCCAAGCAATGCTTAAGAATAACGCGGGAGAATTCTTAGCTGAGTTCATTTAATAGGGTTTATAGACCTTTTCGTAAAAATGCATGAATCCAAAGATCTATAAAAACGTTTATCTTATTTGTTGTTGACAAACAATTCACTCTTTGGAATACCAATCTAAGGTTATTTATTAACAATAAAGTATTTTGTCCAAAGTTTTTATTTAAAAAGGAAAATTATAATATTTTAAGAATGCCATTAGGCGTCCTTTGTAAATAGACCAAGTAAATGCATAAAAAAAAAAAAGAAAAGTAAAATGTCGAGAGCAGCGTTACTCCCATCTAGTTAATTTTTATGGTAAGTAAACCTTCCAGTATTTATAAAAATATCACAGAGGGCGCTGTAATTTTTTATTTGCGGACCTGGTTCTTCTTATCTCTCTCTTTCCAACGAGAGGCGCCCAATGGCTAAGATCATTTTGCTTTAAGACCCCCAAGGTCTTTTGCCTTCCACAGTTTTGTCCGAGACAATTTGTCCTCCAAGGCTTACACTCTTTGTGTTATTTCTTATTAAAGACATTTTTTATGCCTTTTTACTTGCAAATGAATGTGAATTCAGACAGAAGATCTCTCAACCGATTGTTTCAATATCTAGAAGACTCCAGCCTTTTTCTGGTCACACGAATGCATTCGTGTACCCAGAGGAGTTCTACCGGCACGACTTTATGTCCTTCACCTTGGTAAGTCTATTTCATTTTACTTGGTTTAGATTTCTTTTAATTATTTTTCCTTTAAACTTGCGAACCTTTTTTTCAAGTAATCCTATATACAGCCCAAAACCCAGAGTTTATTTTTACTTTAGACAAAGTCCCGTTTCGTTTTGAATTAGAAAAGGTTAACCCACGAGCATTGACTCAACAGCTTGTATTATTAAGAGATTATTGTAACAAATCTTGTTCAGCAGCCGATTCGATAACTAATATAAACGAAACTGAAGAAAATTGTTTCTCTCTCTCTCTCTCTCTCTCTCTCTATATATATATATATATATATATATATATATATATATATATATATATTCTATCCCTTAGTGTATATCCTATTTACACGCAGGGTGATTCTCCCTTAGTGTGAAAAAAAAACATTGAGTGAAACTAAAGCCACGAAAGCTATAATATCTCCACTTGGCTCAAAGATTTTTAAAATTTTGACCACATTTACGGATTTGGCATTACATTTCCTATAAAACCAGAGCACCTTGAATTTTACAATCTTGGGATCTAAAGAACAGCTTGATCTTCAACTTATTTCGGAAAGTTACAATTTCTTATATAATTTAAACGTTTTTCGAAAAAACAATCCACAAAATTGTAAATACCACAAAAGCTTGCCGTTTTAACCAGCTTTCGAATGGTTTGATCAAATTAATGATTCCTTGTTGATTTCATGGAGAAATTCACTTTTGAAAACGGAAAAACATGGTGTTTTATTATACCATACAAATCAGGAAATTGGGTAGATACAACATTATGATAATCCCTTGATGAAAATCTGTATTTCAAATAAAACAAACTCCTCATTGGAGCAGAAAGCATATACAAAAATTCATATTTATTATAAAATAAAGGAAAACTGTCAATAAAGCACCCTCAGTTCAAAGGAGTCCATTATTTTATTAGATTTTCAATAAGGCCTTCGTTGTTTTAAATACAGTTTCTTGCTATCTTTCTCACAGCCTCTACGGTCATTCCTCCTTAATTTGGCACTGGCCTCTAGAATCCTTGATTGTAAAACCGCAATGCTCATCACTACCGGAGCTAAGTGTATGCACTCTTTATGTAGCTCCACACATAAAAGTTTTCATCTTCAAATAGGTGTATCGATAAACTGAATAATAATAATATCCTCCCATTTAAAAATAAATAGGGAATTTCGTAATGTAAAAGCGAGAATTTTCGAAATAATTTTTTTTTTATATTCAGGGTGAGTAAAAAAAAAAAAATTGAGTGATACTAGATCAAACCTGCAGACAAATGCCGCAGACCTCACCTTTCGATTCCAATCCGTTGCAGATATACGATAAATCAAAGACTTTTTGAGGAAACCAAGTTTTCTATATCTCCATTTTGTTAAAATATTTTTCAAACTTTGACCACATTTTCAACTATGATTTTTCAACAATTGGACAGCAATACAAAAATGGATGAACCAACGATACCCCTCATGGAAAGGTAGAAATGCAGAAATCTGTAAAAACAGACTCATCTGCTTATAAAATTGACCTCAAAAAGTGGTATTCTTCAACACAATCTGCATTCGGAAGGTAACGTTAAAATTGAGGTCTATGTTCATTATCATAGGCTTTAACCCTTACATTGAAAATCTAATAAAATAAATCCTAAATAATAATAATAAATAGATAAATATAATATCATAAGATCCTTTGATCTGTTGTCGCTTTATTGACAGTTTTCCTTTGTTTTGAATTAAACAATAATTTTCTTCTTTGATTTTAATTCCAAAGAAGAGTTTATTATGTTTAACATGCACATTTCCATTAAGGAATTGTCATAGTAGTTTATTTACAAAAGTAACTGATTCGTATGCGAAATTAGAACACCGGTTTTCGGTTTTAAAATTTATCCATGAAATCGAAACATAATCATTACTTTCAACATATCATTCGATAGCTGATTAAATTTGCAAGTTTTTGTGAGATTTGACCTTTTGTCGATAGTTTTTTTTCGGAAAACGGTGAGCGTTGAAGTAATATAAGACATTGCAACTTCCCTAAATAAGGTGAAGATCAAGCTGTCCTTTAGGTAACAAGTTTGTAAAATTCAAGGTTACATGTACTCTGCTCTTATAGAAAATTTAATGCTAAGTCCGAAAATGTGGTCAAAGTTTGAAAAATATTTTTAAAAAATGAAGATTTGACAGCTTTTATGGTTTCCTAAAAAAAAGTCTTTGATTTATCGTATATTTGCAACGGATTGGAAGAGAAAGGTGAGATCTGCGGCATTTTTCTAAATTTTTGATCTAGTATCATTCAATTTTTTTTCTTACACTAAGAGGTACACACCCTGTATAGATAACTGTAAAATGCAATGTCAAAATTACCGAACTATTTATAAAAGTTAAATTATTATTCGATTAGGGTCAATTAAATACCGATATAGTAATCGGAGAGCAATATTACTTAAATATAGAAGCTCTCAACTAGGAAGGGCTAACTGTAACAGAGCACAACTTTCCGTGACGGTAAGGCTAATGGGACCAGACCCGGGTCTATGATTCTCCGTTTAGATGAGCGATAGTGAACACGAATACTGCTACCGAATCGAGAGAAATAAAAAAAAAAAAGAAAAGAAAAAAGAAATTATCAAAGCCACCGTGATATCTCATCTGGGTCGTAAAGCCCGCAAATCAGACCTTGAAGGGGAGAGAGTGGAGGGGGAGGAATTGCGTGACCGGGGTGGAACTTTTTGTGGAGGAAAAACTGAACTTCTGCGTAGCTTACAGTTGTTAATCATCCGTCCATTGGTTATTAAATTGCTTAAAAAAAAAAAAAAAAAAAAATTGACACTTTTAAACAAATTAATGACTGATTTTAAAATGCATTTATTAGGCACAAGGTATTTTCTATAAACATACAGACTTTTTTGGGTATTTAATGAATAAAAAATAATCTATATTTTCTAACTAGATGTAAAAAGTGTACGAAGTAAGATCAGAAATCCAAGAGGAGCTGGTCGAAGAAATTTATGAGTGCTGCAATACAATGCAGCAAAATCGTGATGAACTTCGCCTAATTAAATTATCTTAAAAGTTTCTTGAATAGGGAAATATTAGTATAAGATTAAAAGGTAATTTTGGTTAAATTACTTTTCTATTAATACAACATAATAAAACTATTTAACGTTTCTGAGCATTCTCTCAGTATTTCCCAAAACGCCGATGCTGCATCTCCCTGTTTTTTGTAATTAATAAGCGATTTCAGTATCAATTTTAAAAATTATCACTATTCATGGTATACCGTTCGAAAGATGTTTGTTTGTAAAAGCTTTTTTTTTAATACTGCATGTTTCTAACATATGCAATATTTTTGAGGAAAATGCAGTCAAAGTTTTGGGACGAAATTTGAAACTTGTTATTTCTTATGTTTGGTTCACAAAGTTGAATACAGGATGCGGCTATTTTGAAGTCTAAAAAAGCTTATTTTAAAGGAAATTTAATCTTCTTTCTAATAAGCATATATAAATTGCTCTAGCTTTAATAGTTCTATAGAAATATTTATTATTTATGCAAATTATTTGTCAAAAAGTAGAAATTTCTGAAAAAACATAAAATTAAAAATATGTACAAAACGGATGAGAATCGAGCTATAGTTTATAGGGAATTTTTTGTTGCAAATAGTGTCCAGAATCGCCTCCCGAAGTTACTGCAGTCTTATGCTGAACACCCTGTATACACACAGGGTGATTCCCTCTTAGTTTGAAAAAAAAAGAGTGAAACTAGACTAAAAATAAAGAAAAATACCGCTGATCATACCTTTCTACTCCGATCCGTTGCAAAAGACTGGGCAATAGATCCTTCTCATAAAATTAAATACCTAGTACTTCTGGGTGGAAACTTTTAAATTAAATGCAACTACGGTCATGGCAACCGTTGAAGAAATTGTTTTAGTAATTGATACCGATAAAACAAATATATGGTTAGTAGTAGAAACTGTGAATTTCGGTGATGTAGATATTTCCGGCATAAAGTATGAACACGTTGAGCAATTCGAATATCTGGGATCTCCAACATCCAAGAAAAATGAAATTCAATTGGAAATAAGCGCAAGGTTAGAAGCCGGCAATGGTTGTTATTTCTGTTACAAAACTATTCAGTTCGCGCTTACTCTCCAGAAATTTAAAAATTTGGATATACATATAAGACTATTATACTACCAACAGTTCTCTACAGGTGCGAAACCTGGCCGCTTACGTTAAGGTAGAAACAGCACTTTAAAGTTTTCGAAAATATAGTTCTGTGTGGAATATTTGGCCAAAAAAGGATAAAGGAACGGGAGAATATGAATGAATCATACGGGAGAATATATATGAATCATTAGAAATAATAAAATCGTTTATAACTGATCTAGATGTTTGTTTAAATGACCAGATACACATTTCCAATAGCCCCTTTTTAAATTTGTTTCCAACAGGAACGGAAAAATCCAAAGAGGCGTAAGGGAAATCCCATAGTAAACCCCAAAAATTTAACCTACCTGCCCCTTTCCCCTTTCCACGATGGATATATTTCAGATATCTCTTAGATCTTCTTAGATGAGTACCAATGTTTGATTTCTTGTCTAACATTTTGGAAACTTTAGTATAAGTATATAATCCATGTAACATAGCACTAATGTGTAAAATTGTATGTTTTAGAACTGAAGATAAATGTTTAACATTCGAAACTATTATTCTAATAAAATAATCCCAATAGAAGTGGTAATTAATTCATCAATCCTAATTGTGTATTAAATGATTTAATGAAATAACTTTAACCGTTTCCGGCAAGCTCCATGGTTTCGAATACTCGGAATACTCACTTTTTTTAATTTTTTTTAGTTTTTTCAAGAAGGTATAAATAAGAACAAAGCTCGCCGAAGTCTCTACTATTTTATTCAAACAACTTAATTAAGTAAGAATTGTTTCCAAATATCTTTATCGATTCAGGCAGATGCTGATCCCAATAACTGTAAAGTATCGATGATTAAACCAGCCCAAACTTCCTTAAAGAACAAATGAAGACATTCTTCGACATCCCGTAATTCTTGTCCTTCTTCTTCGCCGGCTGGTCCAGTGGTAATTGTCCAGCTGGGGCTGCATACCGGCTCCTCTGGAATCCTCACTTCTTCCTTTCGGTACATTATTATCCTTAAGAAAGAAATAATTATTTCTGATTGGAATTTAAATGACATCTCAATTGTAGGCTAAGTCGAATGAAATAGGGTATAATATCCCCCCCCCCTCAAAAAAAAAACAATTTCACTTCCTTTGATATTTATATTTATGTTTTCTCAAATTCAACATGAATAGAAAGTAATTTATATTTATTTGATTTTCATCGCGAAATTAATGACTGACTTCCATAAAATGACATGACCTACCCTTAAGGAGAAATCGTTCAAGATGATAACATTTTTGTAAATTGGTTTTCATACTAGTTATGAGATAAATAGTTAAATGTTAATTTTTATTTAAAATTTCATAAATATACATTTAAATTAAAAAACAAAATAAATTTAAGCGATAATACATTGGACGGCAAGTCTGTCTAGGGATCTATAAAATTCAGACTAAATATAAATACATATATTGTATATATAATAAAATAAATAGTTAAATACTTAGGGTCGCTAGTAACAAATAATAATGCTGTTATCGCGGAAATCAAAGGACGAATAGTGGCAGGCAACAGAAGCCTCTTCGGAGTTCAAAAAGCTGTTAGGTTTAAAGATTTATCGGGTAAGGCTAAAATAACAGCATATAAAACTATTATCAGACCCGTTGTTACATACGCAAGCGAGACATGGGTGCTAACAAAAAGAAGTGGATCGCTACTCGGAGTTTGGGAGAGAAAAATATTCAGGAAGATATTTGGCCCAAAATATCTAAATGGTGAATGGAGAATAAGAAAAAAATGATGAATTAATGGCATTGTTTGGTGAGCAAGATATAGTAGCCCAAATAAAAAAAAAAGCGAGATTAAGGTGGCTAGGACACGTGGAAAGGATGCCTACAGACAGATTTCCTAGAAAACTGCTAAAAGAAAAACCAGAAGGTTTAAGAACTCGAGGGCGGCCACGAATGAGATGGTTAGACGACGTGGAGGAAGACCTCCGTCAGGCAGGTATCAGAGGATGGCGCCGCAAGGCAGCGGATCGAGAAGGTTGGAGGAGGCTTGTTGAGGAGGTCCTGGTCCTGCCTAAGGACTGTCGCACCGATTAAATAAATAAAATAATAAATAAATAAATAAATAATTAAATAATAAAATAAATAACAACCATAATGATATTATTTTTAATATCATTATGGTATTATTTTTTTGTTATTAATAGGTTATTTCATGCATAAATAAACATATTTAAAGAATTAATTTTTCGTCTGCAGTTATACGCATTTTTTACATGTTAGTAAAAATTATTCATAGATATTTATTTAGTACCTATATCTATTGTTTCTGACATTGTATGGGATCGAGTTTTGAAGTAAAATAATCTAAATTCATTTAGAATAGGAAATACCGGTATGAATATAATTTGCTATTATTTATTGTAATAATAATTATTATTATTCCTAGCTGGATTAATCATTAATTTAAACTTTTATTATGTAAGTTGTTAAAAAATAATAAATAAATTAAAATAAATATAACAATTAACAAATAATCAGCATAAGAGTAACATTTTTTATTTTATCAATTTATCGAAATCTACAACTGTACAAATATATACATCAAGTTAATAAGTAAAAAAAATTACAATAACATGTCAAAACTTGAAAACAACAAAACAGGGGCACTTCAATAAAAATTCTACACAAGAAGATCTCTAGGCCATCTTCTTACAAACGCCTCGGAGGATTATTGGAAACGGAGTGGGGGAGCAAGTTGAGAAACTAGTGGATTTGAGTGGTTATGGAGCTTTCTATGAAAGGATAGGTATCTGGTTTAGGCTATCTCAGCAATGTCTGGAACATTAAGGTCTTTATGGATAAGTTTATTGGTAACAAAGTAAGTAGTATTGAGGATTTTTCGAAGGATTTTAAGAGTAACATTAAACATACTAAAAATAAATCCGCTTCCCAACAAAGCCTCGCTCCCAAGCATGAAACATCTTTTTCTAGTAGCTTCTGTAGCTTTCGAGTTTGAACTCACAGAGCGAGATAGACCGGATGTGTTTTTCACTGAAATCATAGCTTTTCAGCTATTGACCCGAGTTTTTGGAATGCGTCATGTGGACAGGATCAAAATTAATAGAGAGAAAACTTAAAGCTGCAATATTAAAATCTGTCTTATTCATGGCAATATTCCATATTTCAGGACAAATGCCTATTGTAAAGGCAATCCACACAGATTGTATGTAGACAGTTATGTTATTAAACAGTATATTCACAATTTTTTTGTTTTTTTATTTCTTTTTAGCTATTGAAAATAAAATAATTTTTTTTTTTTTACCAGTAAACTTCTTTTTATTTGATTAATTACATGCTGCCTCACTCAAGGGCAATGGGTAATATTGATGACAGTGACTCATTCATTCAATACACTGATATAAAATAAATAAAGTAAGAAAATAAAAAACTTTTAAGTAAACAACTTAAAGATACAAGAAATAAAAATAATATATACAAGAAGTAAGATAAAATGTACAAGAAATAGAAAATAATAAATAAAATAAGAATTAAAGAAGAAAAGAAAGAGTCATAACTACATTCGTACTCTATATACAATATTCACAAACACTCCGAGGAACACCCCGATCCAAGCCTGCCCCCCAGTTTGAAAGGCAAGCCGGGCTCAGAGAGTTCCCTGCGCTGTTGTATCAGCTGCATCACTGATATAATCCAGTGGAGGCTGAGAGAGAGCGCTATGGCACAGTCGCACAGGACTTGAGTAGAGAAGCTGGCCATTGCCAGCACTTCAATAATAACTATTTACAATACATCTCGGGGCCAGTGCCGTTTTAATCTACGAGGTGGATTATAAGGATGCGTGGAACTGGATAGTGAATGAGCAAGTGGATTGGGATGGTTGGAAAGGTTTTGATGGAATTTGGAGAATTTAAGGGGTATGAGGTCAAGAACAAAAGGTATATTGAGATCAGTATGTAGGGTTTTGTTGGAGACATAATATGGAGCATTTACAATAGTACGAAGGATTTAAGATTGGAAGGATTGAATGCGTTTGATATTCGATTGTTTTGCTGTCCCCCACAGTTCACGTCCATAGGTCCAAATAGGCTTAATGATGGATTTGTATATGAGGAGTTTGTTTTCTATGGAGAGTTGGGATGTCCTATTTAGTTGTCTATACAATTGGCTGAAGCGTCTGTTAGGTTCTTGCCTTTTAAGTCTAGTGTGAGGGTTCCAAGTAAGTCTTTTGTCTAGGTAAAAGCCAAGATACCGTACTGTGTCAGCTATGGGTAGCGGAATATTATTGATATAAACAGGAGGGCAGGATGTGCGGCGGAGGATAAAAGTTACATGGGTACATTTTGTTTCATTAATTTTGATCCTCCAGTTGTTGCACCAATCTTCAATCAGGGATAAGTGGATTTGGAGATTACAGGAAGCTATTGAGGGATCTGAATGCGATGAAAGGATAATAGTGTCATCAGCAAAAGTTCCTAGGAAAGTATCAGTGGTAGTAGGGATATCTGCAGCATAGAGGATATATAGAACTGGACCAAGAACGCTACCTTGTGGAACACCTGACTCTATTCAAAATAAAATTAAACCTCTAATTATACAATACATCAAATGAAATCCAACAAATCAACAATAATGTAATAAAAATAGAAATAATATTAAAAATATGTGAAAATTAATGTTTTTTTTTATGTGTGTCTTTGTGCGTGAAAAAATCTCTGTTGTGCTTTATAGCCGTTTTTTTAAAGTTATTAAATTACAGAACTGCTGAAATCAAAATGAACAAAACGAAAGAACTTTTAGGGTGCCTGGTAATCATTAATTTTCCAATTCGTCAATGGCTTACAATAATTAGATGTGCGCAATTTGGTCTATTCGATCTTCAAATTTGTTTGTTTGTTGTTTATTTAGGCTTAACGTTCTTATATACTACAACTAGGGCAGGAAGGGCGGGTTATCCTACAGGTTACCTTATCTATTGTAGCGTAGGGTGGGAAGGTCAAGACTTATTGGTGGGTTCGACACGAAATAAATTTTAACCAGCCCAGGTGGGATTCGAACCCACAACCTTCAGTACCGAGCACTCTGAGAGTCCAGCCCCAAATCATTCATCTTCAAATTGTATTTCGTATTGAAAACGGGCATCTATAATTTGGATTTGATTTAAAACATACTAGCAAGTTTATGTTAATTTTTAATTGAATGAATGAATGAATGAATGAATATTTTATTGCTTCATAAATACAATTTTAGAGCAAAGAGTTGTGAGCTGTTATACAATTTAAAATTATTTTAACAAAAATAAAATAAAATAAGAAAATTATTTACAAACTAAACGAGAGATATTTACCTAAAATTTGATCTAACTATATACATGGTAAATTTAAACAAAAATAAAAAATAAACGGCTAACTTTTAATACAAAAACAAAAAAGTAAATGGCAAACTATTAATCAGTTAAAGTAAAATATTTCTTAATTTTAGGCAATATTTCATGTAAAAAAATAAATTACTTAAATGCTTTTTAATTATCTATTATCAGCCATGAACATAACTAAAAGTCATCATTTTCTGTGGAATGAATTCTTCTATGAAACCTTTTCCTGTATATTTCATAAACGGAACAGTACATTATTAAATTGTGAAGAGAATCTGGTCCCGAGTTACACATCGGGCAGGGATTTTCTGTATTAAAGTTTTAGCTTCCTCTATTGAAATATATTCTGGAGATCTTGGAGCTAGCTAAACGCAGTTGTGCGATCATTCTCAGTTTCTGGATGTTTCAATTCACGGCCAAATACTTTTCACCACTTCCAAGAGAGCTAAGGTGTCTGTAATGATTGTTGTAGTTGGAATTGACTGTATGTTCAATGTCCATGGACAAATAATGATTTTCAAATGCTATGTTTAGGCTTGTGATATTTGCTTTAACAACATTCGCATCCAGCTTATTCCATATATCCATATATTAATTTTTAATTATAAAATAACAAAAGTTTAAATGTAAACACACAGCGTAGAACTTTTAAGCAGTAAACAGTTATTTCATATACTTCGTGGTTTTCGTTTAATAAATATTGTTATTTTTAGAGGAGAGAAATGGTAATAACCTCATCAGAGGGGTCTTGTTATAAAAAATAATTACGCACAAATTTCCTGCTGCTTGTTGTAGGGGGGTTATTAATAACAGGGCGACACCTACATCCAATTTCAAAAAGGAATTGCATTTTAAAAAGTCAATGTCGATTTTTATCGAAAAACCTGAATATTCATAATCCATTTAGCGAAAGCGGGTCAAGTCGGAATTATATTAACCTCGCTGGGGTGATAAGATCGTCTTCGGTCCGCGTATGGTACTCTACTATATCTAGTCTGCCGTTGTACCGTCACTGTACTCGGGTACTTTCTTCACGAGGTACCTATCGATAGGTACCGAAGAGGATCGAAAGGGGAATCGATTGCTGGATCGATCGAGGTTTGAGCCTTCAGGGGCTGGCGTCTTTAATATATATGTCCCATCTCATATTAACATAACGGATGCTATTAGTACTAAGTTATATCTGACTAATATCCGAAAATGAGGGTAATAAATTAAGAATGCACATCTTACTTAATGTTAAGAATGATATTTTAATTTAATTTTTTTTTAATTAGCATATTTTATTTGATGTCAACGTGTGATATATAAAAACAAAATATGTGATAGGCACGATATCACTTGCTTATGACCGAAAATTATCTCAAAAATTTCTTTCAATAAGGAAACTATCGATTCATTAAATTTTATTTTCTTGTGAAACTTTTTAAGTTTTAAAAAGAAAATTTAATTTAACAGAAATCACAAATGCAAGATTATAAACGATATCTAGGACTTCATAGATTCGGCAAATCAGGAAAATTTGCATTAGCATAAACAAAAAAACAAGTATGGGTTATGAAATATATATATATATAAGGAATAAAAGAACCACAACCCTTCTCAGACTGAAATAAAACTAAGAATTGTAAAACAAAGTTTTTACAGTATTATTAAATCTATTACAAATCAAGCCATAAAATTATGCGTTGAGCAACAAAAAATTACTCCATCCTACAATATTAGTACCCAATTTCCAACGTCTATTATATTGGTATAACATAAAATATTACATTTGTAAAATAAAATATTCAGATAACGATTATTTTTTGAGCGTAGTGGTATAGTCCTAACAGATCCTTTTCTAAATCTTAAAAGAAAATTTCATAATTATGTGACATATAATGAGAATATATTCAGCCAGAATATATAAAAATATATATGTATCGATTTTTCTTTATAATATATGGTTTACACAGCTTTATACAGGGTTGAGATTAATACATTTTAAAATTAACTTAAACATTATGGTTGAATTTAATTCAAAATCAATTAGGTACTTGTCCAGTATGAATTTTCAGATGTTTTTAATTTATAATTTATAATAATACTTGACAATTTCTTTGGTTTTCTCAGATTTCATTCAACGACACATCTATACAGGTTTACAATCGTCATAGCTTGAAGACTTAAGCAAAATGATTCTCTAATCTGGTATTTACTAAATTGAAAAAAAAAAAAAAAAAACAAAAAAAAAAAAAAAAAAACGAGAAAAAAAGCTGTTATTTTATTCAAATTAATGAAAATAAAAAGTTGTTTGGTAACAACTGAGGAAGTAATGTAACCTCCATGGAGATCAAAAAATTCAAATTTTGAATTTCTATTTAAAAAAATAGAATTTGAGTTTAAAAAAAAAAAAGCAGTTGAATGTTCAATAGACATCCTTAGTATTGCTGATTTTTATTTTTTTTTTATCTCTTGTATTGGTTCAAAATAATAAAATTTCGGCTCTGTAAATCGCTCGTTATATGAGAATCATCCTTATCTTTTCAACACACCTTTTCTTGTTATAATCATTAATTTTGGGCTTGGCTTGACAAGAAAAATAATTTGGTTCGTGGTTTTTTTAGTTTGTGGATAAAATATTATAATAAAATTTTTTCGCCATTCTTAACTGTTGTGCAGCGTGGGTTAATGAATGGAGAAATAATTTGCAATTATTTATTACAAGTCAACTTCCTAATCATCTCAATCGGGCATCAAGATGAAAAATACATCCCGAACCCGGAGAGAGGACAGAGTGTAAATAGAAAGGTGAATACATTGAATAGAGGTTCAGAGACCTCGGAAAAGAACCCAATTCTGTCGTGGACTCCAACCTCGAGATAGCCATCGCAGATCCAATCTATGCTAACCATTATTAATGTAATCTCCAACTTAGCCACAATTTGCCAGGGAAAGGTCTTCTGTCTCGTTATTGCCTCTTGAACTTGTTTCAAATTATCTCAATGAAATAAATTTAAAGTATTAGCAAATTTTCTTTAAGAAAACAAACAATCTCAACTTCCTACAAACTATATCGAATTCTTTTAATTTGTTATTTAATTTATATATATACAGGGTAGAATACCTCTTATTGTAAAAAAAAAATGAAATGGGTGAAACTAGATAAAAAATGGAGGAAAATGCCGCATACCTTACCTATCTATTCCAATCCGTTGCAGATATATACAAAGTTTAAGATTTTTTTGGATAACCCACGTTTTTTTTTTTATAAAAGCTGTAATATCTCGACTTGGCTTAAATATTTTTTAAATGTTGACCATTTTTACGGATCTAGCATTAAATTCCCTATAAGAACAGAGTACATGTTAACTTGAATTTTACAAACTTGGGACCTAAAGAAAAGTTTGATCTTCACCTTATTTAGGGAAGTTACAATGTACTGTAATACTTCAACGCTCACCAGTTTTAGAAAAAAAACTATCCAATAAACTCCAAATCTCACAAAAACCTGCAAATTTAATTAACTTTCTTATGGTATGATCAAATTAACGATCCGTCTCGAATTCATGGAGAAATTTAGTTTTAAAACCGGGAAAACATGGTGTTTTCATTTGGCATACAAATCAGTTACTTGTGTAAATAATACATTATAATGATCGCTTAGTAGAAATATGTATTTTATCATAATAAGCTCTTCATTGGAATAAAAAACAAAGGAAAAATTTAGTGTTTCATAGAAAATAGCGGAAACCAGATCAATGGATTGACATCTGTCAATGGAATTGTTTAAGTTACAACACAATCCGACACTGGAGCAGACACTGGCAAAAAAAAAAAAAAAAAAAAAAAAAAAAAAAAAAAAAAAAAAAAGGAAGTACATACATTAATGTCAGATAATTACCCCGGCAAACTACTATAAACTCAAAAGTACACTTTATAAACTGAAACAATATCTGACACCAGGTACATACCAAATACTACAAATTTTAAACGTTTTCAGATTTTATAAAACATAGAATGCCACCGCTAAGGACAGATAACACGATTTTCTATTTGTTACTTATTAATTGAAATTGTGATTGTAATGACGTGACTAAAAATTATTTGAGAAACAACCCATTGCTAGGTACTCTTATAAAAGTTCTACATAAAAAGAAGATCCCGATTCTTATTTTCAGACGCCTCGGAGGTTTGCCAGAAATGTATTGCGAAGCAAATTGAGAAACAAGTGGATTTTATTGAGTATTTACCTTGTTATAAAAGGATCTGGTTTGGGCTAAATCAGCAACATTAATATATTTATGTATCAATTCATTTGTGACTTAGTAAGAAGCATTAAGGCATTTTTGAAGTATTTTGGATTGCAGAGATTGAATACGGGAAGAGTTCTACGATTTGGTGGAATAAGAATAAGTGGAATACTATAAGTCCAAATACATTTTAAATCATATAAATACATTTTTTTTAGGGAATTGGGAGATCAGAACGATTGTCAAGCAAGTGTTGTAGCAGCCGAAATCGGTGCGTAGTTTCTTGTCTTTTAAATCTTGTATGATTCACTTGTCTAGATTAAATCCAGGCTATTGTATCTGCACAAAATTATTTAATGGTATTTGATTAAAGTATATGGCAGTAATTTGCTGGGATTTATCTCAACTCTTCAGTTATGACACCACTCTTCAACGCAAACATTTAACATGTTATACCATTGCCAAATTTTTTATAAGTACACATTTCAATTGATCAGGACAATGAGTCGACAGAATGGTCGCTTCCTGAACATACAAGTGCCAAAATACCGGAGCGTATTTCGTAGTAATTTTGCACGATTTAGTCTTCCCATTCCAGTTAATATTGGTTAGTAACCTGTAGGGTAACCCGTCCTTTCTATCCTAGTTTTTGTTGATAAGGACGATAAACTGCAATGAACACAAATATTTTAATTAAGAAGAATTGTAAAAATTATGTGAAAAGATTTCAAAATGAAAAAACAAAATGCTAAGAGCGATGGAACTTAACATCAAAGACAACTGCGCATCTTGATAGTAACTTCTTTCTTTGGATGTATCAATTTTTCACTGTGGAAAAGAAAACTATAGATAAAATATATCTATATGTATTATACATTAAACTCAGTTTTCGATAACCCGGCAGTCCGGATTTCCCGGCGACCCTACGAAAATAATGAAGTTCTTTAAAAGTAAAATAATTTCACAAGTTTATTGAAAGTCAGGAACGGTCTGTGATTAAATTTATAGCTGCGATCGAACGGGACTAAATTTCCGAATGATACCTGAAAAAGGTTGGGTTCTAAACATGAAAATGAAAGATTTTTCGCTGGTGGAACACTCTTCCTCCGTCTATTCGAGATTACACTGCAAGGAACCGAGTTCAGAATGAAAGAGAAACGAGTAGTTTGGATTCTTTTGGGAAAAAGTAAATCATGATATTTTATATATCATGTTAGATTTATTTAGAGGTATTTTAATGTTATGACGTTGTAAATTTAATAGGAATATATGAAAAAAACAACAAAAAAAAACTGTTTAATGTATTTTATATCTTAGTTTGGCCCTTATTATTCGACTATGTATAAGTTTATAAACACATACACATACATTGTACGATCTTTATGCACCGTATATATAGTCTGCCTCATACTTCAGAAAATGATTGGCCTTATGTAGGAAATCCACGAGGTGTAGAGCATGCTAGGGAGGTAGAATTAATGAACGGTTTTACCTGGCAAATGGGAGGCTCTTATGAAACATTCATTGCAGGAGTATCTGGAGCCATCTTGTAGCAAATCACGACGGAGTGGGTGAGGTGCTATGCATGTGGAGCTGCATAATGCTGCGGTTGCATGGGCCAATTAGGTTGGACACTGCACGCACTGCACTAGATCAGGTGCTGTCCAACACCTCAGCGAGTCGATGGGTATCATCCCTGACCTAGTCTTCTCCAATAGTCGTAGTTCTTCAAGGGGTAATATAGTCTTGTGTTCAGCCGCTAGAGGGCATAATTATATTATTATTCCTGAACTAGCATATTGTACTGCAACACCTTTGAAGTAGCGAGTTAAAAGAAGGACTTGCTGGTCGATTAGATGTTTTTATCATTTATATATCGATAAATCCTGGTTATAAAACACAAACTTTTATAACAAATAATATCAAGTATTGAAACCAAATAATATTAATAAGAATTTTTGTTTTGTTTTAATTAATTTATTGAAATTTACAACTATACAAGTATACATCAAGTAAATGTGTTAAAAAAACGTTCACAATAACATGCCAAAACTTGAAAAGAACTACTCATCAGTAGCACTTCAGTAAAATAACCTACATAAGTACATCTCTGGGCCATCTTCTTTTCAGACGCCTCGGAGGATTATCGGGAATTGAGTGGGAAGCAAGTTGAGAAACTAGGGGATTTGAGTGGTTATAGAGCTTACTATGAAAGGATAGTTATCTGGTTTGGGCTAAATCAGCAACATATTCAACATTAAGATATTTATGGATAAGTTTATTGGTAACAAAGTAAGGAGCATTGAGGATTTTGGATTGTAAGGATTGGATACGGGATGAATTTAATGGTTTAGTAGAGCCCCAAAGCTCAACTCCGTACGTTCATATAGGTCTAATCAAAGTCAAGTAAATGAGTCTTTAGTAATTAATTGGGAGCTTTGAACGTTAATAAGAAAATTAAAATAAAAAATAAAACGGATAGGCCTACAACGGAAGGCAAGATCTTCAAATCAGAAAAACTTAATATCCTCTCAAGAGACACATATAATAAAAATAATATGTGCTCCTACGCGAAAATAAGCACTACATGCAGTAAGAGCAGAGATTTTGTATGAGGTGGGATCAAATTCTTCAAGTCTGCATAAGCTTCTGATGATCGAAAAGCAAATATTAAGAACATTTTATGGCCCATAAACAGCTCACATTAGCTACAGACTTAGATCGAATAAAGAAACATAGGAAAGGAAAAAGAAATTAATAACAGTTATAAGGAAAATACGACTCAGTTTCTATAGGTATATGGTTAGAAAAAATCCGAAAATGTTGAAATACCAGATATTTGATAAAAAAAAAAACTTAAGAGACTTGGGATCTTGATGTCACTTCCGGAATAGAGAGAGATTCAAGAACCGACTTAAAAACTTCAAAGTTCTTGTGTACGAGAGAACAAGGCTTGGTATGAAGGGTGGGCTGAAGGAGAAGACTACAGCAGTCATAGAGAACGAATCAATATTGGAGGAGGATCTGCAACAGCGGATCTGTTTAACAAGGATTAATGGAATATCATTAAAGGATACTATAGAACAAGTAGTCTTTAGATTTACGACGAAGAATAAAATGATTTATTTTAATTCTCCAATTTCGACACTATTCTTTAAGAATTGTGATATAAGAGTGTTGAAGGGATCATTATTGGCTGATAATACACAAGTGTCATTAATGTACTTGGTGAAGGTATTAGGATGAGTCCGGGTTATTTCTGAAGTTAATTATTTTTTTCAATATACCCTTTTGTATCCGATCTTATACCCATATTTGTATTTTGAGCTGATTAAGACAGTATATTTGCTTAAACATTCCTCAACCTCTTGGACAGATGGTTAGAGACAGAGGAGATCCGAAGATCCCCAAAAGCACCTGCCTACAACCCTCCGCTGTTTTACATAAATTAATCCCCCCCCCACTTTCTACCACTGCCTTATGTATTCATAATTATAACAGTTGTAGACAATGCCCGCTTTAATGGCGGTGAGAGCTATCTAACTGCCATCTTCCGGGCATTGTATGCATCGCTGCCCAGCTCCCGCGTCAGGGGCTCCTTCTTATCTCCTTTCATTATTCCATCTAATTCTTTTCGTCATTAGCAAGTTTTATTTTTACAAAAATGTAAAAAAGAAAATGGAATCATTTTAATAGGGGGAGTACTACTTAAAAAACAACAAAATTTTAGTTATAACACGCACATAGGAGAAAACGAATACGAGGAATTTCTTGGTGTCTGCAAAGAAATGTGGATACAATAAAAAATATTGTTAAACATGAAGCAACAGCAAGATTGACAAAATCTTAAATCTTCTCAAATATTTCTCTTAGGAATGTTTTTTTAGTAAGATAATAATAGATCACTTGAATCATATTAATTAATATTTTTTTTAAATAATTTTTTTAAATAAATTAAAATGTAGAAACTGTTCTGTTTTTCAATTCGCAGAAAGCTTTTTCTTTCTTTTTTTAAATAAAAATAGTTATCAACATTAACAATAATCATTAGCTTAATATTTTTAGATATTTTACTTGAGTCCTGAAATTACGAAACAGAAAATATTTTTCTGCTTCAACTGGTAAATAGATAACACAACCAATTAATTTTTTCTCTTCATTATTGTTTAAATTCGTGATTTTTTGTAGGTATATGAAGTTTCCATTTTCACATAATAGGTTCTTTAGTAAAATAACTCTATAAAAGCAATCCATTTTTATTCAAAATATTTACCCAAATAACAGCATATCACCTTTACACTCAGACAAGACTCTTGTCATGTAAAACAAAAACGTCTCAGTCTAAACAATAGATTAAAATATTTGTATCCAATACTTCATAAACGATCGACATTAAATTTTATACATTTTTCCCCAACGTGTTATAAACTGTCCAATTTCAGAACTGAAAAATTCCGGGTTTTGTGAAGAAATAAATTCAGAAAATGTGTTTTTGACGTAAGAATCCTTTTCAAAAATTTTAGTAGGCATAATTCCTGAAATCAAAATTTCTTTCTATCTAAAATCTGGCGAGTAAGTTGGGTGTGGAAGGATTTTGTAACACAGTTTGTTTTGTTTCTTCAATATATGTCGTGGAACATGTGGTCTGGTGTTGTGAAAAAGTATAGGTCCCTTCCGACAGGGCCGCTGACAGGGAGATGGCGGGGGGAGGGGGGGGGGCAAAATCCCTAGGGCCCAGGCTCTTGGGGTTTCAGGGTGCAAGTTCCTGGGCAATTGTATTTGTCCCTCGGCCCGGTTTGGCCTTCTGATTAAAACCAATCCTGGTTGTTTTTTGATATGTTATTGATCCATTATATCAGTATCACTGCGGTAGGATCTGGATGTGATATTTTCGTCTCTGGGTAAAAAGGAGAAATGAGTTATTACTGCCAATGACCATCACACATAAAATTATAATATTTTATAATCATAGTTGGTTTTGGAATGTTTTTCGCTCTTTCGTCGAACTATACCCTTCCCCGAAAGGCTTGGTAATGTTTCTTGCAGCTTGGGCTGCCAAGTGTCCAAGTTTAAATTCATTAAAAAAAAAACTCTAAATCCACGTGTTTCCAAGGTTTTATTTGATGGTATACTAAGCAAACCTGAACAATTGACGCGATGAATATTATAAAAAAAATTAATAATAACAGCTCGTTATAATCTGTAAACATAAACGTAGTAAACAACAGTCAACTCATACCTCTTATAATATCTAAAATTATAAAAACGGATATTTCATAAGAAACGACCCAATACCTTTTGTGGAAGTGTTAACTTACATGACTTCTTAATGATTAAGAAGGATTTCTCATCACTGCACTAGACCAATTGCCCATACAGCAACTATGGAATGCTTAATGTTTTAATGTTTTACTAAGCAGAAAGTGTTCCTTCAAAGTAAACAATTGAACATTTTGTGTATTGAGTATTTATGAAGGTCTCGGAATAGGCTATATTTGATGCATGAGCCAGGTCCCCATTGGACAAAGAGAGTACTCCAATTTTTTTACTCAGCGGACTACGATATGTACTTCCAACTTCTTCTAATAGCATTAACTAAACATATAGCTACTTTTTGGGAACATGTCCAGTAGTAAATAGTTATCGCTCTGTGAAATATGTACAAGGGCTTGGTGTCGGATCCATCACCTCTCACGCCATATGTGAGCCTGTTTACAGACTTTTTTTTTGGTAAATAGCGCTCGTGTCATAGTCTCAGGAGTTAAAATACTGAGAATAATTCAAGAGCTGCCCGGTATGTTTGCCTATAACAGCACCGGCCGATAGAGACTCTATTAACCGGACTCGAACCCATTAATACGCGATGGAAATAGAGATTTCTGTCACCCATTTCACAGCATTCATAATACATTTGCCCTAAACGGTTCCACAGCTACGATGTGTGTACTAGGCGAACTTTTCAAGATATCAACAATATCGGTTGCATAATGGATGACCTGCGGTGAAATATTTTGACAGCTCAATTTACGCGAATCTAGTGTCCATCTGTGAGAAGAAAAAGTTTTTATAGTTCTTAACCATTCAGGTCTAAATAATAAAATAACAAAATCGATACCTCGGACTAGTTTATATTCCTAGACATTTAACAGTGATAAGCGGTTTGGGATATTTGAAAAAAAGCAATGTAACACTTCTCATATTTGAATTTTAAATTTCTGTTATTTAAGTTTTACAAACTATCATCGTTATACAGTATATATCAAGTTTACACTATTTTATTAATATATAAAAGTCCCCAATTATATATATTATTAGTTTCTTTTCTTCTTCTCATCTGACGAATACAGTTACATGCCACTGCGACAAACAACATCAGACATTTCATAAAATTTTTTACGACTGTCCTATTTTTTACAACAAAGGAGTAATTGATGGAATGTATAATACTAAAAAGAGACAATTGAACGCTTCTAGAAAAGGATCTGTATCAAAAATACCTTTAGGAGATGATAAGATTCATTCTAGAAGCAGACTTACAACTTCTTGAAGATGCTAAAGACCAGCGACGTGGAGCCAAATAATTTAATGTTTTTAGTTTTGTTTATCGTTTCTTTATAATAGCTTTATTAGGTTAATGAATCAGTTTGAAGTGGAAGTCAACAATGTGTGATTATTTCATTTTCAGCCTTCCGATTTACACTTTTTCTTCTACAGCGTTACTCTGCACCAAAAATCTACCGCATCCTGTCCTTTTGTATCCTTTGATGGGGTACTGTTAAATAATAATAAACAAAGAGATTTTATCTAGACATCAAACTCTCATACAAGATTGAAAAGTCAAGAAGCTGCACCTCAATTTCGACTGCTCCAACACTTACTTGACAAACGTTCTAATCTCTCGATTCGCTACAAAAAATCATCTAAATATATTACCATTATCAGACTTATCATGTAGATATTGGGTTCCACAAAACCATTGAATTCTTTCCGTATCTAATCCCTTCAATCCATAATCCTTCGAGAAATCCATAATGCTCCTTACTTTTCCACAAATGAACTAATCCACAATTCCCTTAATATTCCACATGTTAATGTTATTGATTTGGCACGTATTAGAACCTTTTCTTCCATAATAAACTAAATACGCACCAAATTGTCAAGCCAAGGCTGAAAACGAGGTGTAAGATGCGTTTTCTGTTATCCAAGGTTCTGGCTATTTAGGAAGTTAACATACTAAAAGTCCTGGTGTATTCGGGCCAGGGAACAGGAAGTGGGTGGGAGGGAGGGGGGGTAATCTCCCAATTTATCAAAGATTCCCGGTTTTTCCCTCATATCTCAAAAACGTTACGGCGCGCGCCGTATGCAAAACATGGCTATTTACTAAATTAAAGTTAATTTCATTTTCTACAAATTGTATCTAATCCACTTTTTTCATATTCCGTACTACTTCCAAGACATACGCATGGCAAATGTGAACATTTGCGAAAAAGCGATTTTAACCTCACGTTCTCTCTCTATACCTTTTAAACCGTTCATCCTATGACAATACGTTTTATAACAAATGTTGTACAGCACTAAATGTAGTTCAAAAAAATGTATATATATTCGAATTTATCTCCAACCTGTCAAATGTTACACCAATTTTCATGTCTTTTTTTTTGGTAAAATGTGATATTTAGTAGTGGCCTTATTTCATAAAACTCAATGCCTCCTATAAATGTATATACGCAATACGAATTCTAATTGGCTGTAAATAATGAACTTCAACGGTACATTTTCATACTGGGAGTCCCAAACCAAAATTATTTGTAAGGTACTGTAATTCGCACTTCTACGCAAAAACACGTTTTTCGGTACTCCTTAGGCTATAACTCAGAAACTATTAATCCTGTGCTAAATTTCATTTTTGCATATAAAAGGAAGTTAAATTTACTCATAGCTCTTATATCTGATTATTCCGAGGAATACCCACGCCAGAACTCAAAATGTGGATTTTTTTTTTTTTTAAATATGACGATTTAGACATATTCAGTGGGCTGGCGTGTTTTTTAAGACCTTTAATTAATTTATACTGTATTGGATTTAATAGTAAATTTAATCAGTTTTCAGATATAAATATGAAATTTTGGGTGGGATAAATAGTTTTGGGGTTATAGCAATAGAAATGTGCCAAACAAACGTGGATTTCAACACAGTATGGGGTTTCAGCGTGCTGGCATTATTGTTTTACGGGGCATGTCAAAATTTAATATATAGGACATATTAGTACATTTTTATCAGCTTTCAGATGAAAAAATGCAATATTGGTTGGGATTAAAATTTTTGGAGTCATAGCAAGAAAAGTGCAAAAAAAAATCGTGGATTTCAAAACAGTATGGGGTTTCAGCGTGCTGGCATGAATCTGAAAAAAAGTGTGTAAGATAAAATTCTTAGAAAATGCAATTAGCTTTAGTTTAGTAAATAGTGATGTTTTGCATACGGCACCCAGTGGGGCAAAAACGCAAAAAAGTGTTTAAAATTCAATAACTCTTGGAAAAATATATTTATAAACTTGAAATTTTACACACTCCTTAGGTCAGTAAATATGTCTAATAATGTCTCATCCCTCGAACCTATTAGATGGCATAATAAAACAAAAAAAAAATAGTTTGAGAAAATGTATCGGTTTAAAATATATCATTTTCGTTGTTGCTTTGTTTTTCTCATAACCAAGTGGGCTTCTGTTAATAGTTTACGAGGCATCTAGAAATTTGTTGACCTTTGTATTTAGTATAAGATAATTTTCCAAAAGGCGCGCTTTTTTTTTTTTTTTTTTTTTTTTTTTTTTTTTCATTATTCTGAGTTTGTTAGTAAAACTTTACTTTTCTACTAGTTTTCTTATACTACTCGAGAAAATCTTGAACCGTTATTTTGCACATTAATTATATTAATTATTCTGGAATCATCAGCAATGATAATCCAAGATGTATTTAGAATGTAGTACCCACCTACATTAAATTTTAAAAAGTAATTTTCTTTTAAATATTAGTAATTCTAATAATCAGTAAATAATTACATTTTTGTTAAGATGTGGTACTATAAGCAGTTTTTTGCTCATTTGGCCCACTGTGCGGCGTACAGTTTTTAAGACATGAGCGAAAAATCGAGAATCTTTGAAAAAAATTTGGACCTTTTGGCACTCCCCCTCTTCCTGTACCCAAGCCCGAAAATGCCAGGACTTTTAGTATGTTAATTTCCTAACAACCCTGAACATGTTTCCAAAGAAAAACTTTGGATTACAGAAAATAAACTCTATAATCCTTTATTGACTGGACTATAAACCAACTTATTTCTTTACTTGCAAATCGTCAGAGGTGTCTGAAAAGAAGGCAGCATCGGGAAGTTCTTCTGAAGTAGGACTTTCATTATCCCAGGTAGTTTCTCTACAAGTTTTTGTCTTGTCATTACTTTGAATTTTGATTACCGCATATTTAGTTGATGTATTTTTTATTTTATTTATTTATTTTTTTACAGTTGCAAATTTCAATTAATAAAATAGACAAAAAGTTCGTCTACTAATTTTTTATCCAATGAACATCCAGACTTGTATAACTTTATTCTTACTCTTTATTTTTATGCTTTTAAAGGGCGAATATTTTTAATAAGCACACTAATTTGTGCTTATCTATCATGCAAGGAATACTGGAAAATCATCATTTAAAACCCCTTTATCTTATCCTAAATTCTGGCATCATAATTATGTATTATCTATTGGGATTCTGAACACCACACATCATTATCAACCAATATCACCTTGAGGTGGTAGACTTCTTTGTATTGGAGTGAGGGAACCCCTTTTTGAAGTAGAACCTGCACTGCCAACTCCGTGAATTCCTATCTTCTAAATTTTGATTCAGAGTTAGAAGTCATGTTTGATACAGAGTTAGTTACAATCGTGAGTCCTTTACTACACAATGTACAGCTGACATCGAAACTCCAAATACATCTCTCACTACATACACCTGAGTTAGCAATAAATACTAATAATTACAGGATCAATTTACATAATTTCTACTCCTTATCCTCTTACCACATTCTAATACCTCTATTTCCAGTAATTATCAACCTACGGTAATATATTTGAATAAATAAATATACATATTAAAATATATATGTATATATATATATATATATATATATATGTATATATATATATATATATATATATATATATATATATATATATATATATATATATATATATATATATATATATATATATATATATATATATATATATTTATACCAAGTCAGAAAGGAAGTTATAGTTGATGTAAAAAAAAATAACAAAATAAAGCTCATCTTAGTGAAAGTAAATCTTATCATTTTGGCACCTGATAAAAAACAAAGATATTATTTTTGCCACTGAAATTTTTTAATCCTTTTGTTGGGAATACGATAACCTAAATTTAAAAAATGCATGATTATGCTAAGGGCCTAACCACCCAAGATGTCCTGTCAGCGGTTTCGCTACCCGTTTTTTATTGCAAGGCAGTGTTGCTTCTCTGAATGCAATAGACAGCTGTCGCATCAAGTTTAGCCCAATATTGATTTTCCTGAACCATTTATGTTATTGAAAATTTATGTTATAATCCTGCATAATCCAGATGGATCTTCGGAATCCCTTCGAGGACCTCACTCACTTTTCATAATCTAGTAGATTCTCTGCCAGCGTGGCGACACTATCATTGTAATGGCTGAACACTGCTAGAATTCTTTAAGCATATGGTTTACAATTCTAAGTTCACCGCAATCAACATTGTTCTTCCAAGAAGATAGCCATGAAAGAATTGGCCAGTCACCGATTCTCAACACTTTTCTTGTTTTTTTAGTTCCTGCAGTTCGTTTGCCATTCTTCCATTCAGTTTGGCTTTATTTTTAATAGTTTATATGGACTGGTAATCCGTTTCAAATTCCATTTGGGCAGTATCGAAGACATTTGTTTTGCTTAGTCTTCTCTAGGTAATAGATTATGGTACTTTTATAGTTTTATCCAACTCTAGCCAACTGGGATGCTAAACCATCTTTTTCGTTTCCTAAATATCAGTACATCAGTTTTACTGTTTTTTTTTTTTTTTTTTTTTTTTTTTTTTCACCGGTTGTAGTAATCGGGTCGCCTAAGAGTCTCAAGCGGGGATTACCTAAAGGTGTTTATAAAGGACACAACACTAATTATGAAATCCAGCGAAGCCTGCATGGCCTGCGGTGGTTTGGTCGGATCCCTTGAGCCATTTTCTCACTCAGTGCATCAAATTTGAAGAGCAGAGGAAAAAATTCTTAGGTACATACATTTCTGAATCATTGTCTATAGAGGAAATCTTAAATGTAGATTGTATTCAAAAATTAAATAGACTATATTATTTTGTAATATGTTGTGCCATTGACTGAAAAGCTAAATGTTTTTTATTTTTGGAATAGGGTTCTGACTATGGTCTTATTGTGGTTCTTTTCTAAATTACTGGGTCACTGATTCTCTGATTCTCTTAACCTTTAATTAAATTCAATAATGACTAAATATGACTTGGTGGGAAGTTATAAATCTGTAATTCTGTATACCTTGTAATTGCATTGATCTTGTTATTAAGTTGATAATTATTTTATTTATTTATTATTAATATTTATTTTTATATATATATATATATATATATATATATATATATATATATATATATATATATATTTTTTTTTTTTTTTTTTTTTTAAGGTAAAAGTGTCTAAACTATTTCTTTATATTTGTAGTACTTATATAATTTAATATTATCTTTACAAAGTCCTAGTGCTGCTAGACAAAAAATAATTGTTTTATTTCGTATGTTATTTGTACAAGAAATATCTTTTGCAAATAAATAAAAAAATATTGATTGATTAGTAATCAACATCTATAAAATTTTAATTTGGGTTATATTTGAATATTGACATATATATAATACCAAGAAACATCTAAATAAATGAACATATAAAACTAATATTCTTACCTTAATTGTAATCAGATCTAAATCTGAGTTTGACCGTTTTCAAAGATTATCTTACTGATTAATTAACTTGAATTTACTATTCTTACTTATCTGAAACTAATAAGAAAGTGTACGTAATAAAAAAAACTATCAGAGAAGTATTGCTTTTTTAAATAAAGCATTTTTTAATTATATGTAGTCATTTTTAACTTTTAATCGACTTGATTTGCATAACAATTCTAAAACATACATGGACCTAGAACATAGAATGGGAATTATTATAAATACTAAAATGTTCAATTCTTTCCATCCTAAACTCTTAAAAATATGATAGTCACATCTCTATTTTCCTTACTATCCAGACTGCATACCGGCTAAATACATTGGTAAGATGTACCGGTTAAAGTACGACTTATCAATGTTTTTCTCATTGAAGATTAGGAAGGCATTGTCTACGAGATCTGTTGTAAAATGTGACAGTCCGAACTACTGATTTGATTCTGAATCTACTATTCTAGGATCTTGTAAGTTTCTACTTCAGTATAGATACCGGGGTACTCAGGCAGGGCGAATATTTTTAGTATTTTAATTTTTTTTTAAGTAGTCGTGGGTTCAAATCCCACCTGGGAGGGTTAAATTTTCTTTCGTGGAGGAACCACTCAATAAATATTGGACCTTCCCACCCTACACAATAGATAAGGTAACTTGTAGGATGACCTGTCCTTCCTGCTCTAGTTGAAGCACATAAGGGCGTTAAGCACCAATAAAAAAAAAAAAAAAAAAAAAATTGTTTATGTAACTATTATTTTTTCATGATTCAGTTTCATTTATAATATATACTGTATATTTTGCTAACTGCGACGTTTCCGATTTGCAATTTCGTTTTTAAATTAGAATTCATCCGTAGGTGTGACTGGCCCAATATAAAGGCTGCCTGCTGTATTATATTCCTAATATATTGAGTAATGATATGGTGAAATGTGTGTGGGTGGTGTTCTGCACTAGAAGCAAGGGGAGGGGGATCCGAAAAGTATTATGTTTGAGTCTGGATTTTAATCAACTATAAATATTATATTATGTAGACAATAAATGCTACTTGTTGATTAGAAATGTTTTTCGTGAATCATTACTTTTTAAATACTTTTGGTCTGTTTTCGCATTATTTTTATGTGGTTCCAATTGTTTCTTTATTATCATCTGGGGGTACATCTTATTTACTTCATACATAATGTCTCAGTTTTTTCTGTGCAGTCATTTAGAACTTTATCAAAATAATCTCTCCAACGTTCCGCAGTTCTTCGCTAATCAGGGACCAATCTACATCCTCATTGTTTGTGGTTTAAAGCCCTTTCGATCCAGATTGGATTTCTTATAGAACTGTCTATTTTCATGTTCAGATCTTAAATTCTCAGGACCTGCCAGTTCATCTTTTGCTATATTTTCTTTCTCTAGTGTGTACTTTTTACTTTTCTTTTCTTTTTTTTTTTTTTTTTTTTTGTTTTATTGATCCAATTCATCCACAGATGCTCTCATATACCGTCATTGAATCATTATTTTATAAGCCTTATCCTTTTCTGTTAAATATTTCTGTACTGGAGAAGAAACAAAGACAAGTAATTGAAGGATATTTAAATATAGTAAGATCCATCAGACTTAATAGGCTATGTTGGACAGGACACATAGCAAGAATGGTAGAGGATGATAGTCACAGGCCCAGTGTAAGATGGTGCACGCTGTTGCTGAGGATACACTATAGTTAGGAGTAAGATATTGGAGGACGGCAGCAACAGCAAATAAAGACGACTGGTTTTCCTTGCTATTGGAGTTCAACATCCAGGCGTTGTAGCTACCAAAACAATTTAATTTATTTATATTTACATCTGTATAGTACATATAAATCTAGTAAATGTGTGGGGAAATGAATAAAGTAACACGACATTACTCGTAAAGCAATCACCCATAAAAGTTCTATATTACAAGGTCTCGAGGCCATCTTCTTTTCAGACGCCTCTGAGGACTACCTAGAATAGAATGTGAAGCAAATTGAGAGACTAGTTGGTTTGAATAGTAGTAGAGTTTACTATAAAAGTATAGGTATCTGTACTGGGCTAAATCAGCAACGTATGGAACAATAAGGTCTTTATGGTTAAGTTTATTTGTGAAAAACTAAGGTGCATTGAGGATTTTTCGAAGGATTCTGGATTGTAAGGATTCGATACGAGAAGAATTGGAAGGTTTAGTTGAACCCCAGAGTTCATCTCTGTATGTCCAAATATGTTTAATTAATGCCATGTCAATGAGTCTCTTAGAGTTAACCGGAAGGCTTGAACGTTTGTCTAATAAATGTTGAAGAAGTAATAAACGACGGGCAGTTTCTTGTTTTAGTCTTATATCTGGGTTTTAAGTATTTCGTTAACAATAAATAAAAAAAATTAATAAAAGTTGTTTGTTTGGTTCGAAATTATCGAAATGGTTACGAAAATATCAAAAATAGTATTTGCCGCTCTGCCACTGCGGTCTTGCCGGCAGTATATTTTACTATGAATATTAAATTTTGTAAACAATTGCTACTTTCTGTTTACAAATAAATGTTTTGGCTATTTTTATTACATAATTTGTTTTTTTGTTTAATCCTTATTTACAATACACCGTAAAGTGGGGCAACTTTGCCATGTTTAATTTTTCCCTACAACTTTTACCTCAACCAAAACTGTTCAAATCTGTTTCAAACCCATTATAATTATGAGCTTAGATCTTTTGATTTAATATATATGCGACAATTACAATTTAATCATTAAATTTAATTTAAAAAATATAGAAAAATAGCATTGGCAAATTTACCCTACAATAGAGCAAATTTAAAGTATGTAAAAAACACTTAAAAAATAGAGACAGCGACAGAGAAAAGATTGTTTAACTAATATGAAAACATTTTAACGAGAAAATGAAATATTGATAAGTTGAGAAGTATTGACAGAAGTATTGACTGGAGATGTAGATTGTTGGGGTAGGCAGTCATAGATACACAGCAATTCAAAATAATATTTTAATTTATAATGCCGACATTTCGACTCGCATTGGATGCCTTCATCAGGGTTTCAGAGAGCGTGGTAATCAGAAATTTACATATATTTAAATTTTACAGTATTTAGAACGAAACATCGTAATAATGAAATTCTTAAAACGAAACTTGATATACTTAATGGACTATATAAACCACAAAAACATCTGACATTTTCATCCATAAATGTATATTTACCCCGGGGTTCAATATAGGGCGGGTCAATTATATAAGTGATGTCTCCTAGGTTTAATAAAACTTCATCAGCCACGTTTGGGAAGTAAAATAATCTTCCTGTGTTTATTTGTGCGGAGGTAGGATATTTCAAACTCCTCGCCTTCTTAGAATTTGATGAGTTTGCCCACGCAATGCTTTACACTTTTGTATTATAGATATTTATGTAAAACAAACACAAAATTATTGGTTCGCAAAGTTGACGCATCCTGACCTTACTTCCTAGTATAACTTTGCCAAGTTATTTAATAAATCTACAGAAAAATTAAAATTTACATTTTCAAGTTGTTCTAAATAAGTACCAAATTATGTATTAGACAAAATAAACAATTGTTATTTACTTTTGAAAGTATGAGCAGGACGAGACACATTGTAAGGGCATCAAAACCGACTTTTGCAAAACAAGCAAAAAACAAAACACTGATAATACCTGTAAACATAGGATAAATCTGATTAAACATAAGAGTTTCTTTCAAAAAATAACTCCTCTACGTGATGGAAACACTAGCGTTTCTATATCATGGGTCAGAAACTTCACGAAGTGCCAAACAACATTTTTATTTCAAAAACTGGCAAAGTTGTCTTATTTTTACGGTATTTAATTCATGTTATTTATTTTCAATTAATCTATCAAATCGATTTCCTGGTTTCAGTATCGATATCGCAAATCGAAAAATGTTGGTTGGGACTTCTTCAACTATAATTCGACTTTTCTCATTAGTATTTTATGTTGTTTTTCAAACCTTCGAATCTCAACCAAATTTTCATTTTATCATTATTCTAGAAAATTTTAAAATGAATAATGAGATACAAGAGAATGCTATATGTTTTTGTAAGTTGACCAAAAGTAACAGTTCTTCTTTTTCTTTTTAATACATATAATCAGATATTCAAATTAAATTTAGGATTTTATATTTTATTTTATCACTAAATTATATATTTTTTTAATTTTTAATAAAGATTCATAGTAGTTCTCTCATAGGCAATTAATTCACTTTTCTTTTTATGGGGGATGTTTGTGACATGAAATCTTAGCCTACTTAATAAAAGCGAGGCTGCTTTGAATATGTGATCACGCAAAACGAAATAAAACTGGGTCGTGTCCGTCCTTTGAAATAAAAGAATAATTTTAATGGGAAAAAGGTTCAAGTCCGAATAGGATAATGAGTTTAAGAGTCAGGGAGCTAATATGTCTCGGATAAGATTAGAAGCTCGGAGTGCACACTTGAGAGAGCTGAGAAAGCATGCGACTCCTCAGGGTGACCATTAACGACAGGTGGTGGGGGAAGCTGCGTCCTATCAGGTGGCGAAGGGGATGAGAGTGGGCGTGGCCTGGAGGAGGGCGTGGGGAACTGTCCAATGGGAGGGCAGCTCTCCCCTCCACTGCCCCCACCACCGCCGCCTCAGTTCAGTGAACAGTAAACACCTATGTGGTTGTACAAGGTTATCCTCGGTTAGCACAATCCTCCCATTAAGGCTGCTCAATTTATATTACCATCTAAAATGCTTTTTTACCCCAATTGTCGAGCTTATCTCCTAAAAACATATATATGATTTTTTTAAGCATTTACTCTCAGAGCGGTTACCTTACTTTAAGAAGTTTTTCTTGTTATACGAAGTAAACATATAAATAGCAACAAATACATAATATAAAATTTAAAAAAAAAATAGGCAAATAATATGCATTTATTATATAATTAATAAATTAAAATTCATAGTAATGCTTACTTCTTCATTTAAAAAGAAATATTGAGTGCTTTTTCTGGAATATAATTAGAAATTCATTGAATATATTTAATAAATATAAAATACGATATAAAGATTGGACTGCCTAGATATAAAGAGGATTGATGTTGACACTATCTAAAAGTAGCATTTATTTTCTCAGTAGAAGTCGTTTTCTGACACAATGTCCTCAGATACCAGTTTTTATACGTTTGAAGCATGTCGTTTTAAATCCATTTGGTTTCCACCATTTCTTTTTTTTTTTTTCTTATTCTTTTTTTTCTTTTTTACTTAAACCAATCTTCATGCTCCTGCGCTCGTAAAGAATACCAAAGCGTTCTTTCAGAGATAAAGTGACGAAATAAAGTTGTAACGGGGAAAGGTCTCTTAAAACTTGAAATATCTAAACGTAAATTTAACACAGGAAAAATGATTTGATCAAATATGTTATATGAATTGTCGAAAATAAATAATCCTTCCTCTCCCTCTCTCTCTCTCTCTCTCTCTCTCTCTCAAAAAAAAAAAAAAAAAAAAAATAAAAATAACGAAACTCTAACTAACGAAATATAGATTATATCGTCCAATTTTATTTTACTTCCAGTTTGATTAAGTACCTTCTTGAATAATATTCCAGATACGTCATTTAAAAAATTGTCGTAAAATGAAATTTGGGCAACTTTAAAACAAATACTGTGGAAACTCGTTATTGCGTTACTCGATAATTCGTCTTATTCTGAAAATCGTCAGATTTTTTTTTTTTTTTTTTTTTTTTTTGAATTGGCAACAATAAATAACAAAATTAAATACGTATGCAATGTCTTTTTTTCCCCTTGCTACTTATTTAATCTTTAAACCGCCTCATTTGGTTTCATACTAAAAAAATACGCCTATATTCATACATTTTGAAAATTATTTAATAGGAAAAAAAATGTATCCATTGAATAAATATGGTATGTATGACTGTTTGTTTTTTTTTTGTTTTTTTTTCTATTTTATGGATTTATGTACGTTTATGTGTATAACTTCATTTTTTAAAAATGGTTTTGTTCCAAGGGTTTTATGTTTTTTTGCCATTGTCACTTAATTCCAATGTTTATAATGTTCATATGGTCATTTTTAAATCCAATAAATTGCAAACAAATTACAATTATATAGTTTCAAATGATTTTTTACTAGCGAAATTCTGTAATTTGTCATTTCCGTTAATACGTCACCCTCCCTCCGCTAACCATGACGAATTATCGAGTTTCTACTGCACCCTTTTTAATTATTGGTAGCTCAATTCCACAAATACATAGTCAAAATTTTTTGTTTTTTTTAAGATATTAAAGCAACGAAAAAAAAAAAAAAAAAGTGCCCCAGGAGGGTCTCCAAACCCCCAAGTTGATCCACGGCTGAAGAAACAGAAATTTAAGTTCCTGCCATCAGCTAGACTCAACCTCGGATCCCGGAAATGTGATTGTTATAGTGATTAATTATTACAGCTTTAATTTGACTTTAAGAAATATAATATTTCTTTATAACATTATAAATTTTATTTTCTTCTTATTTGTTAGATTTTTTTTATTACAACTCAACAATTATACAATAAGTAAATTAGTGAAACTGAGAATATTTAGAAAAATATCTGTTTTCTTGACATGCTATTTATCAACAAAATATTGGAAAGTGAGCTGATTGTGAGACCAAGTAATTCTAGACCCGGGTCATCTAACCCAATCCCCATAATGTCCTATAAGGATGATGATCTCCACGATCTTTCCCTCAGTTAATAACTGCATTAATAATAACACTATAATGATATCTAATTTATTATATAAGACGCGATATCAATCAGTGGGGAGCTATGATAGTGGTGAGTACTGGAGAGTCGCCCACTCCCGCCAATAAATCTCCAGTCTCCAGCTCCAGCTCCAGCTATAGAGCCTCTTGTATCTTAATTTACCTTCTCCAGGCTCTCCTCTCTTCCGCGGGGGACTTGTTCCTTTTGTCGTAGTCAAATTAGAGCTACCTCTCCAATACCACTCCTCAGCCAGCCAGCCTCAGGCGCGGCACAGGAATCTGATAAGTCTTTCTTCCACGTGTAAAAGATTTTAATTGTTTCTTGTTATATTACTTATTTTTTTAAATTAAAAGAATATTTTTTATTTCCAACTTCGATTCACGCAAATCGATATTTTTATTAGATTATTAGAATTTATTGCAAACAATTTCTGAAGTCATAGAAAGAAAAACAAAAAGAGTTCTATTATCAGCATTTTTCATCTTACCGAACTGTTTAATCTCCGGTACCTAAAAAAGGTAATTATACTTATAAAAATCAACGAAATTTTCTATTCGTTTTATGGGCCCTAGCCACTAGAAAACTTGACAAAGCTACCGTATTTTTATAGAATTTTTAAGATAATACAATTATCATTTATCAAAATGAAACCAGGAAAATATGCTCTTTCCAGGTTGTCTAAAAACTTGAAATCGGATAAGCCAAACACAAAATACAGAATATCAAAGTTAATTTTAAATGTTTGCCTTCAAAATTTTGTCCTAATTAAAACAGCTAAAAAAATTTTTTTTTTTTATTTTCAATGATATTTTAGACATTGTAAGGCTTTTTATTGTATCGAATCGTGGATAGTTTACTCAAAGATTTAAATATTTTAAATTTTTGTTGCTTTGTATGTATTTTGGCTTTGACCTAATTTCCCACGGCCATACTGTACAGGTGCTTTACCATTCCAATCACTAAAACCCAAAAATTTTCTAATATCTTTGACCAATTACTCTGCGTTTTTCCTCCCTCCTCCTGAATGCAAGGTCCCAACCTTTAAACCTTTATACCCACTCCCATAAAACTGATTTTTTCTAAAATCTTTTCATTCATGGTGCCTCCTTTTGGGATTTCCTACCCATCTCTATTTGTAAAGCTTATTCTTTAACTTTTAAACATAATTTATTTTCCCACCTCATAGATAACCAATCTTCAGCCAATGTGTGAATATTATGTGTTTTAATTTTTCAAATGAGCGCCCTAGGTGGGTCTCCCGACCTCGATTTCGATCCACGGCTGAAATGACGAAATATAAATTTTCTGCCTTCAGTCGGATTCGAATTCATGGTAGTCAAGTAAGTGAACTCATGGTACCAACTCGAGAGCATGGTAGTCGAGTAAGTAAGTGCCTAACCCACTGATCTACCGTATATATTTTTTTTCTCTCGCTAATTTTTCTGTATTATTGATGTATTTATTTGTTAATAATATAGCCTGACGACTTTGGACCTCCTGATCACCAAGGACATGCACAGCGTCACCGACTGCCGAGCACTACCGTTTAGCACCTCTGATCATCGCCCTGTACTCTACATCTTCGAGGGCACTCCAGCCACACCACCGGCTACAAAGTACAGGCTACAGAAAGCGGACTGGAAAGGGTACAGGACCTCGATCGGGGAGTGTCTCCCTAAGGTGACGCCTTGCCTGACCCCTGGTGAGATTGATGCAGCAGTGGAGACCATCACAACCACCATCCTTGATGCAGCCGACGCCAACATCCCGAAATTTGCTCCTCTACCAAACTACCTCCGACCTCCACCCCCGCACATCCTGGAGCTGATAAAGCAGAGGAACAACCTCCGAAACATATTTTGTCGCGCTAGAGACTATAGCTTGAAGCCGTCCATCAACGCCATGACCAGGCAAATTGCCAGGCTAATGAGCGATTGGAAGACGGCCTTGTGGCACGACCAACTGCAACGGACTCACAACGACCATGGACAGTTTTGGAGGTTGGTCCGAACCTTTGTTAATAAGAGGAGGGCGGTTTTCCTGACCGACGGGAACCAGCTGCTCACATCTACTGAACAGGCTGAACAACTAGCCCGCGCATATGCCGCCAAGGATGCTGAGAGAACGAGTGATGATGCTCCGCAGCCACCACTTGGACCTCTACCGAGCCCCAATGAGACGGCCATCTTCTCAACTTATAAGGAGCTCGAATCAGTCCTACGCCGCATCAAAGGGAAGAAGGCATCCGGACTGGATGGTATTCCCACCACGCTGCTGGTGATGTTACCCAGGAGAGGCAAGGCCTTCCTGCTTAACATCTTCAACTCATGCCTCCGGATCGCCTACTTCCCTGTGGCCTGGAAGAAAGCTGTGGTGGTACCACTCCTGAAACCTAAGAGGTCCGGGAATGTTGCGGAGCATTATCGTCCGATCAGCCTACTCTCCCACATCAGCAAGGTGTTCGAGCGGCTGATCCACTACCACATCCTTGACCACTGCCGCCGTGAAGATGTTATTCCACCAGAGCAAACAGGCTTCCAGCGAAGTGTCGCGTGTGAACATCATCTGGCCAAACTCCAGGCTCACACCATCGAGCAGATGCATCGGAACAAGGCCACGGCGCTCATCTCGCTGGATTGCACTCAAGCCTTCGATTGCGTCTCGCACCCCTTACTGCTGCACAGACTGGAGGAATTCCGGTTTCCCGTCGCCCTGTGCCGACTGATCGGAAGCTACCTCAGTGGAAGATCATTCGTTGTGCGGGTCGGTGGGAGCCTGTCTTCGCCAGTCCCCACCACCTGTGGTGTGTACCTCAGGGGTCAGTGCTGGGCCCAATCTTGTTCAACATCTTCACAGCACCAGTCGTATCCATAAAGCACCCTGAGGTGGTAGTGGCTGCATACGCTGACGACATTGCGGTCTACGCGTCCAGCCTCAACCCCGGCCGGGCCCTCAAGATGGCTGAGAGGGCGACCTCCACCATCGTAGAGGCGCTGAAGACATGCGGCATTAAGGTGAATTCTAGAAAGACTGACGCCATAGTGATGTCCTTCAGTAAGCGCGGCAAATATCAAAAACTGCCGAAGAGCTTTACAGTGGATGGCATCGAGCAGACCATCTCCAACTCCATCGTATACCTTGGCGTCAGTATCGACAGGCACCTCACCTTTTCGACGCATGTTAGAAGCAGGATAAAGCTGGCCCGGGCGCGGACATACCGCCTCCATCACCTCCTTACCTCACCCCAGATATCCCTTCGGCTGAAACTCCAGATTTATAAGTCTATCATCAGACCCGCCCTCCTCCACGGTGCTCCACTGCTGCATCATATGTACGAAACTACACTACGCGCCCTCCAGACGTTCCAGAACACCGTCCTTCGGCGAATCGTCCGCGGCACCAGCCTTCAGAGGGCCAAAAACACCCGGATCCTCGAGGAGCTGAGGATGCCCACGATCCCGGCCTTTATCAGTCGCCGGCACGTCAAATTCTTTGACGGGCTGAGCTACTGTGCCAACCCTCTCTTCAGGGACATAGCCCCGCCTCCCAGGCCTGGGAGGTGGCAAGACACGATCCCCTTAGCGTACGTACTCGCCGAGGGAAGGGGTTCAGACCATACGGACTGACCCGATATGACCCACCATCGCCGGCAAAGTGTATCCTCCGCACTCGACATGTAGACGGATTGCCTCCAGCAGACTAAGACCCTCCAGAGATGGCAGAGCTACAAATAAGTCTTAAAATGCCGAAAGGCAATAAAAGATCCAATAGCCTAATTTCCTTTGCATGTATTTATAATTTAGTCGGAGGTTAGAAAAAAAAAAAAAAAAAAAAAAAAAAAAAAAAAAAAAAAAAAAAAAAAAAAAAAAAAAAAAAAAAAAAAAAAAAAACTGACAATGGTCGCAATAATTGTGCATTATTATTATTGTTAGGGGTCAGAATAAAGTTTATTTTTCTATTATTTTCATTCAATTCAGTATGTTAACTTTTCTCTCCGGAAAGTAGCTTCCTCGTCATTAAAGAATACATATAGATCAGGACTGATAAAATTTTATACTCAATATCTTTAACTATAATTGACATAAGAATCAAGAAGAAAATTAGGCATCGAATAAGTTAAGAGCTGGTATGTACTATCATCTTTAACATATTTTGGACAACAGATCTTCACATTCTATAACGCTACAATAACACTTTCTGGACATACAAAGCAAAATATTGGTGTTTCAACAAAACTGGTTTACATAATCAAAACCATCCGATCTTAAATATTTCGAAAAAGTGCAAAAGCATCAAAGTTCAAATTAAATCTTACATGACATGAGTATACTTTACATTAAAATATACTCTACGAATATGTCTTTTACTCTTCCTCCTAAAATTAGAATTAGAATCAGAATAATGTTTGTTCTTGGAACATCAAGACGTCTGCGTGTTTCCCATTTTTTAAGTTGGCTCTTCCCTACCTTCCTAGAGAATACTTTCTTGGTACATACTTCCAAGATATCAACGCGCGCCACCCTCCATTTATTTAAAGTAGCCTACAACTCAATTCATTAATCCAATAAAACATACAAGTATCGTCTTTCCGATCTCTGTTCTCCATCCTACAAGTACTGCGTTCCAACAATCATTTTTACTCTCTGGAATTCTCTTCCTTCTCACGTTCGCTTGCTTTTTCCCTTGGAACATTTATTCTCGGAATATTTTTTACCCTACATTATCATTTTACATGCCATTTTTCACTCTTTCCAACTCATTAATATTCTCAGTTGTCTGTATGAAAATTATTACAGCATTGGTCTGGAGATTTTCTGAACTCCTGATCATTTAGTTTATCAAAAGTAGAACAATTTTTTGTTCTAAAAGGATGTGTAAGTTCCAGTAGTGAATAATGAAGTATTAATTCATGACATATAAATATAATAAAATAATTTTAATACACTTATTATATGTACTTATAACTTGGATTTCCCACCCTAACAAGACTGGGTTGATAACCTGTAGGATATTCCGCTCTTCCAGCCCTAGTTAGGGTACATAAGGACGTCGAACCGTAACAAACAAACAATATAATATATATATTATATTTGTCAAAATATTGATTCATAAAAAGATATATAAAATTAAAACAAATTAAAAAGTAAGATATAAGATAATTATTCTAGATTCATGAAATCATTATCTTGCTGATTCATTTTTCCCTTGCAGCAGAGGCATAAAATACATTGATTCATTTTATTATTATGGAAATAAAATTTTTAAAAAAGCGGGATTATTGCTTTAATTTATACGAGAAAAAGTAAGAAACTCACGAGCGCCTCCATTTCGCCGGTTCATCACATGGAAATAGCTAGGTTGAAGCATGTGGGCATTTTTTTTCTTCAAAATTTGGCCTCGTAAATGGCCTTTACGTAAAGGATAACGTTAAAATAATTTATGGCATCGATATAAGAATACTTGTTTTAAATAAGCATCAATTTGATTTCATATTAGACTTATGGTAATTTTTTTTTTTTTTTTTTTTTTTTTTTTTTTTTTTTTTTTTTTTTTTTTTTTTTTTTTTTTAGAAATGAACAGCTTAGTAAAAACTAAGTGGAAGTGTCTTGTTCCCTTTTTCTTCTACGCATTTACGCTCAGTTTGTCGCGAAGAAAAGATTTTAGAATCCCAGTTTTCCTTACTGGTAACAACGTTTCGAAAAAAAAACAAAACAAATTCAGTAAAACAAAAGAAAACCCATTTAGGGACAAGTCATCACGACGCTATTCAGATGCAAAGCTACTAACGAATGTTCATTGAATGGCCACAGAGGGAACTCGAACTACACACCTCAGGTAGGCCTCGGACATGTCACCCATTTGCATAATACATAATACATTCATACACGGTGCGATAAATAAGAATAAACATTCCAGTAATGACATTACTCCAGTGTGCATTCCAGTTTAGTTCGGTCACCGATTCGATTTTAAACTGAATAAGATATTGTTCCTGTTCCAGGAGCCGAAAATACGACTACAGTGGCCCGGCGATGTATCCTGAATTCATTATATGGAAGGATATGTTAATTAGGAGGATACGCTAAGTGTATGCATCTGTTCCACGCTGTATGACATATTATCGCTATACTAAATCCAATGGTCGCAGGTGTCCGTCGTACTCCAACAGTCCCACCACCCCCGGTCAGCCTAGGACCGTCGGAGACCCCAGTCAGCCGCAGAAGTGGTTGGGACATTCGAGGAGTCGCACAGGGTGAGTTGTTACGTCCAGTATACTACAAACTATTTTAATAACGTTATAATTAGCTATGATATATCGCCCCAGTAGGCATTAATTATATCAGGGGATCATCATTTACATGAGCTGCTATCCCGCAGAACTATTGACAGATACGAGGACTCTCCAATTAATCATAGAGTCGTGATAAATTATGTGATATTCAATTAATTTGTTGAGCTCATTATAGATATTTATCCGACCCGCAGTTCGGCTTCATAAATACTAAATGAAAAGAAAAATAATGATATATATTTTCATAAATAGTATTTTAACATTATTTAATGAAAAAAAAAAACACATAGCATTAAATAATCTTCATTATGTTATGAAATAATATTTCAATTAGGATTCTATTTCCAATTAATTAATTATCAAAATTCCTATAACGACTGTAAACATAAATCTATGTAACACAAATAGATGGACCAGCAAAAAATATCTTTTTTTTTTTTAGAGAATACTAACTTTTTTTAGATATATACTATATATATTTTTATATATAATATATGTATGTATATATATATATACCTATATATATATATATTTTTTTTTTCATAAACGATATGGATTTATTACCATAGATAATTTTATATATTTTACTACTACTAAATAAATAGAATTACTTGATTTTTTTTTTTATTAATTTTATTTTAATTTAATTGTGGTTTAATTATTCCCATAAGTGGGGGACAAGCTTGGTCTGGAGTTTCCCTGGGATGTTTGTGTACATTGTTTATATAATGTGATTGTTTTTTTTATTTTATTATTTTTTTATTATTTTTTAATGCTTATTTCTTTTCTATTCCTTTATTATTACTATTGTTTCTATTGCTTATACTTTTATTTTCTGGTTAATTTTATATTAATATCTGATATGGTTAGAGGATTTTTTTTTCTTTTTATTTAATTTAATTGTACATATTGCATGAATGGATTCTATGTCATCCATATTATTCATTGCCCTTTAAGAGAGAGTAATATTTATTCAATAAAACAATTTAAAAAGAAAAAAAATGTAAGCACTTTTCTTTTAGGCTTATTTCTTCATTCATTTAAATATTATTGAAATAATATATCAAAATATGTGGAAAAAAGACATTCTCTGTTTATTACAAGAGGAAGACCCAGAATAATTCTATTTCTATTGTAATGCTTTCATAAATTCACATTTTTCACCTTTAAAAAATTACATAATGTTAATTTACATATGCTGATGATTATGAACAGCGTGGAGCAGTCGACCTGGTCTGGCAACTCGTGTCTTGATAATATGAAATCTTGTTGATTCAGGAGGTCTTTCGTCCAGCTTCTTTTAGGTCTTCGGTATGTATTATATGGAATTTGGGGTATAGTAGCAGTGTCCTGTACTAGTGACTTTGAGTGTCAAGGTAATTTGTTATGAAAATATCTGTTGTGCGTTCGTATGGCGTTCTTCAACTGTTACCTAGATCTGTATGTAGAGTTAAGTCGGTGCCATACAATTAATGTTTAGCTATCGTCCTCAATATCTAAGGCTGAAATATTTTAAGTTTATTGAGGCTTTTTTTGTTTTTTTATTTTGTTTTAACAATTCCATATTACTGCGATGAGAAACTCTAAATAGATTCAAGTGTGTAAGTTTAAGTGTCAAGTTTTCTTCTTCTTCCTCCTCTTTGGTATTCAGACCATTCCTCATTTGTCTTCCTGCCTGCCTAACTTCGAAGAACTTCCTTGGATCTGGGTCCTCCATACCGTAATGTGGCCTGATCATAGTTGCCTCTCTTCAACTATTTCTTTAACTGAAACTCCGAGGTATTCTCGGTATTCTCTCATTTCTGGTCCGATACTTTCTAGTTCGACAAGAAACTTTCCTCAGGTACTAATGCTGTTTCTGTACATTGCTTTCAGTGTTTTCTATGGTAAAATTTATATAGAATTTATTAATTATTTGATTTATGGAAAATAGGATTGATTCATTTAAATAGGATTTATTTATTGGGATAACGCGGGCTCTATATAATGTCTATGTGGGACTAATCCCTCTTTTGATCATTTCTTTCCGGCCAGATTATAAGCAGATATAATGCTTGACAAAATATTTACTAGTAATGCAAATAGCGACATCAGTTAAAAGCAATAGAGGAAAAATCATTTTTAATAAAATTCAGGTTTCTCTAAACTACTTTTAAACCTTTTAAGGTAATGCCAATTATTGTGTCATCGGGACCTAACGAAATGAATTGTTTGGAGCAATGGGTTGTTATGAAGCCAGTATTCCGAAACTGGATCAAAACCAAATCGAAATAATATATCATCGATTATTTCTTGTTTTGTTTTTTACAGAGCGGATCTTGCCATTAATTAGAGCCTGGAATTTACGATTTCATGATTTTTTTTTGTGATGTAATTACATTTAAAAAAATTCTCTCTTGAAATCTGAAGCTATCTAATCGGCCGGACGACTCCTACTCCTGACAGAGACACAAGGCAGATTTAAGAGCGCAACTCCAGATACCCGAAGAAGCTTCTCTTCGTTTTTCAACGACCGAACGGTGGACATGTTCTGCCTACGTGTCGCTACGTGATCGGTGCGAGAGTAATGCGTCCGACCTTTGGGGAACAGAGACATAAAGCATTAGGATTTAGCGCTCCGCGGGCACATTTAGCACCACCGGAGCGATATATCTCGCCGCCTGCCGCCATTATCTCCTATGAAGAATGCGGTTGCGCTAAAAGCAACGCATGGTTTCGCTACCGGGCACTCTATTGTAATATGAAATTATTGTTCGGGAGCTTTTTGTGACTCCCACATTTCCATTTTTCTTTTTCGTTGGAAATATTTCATAAAAACAACCCACACACCTGATTTCCCAATCCGAAACTGCTTACTGTGAGAGCTATGGTCAGCTGGGAATCAATGTTTCAAAATAATATTAAAAACTGCGTCATTTTGCACTCCATTTTGAATAGTCCAGCAGCCAAGCTGTTTGTCAAAAAAATGATTTTTAGAAAAAAAACAAAAAAAAAACTGGCTTCAAGATTAAACCTACATATACAAACTTGAACTAAAAAATAAAAAATAATATTTTAATTGCTTCGAAACAAAAACCATTAAATGACAATCAACGAAATTATCGAAACTTACATACCTATTCACAATTTATGATAAATTATTTTTGGAGTCGGTGCCAACCAAAACAAACAGAATTTGAAAAGAAATGGCAATTTTAAAGATCCTCCCACTGTTTCATCACCGCCACACCACTGTCTCCGGCCATTCGAAAATGTATTGCAAAGGCAGGATTAAACTGTCCTTCTTGGCAGGCACCGACTCCAAAAATAAATTATCATAAATTGTGAATAGGTATATAAGTGTCGATAATTTCGTTGATTGTCATTTAATGGTTCATGTTCGAATCAATTAAAATATTATTTTTTATTTTTTAGTTCAAGTTTGGATATGTAGGTTTAATCTTGCAGTCGGGTTTGTTTTTTTATCTAAAAATTATTTTTTTGTTAATAATTTAGATTTAGTTACCATGGAGATTTTAGATAATCATAATTATAAATATGTTTCAAATGGAAGGTTATATAACAGTGATTTTTAAAAATTGTTTTTTTTTATTTTTCTTAAAAAGTGCTGAGTTGATTTCAAAATATTTTTTATGGGACCACCTCTGAAGTATACCCTACCGATGTAAAAATGAATCATCAAAATTGATTTAGAATGACCGTGTAATCGCGTAACATACAAAAAAAACAAAACAAAAAAAACAGGTGAGTTGAGAACCTCCTCTTTTTTGAAGACGGTTGAAAAACAAATATAGAAAAATTATTTTGGGACACGTTGAAGTCGCAGCCCAGTTATTTGGTTGTCAAGCCGTAATGAAGTTGGCAAATCAAAATTATGCTTAAATTTCGATCTTTTCCAAAGCCCCGTAATTACTCTGAAAATACCATTGGCGTCAAAATATATCTTTTAAGGTCTTATTAAGAAGCATAACTTAAAACAATTTTTTCACAATGCAGATATTATAAATCCAGCTTCGAAAGCTAATAGTTTATTCGTTTTCACGATAATCGAACTTATCTACTTCTTCACGACAATTACCAAAATATAGTAGTTTTTTTTTCTGAATATTACCTACGCCCAAAAGCCGCTGAAGACATTCTTGGCCACTTCTTCCAGACAAATATGTTTTCTCCTCTTTAAAATTGTTTTAATTTTTAATAGAACACTCTTTCTTCCCGTTTAATCTTTTTCACAGGACGCTTAAGGACACAAGATCTGCCAGGAACTAACAAGAAGGTGGAAGAATATTCCGCTATTGTTGTCCTTTCGAAAATCTGCCGTTGTTGCCCTTTTTGAAGATTCCTTTTGGTCCATATCCAACACAATCGTGCTAGCATCAACCGTGAATTATCATCACATCCAAAAACTTTTTTAAATCAATATTATTGTTATAGAGATTTTTTATTTCCTATATAAAAAATTGTAATTTTATTATAGAAAAAAAAAAGCTGAATACTAAATCAGACTAAAATAAATTTTCTACAAATTGGTATAATGGTAAATGTAATTTGTAAAAAAAAAAAAAAAAATGTATGAGGTTTTATCTATCTCATATAGATATTTTGTTAAATCAATTAGAGCTGAAAAAAAAAATTGTACTAATTTTTAAGCGTATTGCTTTTATATAAATAAATGAGCATTCAATAATAATAAAAAAAATTGTACAATGATAAAATACGTAATATTAAAAAAAAATTTTTTTTAATATTTTGGCAATCCGTATTTTCGAAGGTTTTTGTACGTAAATTCGGATTCAGCACCCTGTATAATATAAACATTAAAAGAAAAAAAACTTCTTTTTGATATTTTAAAATAAAGTGTATATACCAGGAGATCTTTTTACTCATTTTTTAAAAATTAAACTTCTTTATTTATATTATGTTTTAACTATTTTTTTTCCCCCTAGGCAAGAATAGCTAATGTATATAAAGAAAAGATTTGTAAAATTTAATAGCAATAAAGAAAGAAAACTTATATATTTTGTCATTCTTTTTATTCAATCAACACTGTTTATTGGCTCAATCAGCAGAAATGTTGGGCATAAAATATGGGTTAGAACGCATACCTGAGGGATACCTGGGGATATCTCATGGCTTAATAATTTTAATGATTGTAGAAAACGTTTATCATTAGGTTTGATAATTCAGTTAGGTTTATATAATGAAATAGCTTTTATGTTTTGAATTTTCATAACACTAATTCGTGCTAGCTTGTGAAGATATGTCTGATAAATATGATTTTTATTTTTTTAATTCCGTTCTTGGTTTTAATTTGTCTCTGATTAATGGAAGGCTATTTAATATGATGTGTAATGATAAAATAAAATATTAATCAAAATCGAAATGGAAATTGTGGTGGCTGAGTGTGTTGGATTATAATAGCTCACAGCTCTATTCTAGAAACCTCTATGACACTGGTTCGAATTCGGCCTAGGTGAATTGAAATTTATTTCATGGTATACCCATATGGAATAACCTTCCTGTCCTAGTTGGAGAAAATAAGGACCTTGACAAACTACAACAAAAATTCATTGGCGATTCTCACAGTTTGATTATTATGCGCAATTAATGGGGTTTTGCGACCCCCCCCCCCCCCCCTCCGATACATAGCACGCACATCTCAGCATTTCAGTCCAAAATACATTAAGCCCCATAAATAACAACTAAATAAAAACTGCAAAAAATAAGTAGAGGTAATACCAAGATTATATGCAGAAATGCCCGACTAAATATCTTTGAAAATATTTTACTTGAAATGATTTTTTCAAATAAATTTCTAAATTGTGGTTTTTAGCTGTTCTTTTTATGATATCCTCCATAAATTAACCTTTTTTGTTATTATCTTATTCCATTTTGTCGTACGTCCGGTTATATCTCTATATATTTTTTTAATGGACATGAAATTCCTTTGCAACTTTTAGTTAATTTATTCATTTTAAAGACACGTATGCTTTGCCAATTCACCATTGTCCAACAAAGAGATATCGAATGACGAAACCCTTTAAAAATACAATGAAGACCTACATGATGGTTCGACCATGTTGAGGATTTCCAATTCTAATCAATTTCTAAAATCGAGCAATGATCGAAAATTAAAAAAAAGTGAATAAATGAAAATATTAATAGTCAAAGCAGACATTCCCAAAAAACAAACATAATAATTAAATATTAAAGAGTGCTCGCCAAAAGAATGCGATCGTATTGGAAAGATCTTAAAACCACAAAAAGAAAAAAGAAGTAATTCGATTGCCTATTGTTTTCCTGAGAAGTGAAATTATTAAAAATAAAAAATAAAAATAAAATGAATATTCAATATAGATATTTATAAGAAGGCTTTCGTCGTCAAAGAAAAAGATAATAAAATCTTTCTTTGAAGTTTCAGGTTCATGAGAAGATTTGTTTATTTAAAGATTATTTAGACTAAGATCATGAGGAATTTAGGTTTGAACGCAAGAGTATCAATATCGAATAACAATTATTTGGTTTGATTTTTACCAAAGAAGGAGGTAAAGAAGAGCTATATAAATAATTAAAGTAAAAATATGATGATTAGTAATGATTCAAGTGTAGTTGAAGAAAGTATTTTGTTCCTTATCTGCTCTCAAAGCAGAAATGTAGATAAAAATAAATGCACGATTGCTAAAATTTAAATTCAGTTGCAGCGCTTTCCACCTTTGGTCAACCACAAAGGAGTTCTTTTCCAGCAAGACAATGACAGACCATTTATTTACCATAACCAATGAAAAGTTTAAAAAATCTTGAAGGTAGCGAATTTCCACACTTACCATACAGTCTGAAGGATGCTGTTCAGATTTTTCTGTGACTAACTTTTTGAATGAAAAACATTTCATGAAGTCGTAACAATAGTTCAGGAATTTTTCGTTAACCATCACAAGGAGCGTTCATGGGATCAAGTAACTGGCTCATAGATAGGAAATGGCAGTTTACAATAATGCTTTGCGTTTTGAATAGTGCTTTTAGTTTTATTAACGAAAACAAAATGATAATTTTTTTTTTGATAATTTTTGTTTGAAAACAAGCTTTTTTTACATTAAAAATTAAATACTGAAGTATCCTTCAAATGTGAATATCAGAAGTTTACATTCAGAATAAATTGATGATACATGGGAATAGAACTTACTGCTACTCACTGCAAAATCAGACTCAACTTCGTTCAACAATAACAGTTACATATTTATAATTCTTTAAAAATTGAAAAAAAAAAAAAAAATGAAATAGACCCCTGAACCCTAATAAGCAGGGTAGGCTAAAATAAATTAGTTTTAAGTTATGACCAAGTGTGTTAACACTGTGAAGAAAAATAGATAGATTAAGTTATTTTAGTGAGCGTATTGTTAAAGTGAAACGTAAAATTTAAAAAAAAATAAAAAATAATATATAATTATATTGCATAGTATATATTGCATAGTTCGAGGTTCTTTATAGATATATATTTATTGTATTATATATTCTGAGGCTATTTATTTATTTTTTCTTTCTTCTCTTCTTTTCATTTATTTCTTATTGTGCATATTGAGTGAATGGAACCATACATACTACTTATTGTCTCTTTGTGGCATATTGTAATATTTTCTTAGTAAAAGATTGATTGAAAAAAAAATGTACCAACAGAAAGAAGAATTAATTTTTTTTTCTACCGAATAAAAATCTTCCAAATGATGCACATTAATTAACAAATTGTGGATAAGCTTGTAGTGAAAGGATGGCAACAGGACTAAATTCTTGTTGTAAAATTTGTAAGATATTTAAATTTAATTTCAGATAATGACAAAGTTTGTATATATTTACAAGTTTATAAACACACGTGGGCCGTGATAGAGCGATAAGCATAAAAGCCCATAGCCTTCCGATAGAAGAGCGAGAGATATGCTAAGATGGTCCAGGGGGCTGGAAGGTCGCTACATCCTTCCAGGATCCTTCTTCGGGTTACGACCCATTTCCTGGAGGAGCGGCGATAAGAGCTTACTCCGTAGGCTTCGTCCTGAGAGAATGTCTCTATTCCAGTGGAGGTTACGTAACGAGCACTCAGGAAGGGGGCGATACTCCTCCTATTTACTATTTACATCTCAATCAGCCTCTACTTACCGTCTCTTCTTTCAATCCTTATCCATTGTCTTCTTTTATACTCCTTAGATGGTTTCATCGTCTCCCTTCGTCATGTCCCGATAAAGCAATCTCAAATGGATAATGTATCAAATAAATTAAATACAATATTGTATTAAACGAAATATCTATGGAACTTGTGAATAGTATGCTGAGTACAATTTTGGGTTTTGGGTATCAGCAGAATACTATTTTTTTTTTCTCTTTATACGGATAAATTATGCGACTATTATAAAGATGAATATTGCTTTGTGAATATTCAGTTTTGAACTCGAAAATTGAACTTCACCTGTGAAAAATGAGTAATGTGCACAACACACAAACTTTCAATTTTACGAATTAATATAATGTGAACTACCTAATTTTTTAAAAAATGGACATGTCTTTTGGCGGAGATCTACACTTTTTTAGTTTCTCATTCAAAAATGTAACATCTGTTGGTGTTGTTCTGATCGAGACTTTGACGACATCCTACTCCTAAAAATTTCAACGAAAAGTATTTTAGGATTGATGAATTAAATGCCACTTCTATTGAGATAATAAATTAAATATAATATTGTATTATACGAAATATCTATGGAACTTGTGAATAGTATGCTGAGTACAATTTTGGGTTTTGGGTATCAGCCGAATACTATTTTTTTTTCTCTCTTTATACGGATAAATCTCAATAGAAGTGTCATTTAATTCATCAATCCTAATTGTATTGATCCTTCTATATCATCATGCGTACCTCAAGTGAAAAGTATTTTTTGTCACTAGGAGCTATGCAGGTTTGAATGAAAAAAGTCACTTTTGGTCAACAATGTTTTAATTGTTGGTGTTTTTATGACACACTCTAGCTCTGTTGTTATCGGACTGAAGATTTGCCTATATTTCCCTTATCAGAAACTTAAAGGAGAATATTTGTTGTCTCATAACATTTGTCACTAGGACCAACCGTTCAGCAGCTATATTCGTTTTAATGAAAAATGTCATCATTGAAACCCCTATTTTTTCACTCAACTTTGTTCATTCCGAATAATCATTGATTCTTTATTTAATTTAATTATTTATTTAAGTAATTTGTTCCTTTTAATTATTAAAGGTAAATTGGGAAAAGCAGTAGATTATAGGTAGGCATATCCCTGTTCTATTATTTATCTCTTTCAGACATAAGTTGAGTTTTTCGTCTTTGTACTTCGTATTGGTTTCCATAGCGGAGAAAAAACTTTTCAATTTTTGATACGGATACATATTTTCACTAAAGGTCTATAGTTTTTTTTTAAAAAGTTTTAATCACCCTCGAAAATGTAACACGCAATCCATTAGATTATCCTAAACATTTTTGGCAAAAGCCCATAAATGGTCGTGATAACTAAGTCGGAAACTATATCCAACCCGTAAGTTAGTATATATATATACTCGTATATATATATATATATATATATATATATATATATATATATATATATACAGGGTGAGTACCTCTTAGTGTAAAAAAATTGGGTAAAACTAGATCAAAAATATAGAAAAATGCCGCAGACCTCACCTTTCTATTCCAATCCGTTGCAGATATACGATAAATCAAAGACTTTTTTGAGTAAACCACGTTTTTTACCATAAAAGCTGTAATATCTCCAATTTGTTTAAATATTTTCAAACTTTAACCACATTTTCGGATTTAGGATTAAATTTTCTATTAGAGCAGAGTACATGTAACCTTCAATCTTACAAACTTGTGACCTAAAAAAGTTAAAATGTCTTATATTACATATATAAATAAATGTCTTATGTATATATATATATATATATATATATGAAATAATTTTTGGTTGTTAATAATTATTTTTTAAATATATTTTTTAGTTTGAAGAGAAAAGATTTGACCCGGTTGGAATTCGAACCCAAGTCTCCACCTCTCTAGCGTGGTGCCTTATCCACTAGGCCACCGAGCTCGTATCCGAAGTGAAGAGAGGGGATTTCCCTGGATCGGATACGAGCTCGGTGGCCTAGTGGATAAGGCACCACGCTAGAGAAGTGGAGACTTGGGTTCGAATCCCAACCGGGTCAAATCTTTTCTCTTCAAAATTAAAATATATATATATATATATATATATATATATATATATATACATATATATAAATATATAACCTCTTCCACCACCTTTCCTCCCTCCAGTCGGATGCTATCTAATTTTATAGATGCTTTTATGAATTTCACCCAAGGATATCAGTTATAAAAGTTTAGCCTGTTTAAAAAATTCTCAAAAGATAAAGTTTTCTCTACCATTGAAATAATGTTTTTAATTATTATTTTTCATCATCATTTTTTTTTTCCCCTTCATCCTTTAGTCGATTTAACACCAGAAATCTATTATTTAGTCAATTTCTTAAATAATATTTTTTTTCTTTTACTGATTGTAAATATAGTTTATGTATGTATGTAGTGTGTATGTATTTATATATGCGTAGATTTTTTTTTTTATTCTATTACTTATTTTATTGTAAAATTGTATTTACTTTTAATGATCTTATTTTATTATCTAATTTATAATCTCTAGGCCAGATATAACTTATGGTCTGTTATGTAACTATTATTCTTAAGGGACTTTGTCCTAGAATAAATTCTTTTTTTTTTATTCTATTCTATTCTATTCTAAAATGTCTCTTAAGCAAATATAAGCAAGCAAATGTTTCCTGATTTAAGAATGGGAATATATTGAATCAGAGCTGTGAAAATGTATGGTATAGCAATTGAAATAAATATCTTATAAATTTGATTAACTTAAGTTGTATTTTTTTCACTTGAGGTAAGCATGAAGGTATAGATGGATCAATACAATTAGGATTGATTAATTGTTTACTTAATGATTATTAATCACAATCACAAATGTTCTATACAGATGAATTTTTAGTATGTTTTTAGGACTGATGATGAATATTTAATATTCAAAAACTGGTCATTGAGTGAAACGTTCCAGAGGAAGTGGCAAATTATTCAACAATTATAATTGGGTTTTTTTTTTCTTAATTACTGAAAAACTGATGTATTTTATTTATTTATTTGTTTTAGGTTTAATATGAACAATATGTAAAAGGCAACTAATAATTTTTTAATTATTTTTTTTAAGTGCAACTTCGAAGAGGTAAAGAAGCAAAAAGTTTACATGGACCAACATGATGGTCACAGCAGAGGCGATTCCAATTATTTTTTGACACTTGTAAAATCAATGAAATCTGTAAATCCATTATAAATATAAATAATTTATTTTTATCAGTTTTTTATTTTATATATGTATATATTTATACTTTAATGGTATATGTATAAAATATGTATTTAGGAAAAATATACAAATTCCCATTAGTCATAAAACGTTTTCTGAATTTTTCTCCTAAAATTATTATTTTTCTATATTTTAAATATAAAAATTTATATTTCTAAAATATATCATTATTTAGTATAAGTTTGTTCTAAATATTTTAATATTATTTATATCGTCACTTAAGCCGTGAGAACAATTAAGTCGAAAATGGCAATATTACATGATTCGAATAAAAACTTTTAAAAATTCATTTGTTATGTGTAATATAGGTAAATATGACAATCTTAGACAATGGGTAACTCAATCAAAAAATATATTACACGAAAAATTGGATTTCTAAAACTTTTTTTTCAATTTTTGTTATGTTGTCACAATCGAGTTACTTGTTCTCACGACTTAACCGACAATATGTATATTTTGTTGTTTAGGAATTATAACTTGATTTCATCTTCTATCATTTCTAGCTGTTTCGGTGTGTTGTCAATTACGTTATATTAGGAATGAAAATAATTAAATGACAATGATAAAAACAAAATATATTATTAATTTGAATCCTAGAATCACATGAAAGTTAAGTGTATCATTTTACACGGATCAACAGATACATATATTTATGAGTTATTATAATTTATTATTATTTAGAAATTTTTATTTTTATAAAAAAAATACATATAGGAATATGCAAAGCAATTAATATTAAATGATGAGGTTCTATAACTAGGTCTCAAACCGTTTAAATCCTCCTCTATAAATCAATCAAATGCCATTTAAATATTTCAAGAAAGGACGATTTAATGTATATCCTTTCTTAAGATCTTATTTTACGGCGGGATAGGTGACCATCATTTACCTTCTCCGTCTAATCACTAGTCCATCTAATTTCAAATTTCCAAAAATACCGCAGTTTTTGTAAATATAAATGCAGCAGGATATTTTACCAACATATATTTGGGGGTAGATGAGCTGTAATAAAGGTGTATTCTTAAAATAAGTAAATTATCAACGACAGGTGTCGGACGGTTCAAAAACTTGCATCGTAACAGCCACCTTTTGGAATGTGCCAATTTCCTGAATGAGGGCATCGCGAAATCCTCACCGCGTGCCGGGGGCGTGGTGGGGACAGGGGAGGGGGCAGGAGAGGGGATGGCAGGCCCCGCCCACCGGCGGTGGTGGGGGAAGGGGGAAGGGATGACGAGGAGGCGATTCGAGCCGCGGCCGCCCTAGCTGCAGGATGCTGCTCCAGAACGGCAAGATGAGCGACTTCTCCGTCTCCAGCCTCTGCAGGACCTCGCCGGAGCCCCAGGACTCCAGCCCGACCTCCAGGGACGCCGTCGTCACCAACTGGAGGCTGGATCCTGTCCCGCCCGTACCGCCTTCGGTCGTCCTGCCTCCTGTGTTATCTGCGGTGTCTCCAGGTGAGTCCAGTGTTATCTATTTAGCAAGTGATCCGTGAAAATTTGGTTGTCGTTCCGAAAAATCACATCAGGATATCATCGTTGGATACATCTTAAATATTCTGTGCGTAGCTATAAGTATTTTTTATTATAATTACCACTTCTAAAAGAAAAGATGAACATTTTTAGCAATAGAACGATTTAGTTTTGTGATATTAAGTTATGAAAACAATCCAAATTAAATTAGGTTGAATAGAATAAAGAAGCGATAATCTGAAATGTCCGTTCTGTTCAAAATAATACATCTTTCAATACATCACTGTCTAATAACAAAAATAATAGGGAATAACCTAATTAATGAATGAAAATCACTATTTTCGTGAATTTAAATTAATATTTAATTTTTTTTTTAAAAGTAGTCCTTATGTTACTGATAAAAATTGATTTTATAAGTATAAATTTTTATACTTATGAAAATACTACTACTATTAAGAATTATAAAAACTACAATATTTGATATATTTTAATTAATAAGTTAACAAGTCTAACCCACTTCTAATTAACAATCGGCTTATGAAATATAATTTACATATGTTGAGTAAAAAAATTAATGAATCGCCAGAATATTGTATTTTTGAAGTTAAAAAAATTATCTATAACGCGGTTACCTTTGCTATATAAGAATAAAATAAATTTATTTTATTGGAACAAGTAAATGATATACCGTACTCATTTACATTAAATGAGAGAACAATTATTATAATCAAATTTATAATCACTAATGTTGGAATAGTGATATTTATAAAAGTTTTACACTATGCTTAAAAAAATGACATTTCAGGCAACAAAAATATTTTTTAAATAGCAACTTAACGGTTGATATGAATTTGATAACAAAATATAAATTGGTAATTAATACAATTATAATCATACAAGATAATTTATTTTATCAGTTAGAATTTTAATTAAATATAACTCCAAAAGATTAAAAAATGTTTAGTCATTATAATTAATTTAAACTAATACTAATTTAAAAGTCCGACGACGGCCAATTGACGTTCTTAATCATTTTTTTATTTTGCGGATTAATGTCCAAATTATTTAAAATTAATATAATTTTTATCCATATATAAAACTACATTATTATTCAAAATTGTATGCTTATGTTAATTAGATAACGAATAACTTTTGATTCCACAGTGCGTATATAATTAATTAATATAATTCCATTGTTATAATACATAGAATGAAATGAAATTGATACATGTGTATTGAGAAAATAATTGAATAATTAAGGAAATTAAAATTAGCTTGCCGACTAGTCGCTTGTTTCAGATAAATGTCGGCCTAATATCTGAAACGGTACCTCTCAGTTATGTTGCCCATATGGTTCGTAACCAATTTGGGCACAATTTCAAAATATTTTTAAACAAAATATTATAGATAGCTTTATTTATTTTATTGATTTAAGCTAAGATAATCATTATAGATAATTTTGTTTTCGGTATAATAATGAAATTATACATAATATCAGGTATAAATATGAAATAGATGAGGGCTATAAAAAAATTAACAAACTGACTGCAACATTATGTACAAATATATGTCACATAATTATTTTTTAAATTATAAATGTAATTTTGATATTCTTAAAAAAAATCAACTGCGGTAAAGATTTTGACAACCATATACTTTGTTTATAGATATAGTGAAATATAATTAAATATTATTAACTAAATAAAATAATCTAATTAAAAAATAATTTTTTTAAAATAAATTAGGTAAAAAATATCCAGAAAATTACAGCTTTCAATCAGACGTATTTATATTTATTTAACCAATTATATAAGTTATGACTATCACATATGATAACGTAAGAATGACGTTGAATCAAAATTTTGATTTTTTTGATGACGTTTCACTAATCAAAATATTACGTTGTGTTCGTAAATTAGTAATGATTTTATCTAACCTCGTGTGTGACGTAATTGTTTAATCTACATTAACAATCTAGTGGTAGACAACTGTTGATAATTTGTTTGTTTGTATGTGTATCATTGTATCATTTTAATTATATGTTTGATATGCAAATGTTGAGAGTTTTCACCAAGCGGATTGTGATTCTGTGATTAATATTATTTTTACTGATCGTTATTCACATAAATAAGTGATTTAAATTTTAATTAGTTTTTTAATGAATGATAAGACTAAATATTTGTAATTGAGGTTCGTTAAATAAACCAAAAACACTTGATATTAACAACAGAGGTGCAATGAAATATAGTACGCGCACGAAAATGATTCGTTATTTAATATACAAAAAAAAAATAAGTGCAATATTACTATAAAATTATTACTTGGATTTAGGAAATGTTTAGAAATTTTATATTTTTATAAAGAAATATTAAAGTTAATCCTGAATATTAAAAATCTATTATATTTTCATTTACAATTTGAAAGCATGTGAGTTTATAAAACGTAAACAGAAAAAACCAACAACGATATAGCTCGACAAACAATATACAATAACTCATATATCACAACAGATTAACTCTCAAAATTATTTATTATTATAACAATAATCAGTAAATGATCGGGTTTATTTCACCTAAAACCATTTGTTATCTAATATTCGATTATGGTTTCTGAATATTTCCTATATTTTTAAATATATATATATGCTGATATAATTCTAATAATACAATTAAAAAATCTGGATTTTTACATTATCATTGCTAAATCTAAAATTTAGTCTTATACGAAAAGCTTGGCAGGTGCGAAAAGGTCAAAAACAAAAGATGTATGAGATTTGAAGCTAATTCTGTACACTTTGGATGTTTCATAGAAAATTATTATTATAATTTATCATGGCTACTATACTTTAGGAATACATGAGAATACATAATGAGGATAATATTAATGATAATACATAATAATAACAAATATAACAATACATGAAGAATACATTATTATGCATATAAGAATTAATATAAATCATTTTTCGAAAAATATATAAGATATGTACAACATACCGATCAAAAAGTGTATTATAAATGAATTCTGTTATTGATTGTTATTCTGTTGAGTAAATATTGATTGTCAGTTTCAAATGAAGTAAATTAAAAAAAAATATATATATATATATATATATATATATATATATATATATATATATATATATATATATCATTGGCAAATTGGAAACCTAAATGTAAATTTTTAAAAGTATAGAAAAATAAAAATGAAATGTTAATTTTTGGGCAATTATTCAATATTAATGAAAATAAAGAAAAAACAATCAAATTCTCGTTAAAATTATAAAATACATCATGGAAATGGAAACATTGAAATATAATGTTTTATTAATATAACAAAATCATAAATCATAAAAACAAAATAATAATAAAATAAGAAAAAATATTTAAACTATGAAAATCAAAATAATTACGAACTAAAATATTGGATAGACGTATATCTAGAATGTCTCCTGATAAAGGATGATTAAGATAAATAAAAATTAAAAAAACAAAACAAATATTAGACATTGAGTTAACCCTATCGTTGTTAAATATTTATGATAAAAAAAAAAATAATAATAATTTTTTAGTATACAAATCCTGAGCTGTAATAAAACTATTTTTTTTTTTTTTTTAATTTAAAAACGGTGAGATACAAGTCAGAAGTGTGCTTCATCACAGATAGGAATCACATCAGAGTAGAATTAATAATTCCATTGCCAATAGCAATATAGCAATAATACTGTAATAAATATTTTATTAAAATTATATAAAATTTTTGAACTATAAATTTGAATCTTTGGTACTAATTTAATGGAACAAACCAAACAATATTTTCCTTTATTTATTGGAATAGCACTTGTTTTGGGGAGATTGCGTTGTTATATACTTAGTAGGCTTATCAATATATAACTGATAAGGTAAATATGACAAAGGTACAATAATAATAGGTAAGACCTCTTATAGCGAATATATTAATTCAATTTCTTTTTAATCTTTTTACTAAACCAGATTAGGAGCATTTCGATTCTTAGAAACCAATACATATTTTATTCCACTCATTTCTTCACAATGAGAAAAAAAAACACTAATTACTAGGGTTGTGAAATATATGCATTTGCATATTTCTCCTAGCCAACTAAAACATCTAATATCATCAAAATGTATATGTTTTGAGGCATTCGAAATCAATTTAAATTATTTTTCTTTTGCTTATTTGTGCATATTTTGCCATAAATACATATTTATCTTCATATCTGGAATATCAGCATTTGACATTTGGATTTTTTTTTATGCTTCTGAGCAGACGAACAAATAAATTATAAATAAAAACCGAAAAAAACAGTTGTAGGAACTTTACATAATATTTGTTTCACAATGAATGAGTTTATTTGTGTCCATGTTCTGATACTTCCCTTCGCGCGAACATTCGATCGCATATGCTTCTCTTGGAATATTTAATTTGAATTAATTTCTCGTTCTCGTTCCGCTCAAATACTTGGAATATTACATCACTTTTCTTATTTCCATTCTCCCTACCATCATTCCATTACCCAGTCCTTTACGCAGTGTCTACCAAGACACACCATTCGTCAACTATGTACATGTCTTCTAAAATTCTGAAAATCACTCTTATAAAGACGAAAGATCTTGTTGAAAAGTACTACTTGAGTTCTCAATTGAGACTTTTTAGGGTGATGCAGAAGTTTAATATTGTGTTTGTTTTGATAAAGTTGTATCAAATACCGTACGATTTTTAATAATACAGCGCATACCATATACAGAGAAGCACCAAACAAAGGTCGAACAAAAGCCGAAGACAAAATTCGAACAAAGTTTTGTTAGTTCGAAAAGTCTCTAACTCGATCAGAAAAGTCTGGTTTCGATACCGATCTATGTTGTATTTTATTTCGAGCTGAAATACCCTTTTATAACGCATTTTTAAACATGTTTTCTGTTTTAAAATTCGCCTTGTCTTTTTGGTTTTTAATAGACTTCTTCCAATATATATTTTTTTCTTTTAGTAAATCTTAAATAAAAGCTCAGTCATTCCCTCGTAAACAAATCAGTTACTTAAACCAGAGCTTGTACTTATGTATAAGTATGTAATGCAATTTTTAAATTTCCTAAATAATGTAGATAGTTGCATATTTTACCCTATTTATTTGCATATATATGTGCATATTTTTCATTTTGTATAGCATATGATCCACAGACCTGCTAATTGCATTGGGTTTAATTTTAATTTACAAGTATAATATAAAATGAACTTGTAATCCTAATTAGGATTCTTAAGTCTTCGGCCCACGTACTTAAAAAAAATAAAAAAATGTGAAAATAAAACCGTAGTTACAAGTTATTAGCTGCTTCAACTTTGTCCCTACATTTGAAATTAAATACATACAAGAGTGTGATCCGCTAAGTCCTACTGTATGGGGTACCATTGTTTTCAAACATAAGAAAAAAAAAAACTATTGCAATCATTCCAAAGTGGAATATTGTGAAAGAAAGCACTTTATCAAATATATTGAAGATTTAAAAGTTACAAAAAATGATTGCTTTAAAAAGAAAGGAAGATTTTTTTTTTGTTCCATAAAACATTTATTAAAAGGAAATTTCACCCCCGCAATTACCGAAAAAATGACAGATATAATTTTTAAAATTAAACTATACGTTCAGGTTTATTTTAGTGAGTAAGGAATATACTCTTTAAAAAAACGGTTGTTTATCACTTAATAATAATTTAAACTATTCTTTATATATATAATTTATCTATTATTTAGCAAAACAAATGATGACAGAAAAAACATGATTCCTTAAAATATTCTGAAACAGAGTAAACTGTGCACAAATTTTTATTAAATTTACATTGATAATATTGAATTTGAGAGTTTATTCTTTTTAAGTTTTTTATTTAATTCAAATTTAAATCTGTATTCCTGGACAGTGAAGTGCCGCTACCATAATATTCTGGTATCGATACCAAAAAATCGATTATTGAATCTCAGCAACGATACCTCGCTTTAAAGAAAATTGTCAAAGCAAAAAATATTCAATATGAGAACGAAAGAAGCAATAATTATTGAAGAAATAAATCTGTAAACTACAAATAGTGATTATTATCTACAAAAGTATATGTTATTAGTTAATTACAAGTCAGATAATATACAAAATATCATTATTCTATGCTGACGATATCCCTTAGGAACAATATAGAAGATTAATAAAGCAATTGTTTTCCCACATTTATTCCGTTTGTGCTACATCTTGTTATTTTCCGTTAGCAAATATCTCTGACAATCGCAGTAAAAATGCTTGATTTTTTTAAAGAATTGTTTTGAATTCTGTACTGAGAAGTGGTAATCTAGTACAAGAAAAAATGTTCTGTTATAAAAAATAAGATAATAGAATTTATTTGTCAATAACGAAAAGAAATAGATATATGATTGCTATGTAATTAGGTACCATAAATTTTAGTTAAAGCTAGCGGTATAGATCGGTTCCTAGGAATCGACTTTGAACCATCGATTCTCGATACCCATTCTTTTCTTCCTAATATTGCTTTCAAGAAATTATATATATTTTATATATTATTTTTGTTGATGTTGATATTTATATCACAATCTACATTCTTAAATAAAGGTATAAGGGTTGATACTGTTGACCGTTTATAATTTTTAATCTGTAGCAACTTAGGAAATTTTTATTATATTATGGAATCATATGGAGAGAAAGGAAAGGCAATGAGAGGAAGGAGAAATGGGAGTACATATTAATGATTTGTAGAAAATGAAATAATCCTAATATGGTTTATTTAAAAGAAGTTGAATGGGCATATTTAGAAGAATTCTTCGTTACTATTATTGTTGTATAATTGTTCAAATACCTTATCAGTTATATACTGAAAAGCTTACTAAGTATATAACTACCCCATATGTTTCATTATTCTACAATTTAGCCGAAACAAAAGCTATTCTAATAAATAAAAGAAAACATTGTTAGGCTTGCTTTATTAAACTAGTACCTATAAAAACAAATTTAGAGTTCAAAATTTTTATTTAAATTGATAATTAAATATTTATTTAATGTTTATAATAGTATTATTACCAGATGGTAACTGAAAATTGAATTATAAATCCTACTATGTTGTAATACCTTACTTTGTTTTATTCAGGATACTTATTAGATTTTTGTAATTATTTCTTAACTCTTTGGAAGGAAATTTTTGTTGTTGAAAAAACCACCGCATCTCTAATAGGACACACTTCTAGCATGCGTATCGCCATTAATTAACAAATTAAAAAAATAAAAATAGTTTTACCACTGCTCAGAGTTATTATTAAATAATTATTAATAATAAAAAATAATTATGAAAATTTGAAAAATAATAATAAAAAAAAACAAAAAACAGGTACTGCTGGGTTCTGCTCCGTCTCATGCCTTTCGCGCCATTTTCTTTCACACAACAAATTCACTGTCTAACTGTAATTAAGGTGTGAATAAAAATATAAGATAAAAAAAAAATTATAATAATAATTATTAAAAGTGGCATATGAAAAAAAAGAATAGAAGTATTTTTGCTTAAGTAACCTTAATTTAAATTAATTTTATAATAATTATTTTTGTAGAAACTCTAACATTGGTTATTTTCCATTTAAAATGTAATAAAATTAAGACATGTTATTCGATTTTTTTTTTCTTGGTATGTTGTACATCCGCATTAAAGCAACAACTTAGGTTCACAGCTTAAGATTCCCAGCACAATCTACGAGAGATTTATGCAGCCGTGGGCCAATCAAACTAGATTCCAATAAATCAAGACGGCTAGGTGCTTATTGAACCAATGAACTGTTTAGCGGCTGTCTGTTGTTCGCCTTTGGGTACTTGATCAACCCAAAAGTCTTAATAGAGGATCTTAAACCCGTTTTTATAACATTTTCTTGCCTCAATGACTCGTCATTAACTCACCTAAAACACATCGTTAGCGCTCAACGTTTACCTTAGCTCAAAGAACATTATATCATCAGCTAAATTATACACGTATTACCAATATATAGTTAATAAACAGTTAAATGAGCATATAGTTAATTATGTATAACTTTTCACTTCAGATACGCATGATGTTAGAGAAGGATCAATACAATTAAGATTTATAAATTAATTTCCACTTTTATTGGACTTTATTTTTATTTAAAACAAGTTTCGAATCTTTAGCATCAGTTCTAAAAACATACAAAACATTGCTGGTCACATCACCACTTTGCACAACTGTGTTAAAACAGCACAGCAATAACAAGTACTAAAACCAAGACTTGTTGATAGGTTGTAGTGGTACATTTTTTATTTAAATTATTGCTATTTTTTATTTATATGGATTAACACATAAGTGACTTGGCACACCAGCTGAGACTATATATTTCAGCAAAATTAAAAATTATCCCCCAAGAGTAATAAAAATGAATTCAATCATCTTAAAAACAGATCACTTCTGATAGAAAACACTTAAAAGACGCGGAATTATTGTATTTAATGGATTCTATTTTAACTGCCTTTATCTCTAAGAAGATCGTTTCTCCAAACTCATTGCTTTCTTCAACATTGCCACAAATACTCAACTGTCTTTTATTAGCCCTTGAATGCTATCGAAAACAGTTCAATAGATCAAAAAAATATATAGCTTTTTGACAATAATATTTTAATGCCATTTTTGTTGTTTCCGGTAACAATAGTTAGGTAACAAACAATTAGGACTGATGAATTGCTTGCCGCTTTAATTGGAATAATTTTTATTTTAAAACTAGTTTTGCATGTTGACCATTCATCAGTTCTAAAAACATAAATTTCAAGATATCAGCACTTTGATACATAAGATTACATTGATACACCAATGTAGGAAAGTAATTAAAGAAAATTAGGTTTAAATCCTGTATTTAAAATAGATGGTATTTAAATCATTGACATCATTTTTCCCCTCACCTAAAGACGAAATAGACCCTTTCCAAAAAAGCGGTGTATATTAATTCACTATATAACAACTGTGAAGCTAAATACACGGGAAAAACTGAACGATTAAAAAATCAAAGATTAAAAGAACATGCAATAATAAGATCAAGAATTCCAACTCAGCTATTCATTGAAATGAACATAACCATAAATTTATCAAAATCTCAAGAGTAAATCTAATACATTTAGTATAAAATAGCCTAAAATTAAATATATTTATGCATCATAAATAATAAAATCGTTCAAAACCTATCAAGATTTTTGTTTAAATGACTAGATAAATATGGACTGTAGGAAATTTTATGTTTGTTTCAAGTAGGAACGGGAAAAACTGAAAGGTTCTAACCTGACATTTACATTCAAACCCTTACACCTACCTCTATATTTTAGGTCCTGATATATTTCAGAACTCCTTTCCGTTTTGCTTTCTTACGTGAGAACAAATATATTTGATTTATTGTCATACATCTAGAAAAGATTAATATATTTACATATGGATATATTTCTTGACTGATACTATTAGATGTTTAATAAGATTCTTAAGGTTCAATCAATAAATAAAAACGTTTATTTTGGCGACGTTTCCAGACTATATTGTTCTCATAATCATGCTCTACAGTGAAAAAACAGGTTACAGTAAAATTATATAAGTTATACAAATTATTCCAAAACATAAAGTTAGCTACAATATAAATATACAACAACATGCGTTAGAATAATTAAGTACAGATAATTACAAAATATGGAGGAGTAGGAAACTACTTACAATGTTACTATGTTACTATAGTAGATACCAATATCATATATCAGTAACAATGTAAGTAGTTTCCTTAATTAAATCAAAAATGTACCACTACAACCTATCAACAAGTCTTGGTTTTATTACTTGTTATCGCTGTGCTGTTTCAACACAGTTGTGCAAAGTGGTGATGTGGCCAGCAATGACGTTCGGCCGGCAGGTTCCCCTCTACTCAACGATACCAACTTTATAGAAGCTGAGTGTGCCGTTGGAGTTTCTCCAGACCTAAATGTCGACCCACGGCTGAAGTAACAGAATTTATCAAATTTTCTACCAATAGCCGGGCTCGAACTCAGGTTGTCTTGTGCTTGCCTTGAGCTACCGCTATCGCGCGTTATGAAAATGTCATATTTTTTTTCTTTATGAATTAACTGATCCATTCCAAATACAAGTTCACTTTTAATTCTACTGTAGAATACCATGACTTATAAATGTTTTATATATAGGAAAAAAAATTTCTTCAATTTGATTGTTCACAACCCTAATTTACTGTCCCGTTTATATATATACATACATATCATATATATATATATATATATATATATATATATATAGATATATAGAGAGAGAGAGAGAGAGAGAGAGAGAGAAAGGGGGAGGAAAAGGTGTAAAAACGTGCACTGTTGTAAATATAGGCATCCACCCACCCCTGTCTATGGAGCCATTTCCTAATATAAGATAGCAGTAAGCAGTTGGAACCATTTTTTCAATTAGTATGGATGCAGCTTGAGTTATTGTGAAAACTAGGGTTCATTTTGTACTGTAAACTTTTGAGAGATATGTGAAATAGTTTTCGTTTCATGCTCTTATGTTTATTTAAAAATAATTTCATAATAATATCTGGAAAGCGGAGATCTTAAACTACTTTTTGAAGATCGCGGGTTCGCAGCCCGGCTGATGACCTTAGGATTTTTTAAAGGGAGTAAAAAATCCTTAGCTATGCCGTTCTTCAGAAGGGACGTAAAATGGGGGTCCCGAGCCTGTGCGATGTCAGGTACTCGTTAAAGATCCCTACCCTAATTATACCTGGATAGGAAAAATTTAGGACTCCCACCGTAGCATCGTCCGATTAGTCATAGCAGCATTATGTAACGTTAAACGAAATAAACAAACTATTTTTTGAAGCACACATTTAGTCACGCACGCTTTTAGTTTACATGTGTTAGTAGCCATCTTTCTTAGGTGGAGTTGTTGTAAATATGGGCAACATTTCTTGGTGTAATTATAGGCCCCTATTTTCCAGGGAACTTCGACATGTCTCTGGTAAGAGATCTTGCATCATTTGCATCTTTTGTGATGGAAAATTCTATGAAGACACTCGGGGAGAGGAGTGGGTAAAATGTTCCCAAATCGTGTCGGGGCTAAAAGAGCCAGTTAAGATTGCGATATTTGTAAATAATTTTGTTTTCTGTAATAAATAATCTCATTACCGTTTCGAATTGTTTTATCCTGTTTTTGGTGATTTTTTTTAAGTCACCTTATTTACACCACAATTTTTCTAATGCTATTTTGAAAGAAACTTGTTTTAGTTGTTAATCAAAGACAAAAATCTGGAATTTTTCAAGTTAAAAGTAACTTGAAAAAAAAACTTTTTCTTTATATATATATATATATATATATATATATATATATATATATATATATATATATATATTTAAATAATTTAATTTTCTTTTTTAAAATTAATTTTTATTGTTTCATAATACTTGGAAATATTCATGATCTTGATTTCAAGGTTCATATCTAGCTCTAGACCTATTATCGTTAACACTTGTGGGTACATGATTGAATGATATGGTGAAAATCTTCATCAATATTTACATGTACAAAAATTGTGTAAGGTTAAAAAAAAAAAAATATCCAATACGAATAATAAATAGTTAATTGTATATTATTGGTAATTCTGTTTGAAGACTTCTTTATATTCGAGGCATAATTATCTGTCCATAATGAAGAAGTGATAAAAACCTATTGTTCATTATGCGGCAGTTGAACAAATTATTTATTCAAATTCTGTTTATTCAACAACTTGTAGCGATAATGACGGCTCATTAATGGACGACAAAACAGACTGCCACAGTTTGAACAAACACTATCGGGATATATCCGGCCTGTATTTCAGTTGGCTCCGTTAGTTCAGGTGTCAACGATTCCAACCTATCTTAACCGAGTTAATACACCGCCTGGCGCCGTCGGAATCGAAAACTGTATCGATTATCTGTTAGTCCTGCCTTTAGTTTAATCGATATGATGTTCGGTAAGTCTTGTAATTATATCCTTAGGGTAGAAACTTGACGATAATATTTCGTATAACTAACTATATCATATATTAACCATCTTTCATATTATAACTATTTCAAATAAAGATTTTGATATTTACTATATACTTATCTGTTTCCAACCAATCAGTGAACCCGTCAAAGTAGATTAAAATCATAAGCGAAGGAAAAAAGCACGGTAGTTTAACTTTAAAGTAATTCATTTTTTCTCAAAAATCTTCTCCTCACCCAGATAATTGATTACGACATTTTCAAAAACTTATTAATTAAAAAAATCCGCCTGAATATTTTGATATTGAGGGCAGTTGAATAGGATATGATTTAAGGTTTCTAAGTTGCATATGGTTTCGGAGTCTATTTTTGTATATGTTATTTTTATAATAAATCTGAATTTTTTTATCTGAGGCAAGCCTGAGTTGTGATATTATTCTTATTTTGTAAAATGGGGCATTTAAAAGGATGTATTGGCACCAGTATGTGTGTGGGTTTTATTTCCTTATAGTAGGGATTAAAGGTAGAATTATTTACCCTTTCTAAATCATCGGCTATCAACATGTACAAAATTTTAAATCATAATGTAATATTTAATACTTGAAAAAAGAAGTAAATACCTCTAAATACCTTAATGCCCAAAAATCAATCTATTACTCCATGACCGGGAATAAAAAGAATTATGAATATGTCTATTTATGATCTACTGTTTTTTCCAAAACAGAATTAACATTTGGATTAGAATTAAAAGGCTGGTGACATGATTAATTTTCATTTATTTTTAATCTCATTATTTTTATATAAATCTCCTATTAATTTTCCGGCTTAAACCCAAATTTTATAAGTTTATCCAAAGTGAAACTAACAATTAATTATTCGAAATTAACAATGTTGAGAGAAAGGGGGTTTCTATTAAAACGTTACTTTATTTATTCAAACGTAAACATCGTTCCTGAACGAAATTCATTTTCTCAAAAATCTTCTCCTCACCCAGATAATTGATTACGACTGTACAAAATTTTAAATCATAATGTAATATTTAATACTTGAAAAATAAATAAAAATCACTATTACTCCATGACCGGGAAAAAGAATTATGAATATGTCTATTTATGATCTACTGTTTTTCCAAATTAACATTTTAGAATTAAAATGATTAAATTAATTAAATTAATAATTAAATGAAACTAACAATTAATTATTCGAAATTAACAATGTTGAGAGAAAGGGGGTTTAAAACGTTACTTTATTTATTCAAACGTAAACAGTTCCTGAACGGAACCTGCAACGCAGGTCGAAACGTTGGCACGTATTAAAGGAATCTTCTTTGACGTGGTGTTACTTTGACTGCATCCCTGACTATCTTCTTCTCCAAAAATACATTCATGTCAAAATATCACCAAATTGCAGTTCAATTATTGTTTTTTTTGGAGCCAACAAACAATTATTGTTGTTGTCATTTGTTGAGGATAACGTCCTTATATACTCCAACGAGCCATAAAATAAATTTCCAACTAATCAGGTTCTGTACTACCCAAGAAACTATTATTTTATTAAATAAAATAATATTATTAAAAGCAAGAATTCAAAACTCTGAATTATAAAGTCATTTCATTTTGTTCATATTCAAATTTTAGAATAACAACATATAATAATAAGACAGGAGTTTTTCCTAATTTCAATAAATAATAATTATTTCTCGAAATTTCTAAACGTCCAGAAATACAGCTATATTTGCCCCTGAATAGTTTTTAAATTTTTAATTTGTTGAGGGCTGTTGTATAGTTTCCTGATTTTAAAGAATACAAATATAAAAGGTTCCTATAATGCCAGATGATAGAATTTGTTTAAAATTAACAACAGTTGATAACGATAATAATTTTTAAAGTTATCATTTAATACAGGCATGCAAAACTAACAGTAATTATTTCAAAACAAAGAGTTCAGATTCACTTCAGCTAAAACATAAAATTTACAATTTATTTCTAGGCTTGATTAAGTTTATGAGAGATTTAGAATGTTAGAGTAATTTTTCATGAAACCACTTGAATGTGTGTGTAATGAACCTGAGGTATCTTTGAGCTTTAATTATTGTACTAACACCAAAAAAGTTTGAAGTTTACTTAATATGTTATTTTTCGGCTTACTCCTATTTCTGAGGGCCCATAGATCCAAATGAGTTTCGATGAAATACCAAATTGTTTCTGTTTTAGTTTGAATTTTGAATGTCTTGTAAAGAAGTTGGTCGTTTTAACTTTAGATTTAAGGCGTGAAGCCTATGCCATTATTCGAACAAATATCAAGCCAAAGTAGCTGTCTCCGATAGTTGTTATATTTTGGGGGAAAATTGGAAAAGCCTTGTATCGAAGGGAAGCTATGAACTATGAGCTATGAACTGAAATTCACATTAGTTTAGTCTAATTTCTCAATCTTGATATTCCTTTGAGGTAAAAGTCACTAAGTGCAATTTTTTCAAAATTCGATCAAAATTCATTGTGTGTTGATATCATTTCCCATAAGTTTAAAAAGTCACCAAGTGAATATAACTGCTATATATACACATAAAATAATGAGAATATTCACTATATAAATATCTGAGAAATTTTTAATGAGAATATTCCCGGGTTTTTTTTTCTCTCCTGAAAAAAATTGATTTTGTTACATAATGGCTTTTCTCTAAGCAGAAAATACAATTTCTATCCTCGAATATTATTCTGGTGATGTTACGATAGAATCAGATTAAGTTTAAAATACAGCTAAGAAATCATTTCAATGACGCCTAAACATTTAATTGAAGAAAAATAAGTATCTAAAGGTTTATATTATATGTATTTTTTTCGCTTTTTTAAAATAATGTTGATGTTTGAGAAACACGCGATGTGTATAATTAATTGCATGCGCTCGGGCAGTTAATTTCGATAAGGTTGACGTCAATGTAAAAACACTTAATTTTGATTGTTCTCTCTCTCTCTCTCTCTCTCTCTCTCTCTCTCTCTCTCTCTCTCTCTCTCTCTCTCTCTCTCTCTCTCTCTCTCTCTCTCTCTCTCTCTCTCTCTCTCTCTCTCTCTCTCTCTCTCTCTCTCTCTCTCTCTCTCTCTCCCTCTCTCTAGCTTTAAGATTACATCAATTAATGCAATTATTTATTATTTTTACTGCAATGATTACTATATTAAAGTAAAGCATTTTATTTTCAATTACTACGATTAATTGATTCAAGTTATAGGTTTAACATTTGTCTACAGAGTATGATAATTTGTGTCGCTCGACAGGACTAAAATAGCTGATATGTTTGCTCTGATTTGTTTGATCAAAATCAGATTCTGATAGCTTGCTCATGGCAAATGGATGTTCATAAACGATTCGTTCGTAAGTTTTCCTGTTTGCTTTAGGTGATTAACTGTCGCCACTTGTGTAAACTCGGGACATCTGTCAACGACCCCATGGATCAGTTACCTCACGGTTTGTCCCAGAAATTCTATAACGGAGAAAATTTCATGAGATGACTATTAAAAATTTATCGTCTGTTTAAAAAAGAAAAAAGAAGATAAATAAGAGTAAATAATGAACTGAATACATAAAATAGAAACGATAGGGCGAGAGGCATGATTAAGTATCTATTCGTACCTTCTAGGCTTGGTTATTTATTAGTTAGGTAGATCCCGCACCCAACTCCTTGACCCTCAGTTTGACAAGAATAGATTCACAGTAAATAGTAGAAGTTTTTCAGTCAGTTGGGTGGTAAAATAACAAAAATCTGAAGACAAAAATGTTTTCGATACTATAATAACATTCTTCGCTCTGCTAATTCAGATATCATTGTAAATCAATGTTATCAACTTACTTATCAAATAAACTCCATGGGTGGTGAAAAAGGAAAGAAACGAAAGTATTCATCCCGAAGGAGAGACGAATTCACAAAGTCGTGTTGACGGTACTGTGCCAAACTAAATTTTGAAGTGTCTAGTCAGGAATGAGTGTTATAGTCATGTTTTGTTTGTTTAGTGTGGTCTTCTACAAGTATGTCTAAGAATGTGAACTGTTTTCTGTCATTGTTGTATCGCTAAAATCTTAAGAAATGAGTCGCTGTATTTATAACGTTAATAAATTGTATTGTACCTATCATTTCGATGTGAATTTTTCACTGTGCCGTAAACCTATGAAGGCATTTTTTTTTTTGTTAAAAGTGTAAATAACTTTAAAATGGATCTATAACTATATTCCATTCCAGGAGTTTTTTTATTGAACAAACAAGACTCGATGGCCGAGCGAGTTGGGACGAGGGTCTCAGCGGGTTCAGCATTGAACGTCGTGGATTTGAATCCCAACTGGGCGGGTTAAAATTGATTTCGGGGCGTACTTGAAGACGTTAACTCCAAATAAACAAATAAAACAAAAATATTCTTATAATTTATTTATTTTTTAATTTTTTATATACATTTATTGAAATTTACAACTGTACCAAATATATACATCAAGTAAATGTATTGACAACGATTATAATAACATGTTAAAACTTGGAAAGAACTACTGATCAGTAGCACTTTATTAAAACTTCTACACTAGAAGGTCTCGAGGCCATCTTCGTTTCAGACGCCTCGGAGGATTATCAGGAATGGAATGGGAAGCAAGTTGAGAAACTAACGGATTTGAGTGATTATGGAGCTTACTATGAAAGGATAGGTATCTGGTGTGGGCTTAATCAGCAACATATGGAACATTAAGATCTTTATGGATAAGTTTATTGGTGACAAAGTAAGGAGCATTGAGGATTTTGCGAAGGATTGTAAGGATTGAATACAAGATGAATTGGATGGTTTAGTGGAGCCCCAAAGCTCAACTCCGTACGTCCAAATAGGTCTAATCACAGTCATGTATATGAGTATTTTGTAATTAATTGGGAGCTTTGAACGTTAGTCTAGTAAATGTTGAAGTAGTCTGAAACGACTTTCATTTTTTAATTCACATTTCTTTTAAAAGTTGTAATGATTTTTAAAAATTTTAAATATTTTTCAAGTAAAGAAAGCATAGTTAATTTTTTTTGTTAATTTAAAACCAGGTGGATTTATTAAATATTGAAGTGAAATTTGGAACTTACGATGAGTCAGATTTTTCAAAATTAAATTAATTTTTCACGAACATAATAAATTTTTGAATCTGGAGGAACAATGGTTTTAAATACATTGAACTTTTAAGTTTTATGGTAAAGCTTTATGAAAATAATAATACAGAGCAAAATTAATATAACAAAATTCAGGACGAAATTGAAGAAGTTTGAACGTTTTTAGTTTGTTATTTTTTAAGTCGATATGAAAACGTACGAAAATTTAATTTTATCGAATTAATCAATTTTTAGGGAAGTTAATCGATCTTTTGATGTTAAACAAACATCTGATACGTGCAAGTGAAAATTACGTATTAATTTTATTCATCAATGACAGTATTTTCCTTTCAGCTAATTAAAAGCAAACAACAACAAGTTAAATCATTAGTGACCTAATTGATTCGATTAATTAATAAATCGAATAGGATTAATTAATTAAGGGACAAATTTAAAATAAATGCAAAAAAATACTGTTCAAACTTGTTTGTGTCAGAGATTTAAGTGAGTCAAACTTTATTATCAATATTACACTATTTGATTAAACCATTGAAAATATAATTAATAATATAATATTTAAAATTATTATATTATCATAAGCTGTTATTTTAATAATGTAAATAATAAAATACCTCATTTAATCGATATCAATTGAACATTCAAATGAACAGTTTATTCCATAACAGCGGCTCGTATCACCTGAAACTATTACTGCGTTGCACAACATGGAAATTAAGGCCAATATTAGATAATTAGATAATGACGGAGTAATCCTATTGTGGGAGTAACAATTTCCTCTGGATATAGCCTCATTGTACTCTACAATAAAAGTTAAAAAAAAATAATGACAATATTGTTGGCCTAGTTATCCACTAATAAATAGATGGGATTCAGAGAAATTGATGTATTTCAAGGTGTTAAAAATACTTACCAGGTAGCAATTTTAATTTTGGTCATTGGATAATTTTAACTTTTTTTTTAATTATTTCTTTAAGGCATGTAATAATATAAAATAATGCTGGAAAAAATATTTCTATATTAATATTAATCACAATTCTGCATTCTACTCCTTATTAATTAATGCATCTAACATTATACAACTTTTTTAGAGAAAACTTTTTCCCATCTTCTCAGTTAAGAGTTTCTCTAGGTAGTTTAAAGTAACAATTATACTTTCTTAAGCATAATTGCAATTAAAAAAGTGGACAGCATGATGTGGAGCCACAAAACTTATCCAAATGAGGTACATAAAAACAACTATCCAGAACAACTCTTGACTGAGTTTCAGCCTGAAGATGGGAAACTAATTTTTTTTTTCCGAAACATGTATGGTGTAAAATACATTGATTTAATAATAATTATAGCGCTGAAATTTGATTATTAATATTTATACCACTTTAAACATCATTGCAAAAATTTATAATATAACAAAATAAAAACATTTTTCTACAAAAGTATAAAATCAATTCAAAAAGTACAATTAATATCACAATCCAGAAATTTTGTTTTCTAATAATAATACCTATAATTTATTTGAAATCTCTAAAAATAAGCCTACAAAATTTTTATTTTGCCCTATAGTAAAAATTGATTTTAAAATAGTACATCTCAACCTAATGTTCATGTTTATAAACAATATAAAACAAAATTTTTTGTCAAAGAAAATAAATTACGAAAGCTATTTGATTGAAAAATCAATTATGTTTACACTGCCTAAGATCTCGCAGTGTTCTGATATCTTTTTTACTATTAAATTATTTTACTGAAAAATATCGTGAAGAGTAGGTATATACGTTTTATTTTTATTTTATTTTTTCTTATAATTATCAATTAACTTTTAATTCTAATTGAATGGAACGTTAGTTTTCATTGCTTAATTCTACGCTCATTCCTATTACATTTCTTCTAAAAATTACTGTATATTTATTCTAATTAAGCGTTATATATGGCTATAAATATTTATTTAAATAATCGTTATGTTGAGAAATGGAACGTGGAGAAATATATGCGCTAAACAGCAAATTCAGCATAGGAAACACCGAACCTAGTCTGTCCCTCAACATATGGAACTTGCCAGCTCCCAAGAGATCATAGTGCTACGCTCTCAGATGCATAGTCATTTTTAAACGCCTTAAAACGTCTTAGATATATGTAAAAGTAAGAAGATTGACTTACTTAATTAATATAATATATTAGTTCAATTTTTAGTACTATATTATTTTATATTTATCTGTAACCGTAATTTCCATTTAGGTTATTATATACTATTTTGCGGATTTTTTCTTTTTCTGGTGTCCTAATACTCGTTAAGGACAGATCTTGATATAGTACTTTTCAGTTCCCATTATTTCTATAGTTATTTTCTATGTCCCAGTTGCCTTATAAAAAAATCATCGATATCTTCTCTGATTTTCTCTAATTTTATTTTATACAATAGAAAAATATCAGCGAATTTCAGCCGTGTCATGGCCTACAACAAGCCTCATCGAACTGTAACAAAGACGATTCTCCAAATCTACCATCAGTCTTGATACGTACAGATACAGACGAGACAATTCTTAATAAGGTCATTTGCACAAGATGTTAGCCAAGATATAATTGTTGATTACTTTACAACTTGCAGGCGAAACAATTGAACTTTGACGAAAGAACAATTAGCAAATCGATCAACGAGCAAACAGAGATAAATTGTTTGCGAATCGGATTCGATAATTGTCGAAAAGTGATTCGCCATTATCGAAGTGTAGATGATGATCGAGGAGTAAAAAAGTTGTAAAAAAACTGTTGTCTGTCCGTTTGTAAAGTTTTCTTTTTCAGTTATTTATTAAAATTTATCAATATACAATGAAATAAAATAACTCTTGTAAAAGTACCTAGTTTCATAAATAAATGACAATTGCTTGGACAGCAACTACATGTTAGTAACACTTTATAGAAGATCTATATTAGAGAATCCCGAAGCCATCTTCTTTTCAGAAACCTTTGAGTTTCATCTGGAATAGAATGGAAAACAAGTTGAGATAGTGGATTCGAATGGTTACGTAGTTTGCTATGAACTGATAGATATGCGGTTCGGGCTAAATCTGCAACATATAGTAGATTAAGATCTTTATGGATAAGTCTGTTTGTGACAATGTATTTTTGAAGGATTTTGTATTATAACGATTGGATGTGAGAGGAATTGGATGGTTTAGTGGAGCCCCAAAGCTGAACTATAAATTTCCAAATAGGTCTAATTATTTTCGTGTAAATAAGTCTCTTGTAATTAATCAGAAGGTTTGAACGTTTGTCTGTTGAAGAAGTCGAAAACGTCGGGCAGTTTCTTGTCGTTTTAGTTGAGTACGTGTAAATGTTTCCAGGGATTTATTTTCTTTTGTAATTTGGTTACTCTTAATCAGAATATTGTATTAACATTATTGTTTATGAGTTAGGTTACGTATATAAAGTACGTTATTTCCTCTTCAGCTGTCGAGCTGAAGACAAAACACAATAGAATCCAGTATCCACAGATGTTTCAAAAATCGTTGAATCATGCAGCTGGAATCCCAGCTGAAGACAAATGTCTGTTTTCAGTAAATAATGATTCTTCTGATCACTCTAATCTAATATCACGAAGTTTCAAGAATAATGTCAATATTGTAAGATTAAAATAAATTCAGAGGTACAGACTACAATATACCAATAATTTTTTATGAACAGAACCTTTATCCAGGACTCCGTAACGTTTTGCATGGGATCCAGATACAAAACTAAAACGACAAGATTCATTTCAACATTCACTAAAAAAACGTTTGAAGATTTTAATAATTACAAAAGACCCATTTAAATGATAGAATTTAAACGACGAAATTCGCTGCTCCACTAAAAACATTCTAAATAGATTGAAGATATTAGTTTCTGATCTGCCAGGATCATTCAACTTATGACAGCCGAAGGACATGACACTCCTCCCAGTGAATTAATTTTTGTCCTTTTGAAAACCCATTAAATCATTTGGTTTTTTAAAATGGCACTCATTCTTACCGTTTAATCCTTTGGATTTTGGCTGTTCTGGTTGTTATCTTAAAGTGTTGTTGGGAGGCAGGAGATAATCACTTGACCTTATTTATCCCTACCCTTCGAAAGTTTTTAATAAATTGGAAAAATGCAGAACCATTTATATGAGCAGGATAAATTCTTGTCTTATGTTTACGTTACGTAGAAGCGAAGTGGGCTTTGAGGGAGTGGGTTGGAGAGAGGTGTTTGGTCAACGGTTGGTGGTATCGGCATCTAACCTTTGGGTTCGCTAAGTCTTCTATTCATTTATTAGAAGTGAACTCAGTGATTATCTCATTTCGAAGATTTACAATCCAAGATTCTTCGTAAAATTCTCAATGCTCCGTAACATGTCACATATAAACTTATGAATAATGATCTTAATGTTATATATGTTCTTTATATGGACCGAACCAGATACCTATCCTTTCATTAAAAGCTCCAAACCCACTAATCTCCTAACTTGCTAACAGTTTGATTCCTTATGACTCTCCAAGGCGCCTTATGACCTGTGGACTTTTTGACACAGAATTTTTTACTTTTTGATATAGAATTTTTTGAAGTGCTATCAATGTCTAAGTGCTTTACACGTTATTGAAAATATTTTTCCACAAATTTACTAAGAATATTTATATTATATAATTGAAAATATCAGTAAGTACATAAAAAAAAAAAAAAATTCTCTCATAATTTTAATAAACATTTTGAAAACAATATCATATAAAAAACTTCCTGCTTCCCTCTGAATCCCTGTACTGTTTCTCAAATCATTGAAATAATAAAAAAAAAATAAAAAAAATGAATATGTAATTTTGAAAATTACCATACATTGGAAGACACTGATATGAAAAGGCAGGTTACAGATATGTAAATGCTACTGGACCACGGGTACTAATGCATGTTCAGTAGGAACAGGGAAGAAATACACACATTGTAATGTCACATTGTAATTATTATTTTGCATAGGATCGCGAGAACATATAATTATGGCTTTCCTTTATTTATCCATGGATCATGTTAAGTAATTCAATAAGAAAATAAAAATTTTCAAGCAGCTTACGCACACACAATTTGAAACGGCACTTCCAGCCATGAAAAAATATGGAACCAAACATAAATATTAGTTTAAAACCGAAAATGCATAAATTACTTTTTTTCTAAATTTTTTTAATTTAGATTGGAAATGTTTTTTCTGAAGAATACCCTATCCTATCTTAATATCATTTGATAATTTAATTGAATCATTATATTAATTTAAATTTATCATATATTTTTATAATTATTAAAATCCATGATGGCCTATTAACTTCAGAAATTAGAGAATATTCGATCAATAAAAAAATTAAATAATAAATATTTGAGTTAATATGTTTAAAATTAGCATAATTTTACACTTCCTGAATGATCTTAAAGGTTAAAACCTATTTTGTATGGATAAATAGTCAAAAAATAAAATTAATTTTTGATTCTATACATAATATTCAATTAATGCCTATCACTTTCATAGTGTATTTTATTTTATTTTTTACATATTAATATTGAACTTACGCGTAAAGAAAAAGCAAAAAATAACTGGCAGCGAATCTATAATTATCTTAAGGATGAGAGATGGAATTTCATTTATCTTCACAATTTATTTTTGTTATAACTTTTATTTAGAAATATTTTTTACATATTTTTCTAAATAAGATTATTATTATTGAATGAAATATAATCTCGTATTTTCTAAAAATGTAATTATTCAGTCAGGAAATCTATAAAACACATAAATTTGAAAATATGTCTACACTATTACTTAGGTAATGTTTCTACACTAAATTTAAATAAATAATAGAAAATAGTAATTTGTTGGACATTGAAAAGTTTTGCAATTTTAAAAAAATTTTTTTTTTTGCAAATTTTATTTAAAATTATGATCCGACCCTAGTTTAGTACCAATTTTTAACGAATGGGATATTATCATATCATTAATTGATTTAAATGTATTTATTTTTTATAATGTAATTTTTTTTAATAAAATGTTTTAAAAATATGTATCAGATGATTTAGCACTGAAAATTCATCATTTTTTTAATAGTTTAATTATGTAATTAATTCCATGAATGTTAGTTGTGAGAATGACGATAAAATTTAATATTAGCATTTGCATAATCTCATTCATTGTAATTCTTATATTTTTTAAAAATTTATTTGTTTTTACTTAAAAGTGTACAAGAAATACATTACGGAACGTAAGGAATATTGAATACATGAAGCATGTCAATGAATTGTAAACAAAATTCAATAAAAGTCCTATAGGAGTATTTCAAATTATGAAGACTATTAATAGATGAGTTAGTTAGTTTAGTGGTTCCCAAAAGCTCGGCTTCAATATACTACATATTGGATCTAATTAGATCTGATTGTGGAAATGTAGATGCTTTTTTCAGCAATTTACTGACGTATTAGGGTGTTTGTCTGGTGATTTTGAAATAGTCATTAAATATTTAAAATTGATTTATAATTTCTACCAGAATAAACTTTGCATATGAGGAAATTTTTGAATCCTGTTCTTGAATACTTAAGTGACTACATTTATTCGAATGCATATAATTTTACAAATTAATACAATCCAATTTAAGCAATTTAGCTATAAATTTAAATTCATTTATAAATTAAGTATTCATTTTCAATTAATTTGCAAAATATTAATTCCAATTTTTTTAATTTATATCAAAAGAACAGCTTCCTTTCTAATTCTCTATACTAAAAAATAAGAATGGACTTTAAGTTACATTTCTTACTCTTTATTGGAGCCCTGGATCTTTTTATTTATTTATTTACTAATAATAATAAAATTACATCGACATTAATTTGTCCCATGATTCTAAAATACATTACCAACTATACCACTTTCGATGCATATACAAAAATAAATAATAAATTTTATATAATAATGTTTGTTTTTGGTCTGTTATTTTTATACCAAAGGTTCGACACCACAAAACCACTCTCTGTATTCACACCTCGCAACTAGCGACCTTCCTCTGCCAGTCAGTAAATCAGGAACGGGCGCAAAATAGAAGAACACACTCTGCTAAGATAAGGATGTAAAAACTAGCTGGTAGGCGCAACTCCTTACAATCGATTCTGATCAGCTTCTTCGATATCGTCGTATTAATATCGATTTATTAGCCGACTATCAGCTGATAATGTCAACTTTCCACTTATTTATTTTTTGTCCTGCTCTAGCAACCTATTATTTACTGATCGGGTGCGAACGAGGCGTATATGATCGGCTTCATCAGTAGATTTCGAGATGGTCGAAGCGATATATTCGATTATTTATGTCGGAGAATATTTTTTTTATATATAATTAAGGGCGCTACTACGACTCGGGTTGGGTTATAAGAAAAATTATTTTCAGTTTCTTTTTTTTTTTTTTAGAACATTAATTTGTAAGTAGCTACTGCTGACAACCTCCAATTGAGAGATTTTATTCGATTGGTTCCTTAACACCTTCAAATAAAAAAAAATTGAAATTTATTTGAATGGTCGATTTCTAAAATTCGTATTTATTAGTCCACCAACATTTTAAATTGTTGAAAATATTTTTTTCTAGTTTGATATTCTTCAAGTAAAACAAATTAAAATAAAAAACAAAAATGTCGCTTATTACGCCTTGGGAACAGTGCAGTCGCAGTTGAACGAACTGATCAAACACTGAATATTTCTGTTTATTAAACGGGATGTTATTCCAATTACAGGGATGGCGGTGTTTGTACAGTCTGCCTCCACGCGATCCACACTTACTAATCGACTGTGTGAGAATCGAATCTGGATCAGGCCACGCAAACAATATGGGTTGACTCATAACCAACAGTAAAGTTCTTAGAAGTTCGTGTAAATTTTCTCTAAAAAGGCTCTCGATATAATCGAGAAATCTGAGTCCTGGTCTGCCTTCTGGTATCGCTTATAAAAACCACTTGGTCTTAGATCGCCTCCTATTCTATCAACATGGCGATACCATTTCTATTGCCATTCCTCGATCACCTCCGGAACGGCTCTGATACTCATCCTCCCTTATCTTACCAGTCTTTATGAGGTTTTGCCTGTCGTTCCCCAGAATTTGGTGAAAGAATCTCATCTCAGAGTCTGTTACTCTGCATGGCTGTCGAGAAGCGTCCAGCTGTCAAATCACAGAAGCACTGGGAGGAAAACTGACTTAAAAAGTTTTATTTTTGCAGCACGGCTTGATTCTTTCTTCCCTATCATAACCTGGTAAGATATTCCATTGGCATTAGTATATAGATAAATACCGTAAATACATAAATATATAATGTAAAACGGCCTAACTTTGCACCAAGTTCATTAAAAAGTTTCAGTGGAAGAAAAAGTGTTTTGTTGCCAAAGTGAAGGATATTTTATATTTCTTACTTTCATTCTTTAGGATAATAAATATAAAATATCCTGCATTTAGATAATAAAAAAAAATTTCTTCGACTGAAACGCTTTAGTGAACTTGGTGCAAAGTCACGTCGTTTTACGGTATACATAAATATCGTTACCCCGTGATATCAATACCGTATAAATACATAAATACCTAAAGAAATAAATCAAGATCTGTGCTAAATGACTGGATGAGTATAAAGTAGGATATTGAGAGTGATCAGTCAAAAACTAGGTATTGTTTGATAATAACATACGATATTTTTATTTTGCAAACGTTTCGGCCATATCTTTGATGGCCATCATTAGGACTAAAAACAAGTAATAGCCGAATACAGAATCGGAAGAGAAAAGAAAAGACGGTAAAATAAATTTAAATGAAATAAAAAAATAAAAATAGAAGTAAATTATAACTCAACCGTAATATATACTCAAGAATCTCACTATTACATGTAATCCTGAAGTATTCATTCAGGTGGCTTACACACCTGACTTTACGTTTTGCTATATTGATGGTTCTAGGCATACAAGCTTGAATATAATAGTAAAATAGTAATTATAAACATATATAATATTATTTGTACGAATTTTGGGTATTATTTTGATGGTTGTTGTAAAGAAGTGGATAATTGAGTTAATTTATTAACATTCAAAGCAAGATTTTTAATATGTGCTTTAGGGAAAATGGGTTAAGTTGTGCTTCTTATAAGGCCTTGAAGTATTTAGTAGTTTTTAGTAAGTTATTTAGTAGATTTTTTGGTACAAAAGGTTTTTTAGACTGATTTCAGTATTTTATGTATCAACTTCTTTTCAGCCCGGGATTTGTACAAATATGTATAAAAAAGTGGAGATCATAAGGTTTTATGGCTTAGATATGAGAAGACTGACCAAACCAATGGCATACGAGGGCGATTACCATATTTCCAAGTATAAAGCCATTAGTTATGGCGGATTCCCATGACAACAATGATAATTGAGCGACCCTTTTACATGATACAGTCATAATTGCTATTGTGTCGGCCGTGGCCTCCAAAGCCCGCACGAATTGTGACCATCCCTTCCACGTCCAACACACACAATAATGCGCTCCTGCAATTACGGCAAATTGTTGGACAAATTGGATAAACCCGCTGTAAGCCAAGCGGAACCCTTCTTGTGCAACCATAGGCTCCCTCTATCCAGCTCCCTGCTCATGCAGGATCGCGGGACACTTGTGGGAATGTCGAACCTTGACACGGATGGTTGAGTTACGATGAAGAAATCGGTGTTCGGTGATATCAAGCTCAGGACGTGGATACAGTAGAGATTTTATAACTCCATCCTACTCAAATCGTGACGCGAGCAGTTGAAGTCTGCTTAAATATTTATGTATTTGGTGTTTTATCGCCATTTGGGAGTCAGCTGTCATTAGTAGCATCCTTTGACTTTAATTATCTCTTCTAAATCATTAACTCCGTCGTGTAGAAATACTCTCTTTAAGGTGAAAGGAGAAAAATTAGTGCTGAAGGTTGTGTACTGTCTTAAACGGTACTCTTGAATTTATCCATTACTCTTCCTCTATTAGTACTCATCTGTCTTTAATCTTGTCAGAATATATCACTTGAAATATTTATTTAAATATAATCAATTTATTGAATTTAATTTTTTTTTAAAATTAATTGTTTCTTCTTCTTCTTTCTGATTCGGTCACCTATGGACTACGATCAACAATTTATTTCTTACTCTTCCGTTTATCCCAATACTTCTTCATCACCTATGTCTGATCTTTCCTTCTTTTATCTGACCACTGTCTATTAATTTGTGTTTTAACAACTTGTTGCCTGCTGTCCGAAATTTGTCTCTGTCCCAAAATGAATCCTGTTGCATATTTGCTATTATCATATCTTCTTTTACCATCCGTATCCATGTATTCGTTTTCTGTTTTTGGAGGATGTGTTCCTCCACACTTTTCCATCATTATTAGAAGGGCCCGGGCTTGGAACCGGCTTGCAGCGATTTTAATTAATTGTTTATTGATACTTTTTTTTTATTGAATTCAATATTTTTACTGTTAACATTTATTTAATTTAAATTGAATATTTTCAATATAGTATAAAATTCAATAAATTATAAGGAAAGAAAAAATCATGTCAGTTTATCATAAATTTTAATTCTAGATTTTACAATGCTTTAACCATAATTCAATATTATGTTTTTGTTTGTTAGAGAAACGTATAAAAAATTAAAAAAATAATACAAGCCGTAATAATATTCATGACACACTTGTAAACCCCCGAAGTGGAAGTAACAGCGATTCAAAGGGCACATTAAAAAATGGCTAGAAATTTAGAAAATAATTTTTTATAAATTATGGCTTCATATCATCGCATTAATAATAATACATAATATAGTAATAAATAGTATAAAATATAAACTTCGAAATACATAATAATAATCTCATAAAAATTTGCTATAAAAATGTTTCTTTTAATAACCACAGGATTGTCCAATATGATGTCACTGCTAAAAGATATCAATGAAGCCTAAAAATAAATATATTGAGCCTTTTCGAACCCAAAGGCTCGACATCACGAACCGTCGGGTTGACTTCCGAGGGGTCGACCGAGATATAGTTGGGAGGATTTCGTCAAGAATAGTCCTATATATCCTAATTATTAAATTTCTGGAGATTAAGCGCGAACGGAGTAGTTTTGCGGCCCAGAAACCAGCTTTTAATCTTACTTTCTGTCGGATTTCATTTTTTAGATCATAGCTATTTAAAATGCTCCTAAATTTAATAAAATTTAATTTAATCCAAATAGAATGATAAAATACACATTATTTTGCAAGGCAGTTTCTCTCAACTCGCATGCCCATCAGCTAAAGCACGTTCCGGAGGAAGGAACGGAGAGCTGCCAGCGGAGTGACCCGCTTTGCATACAGCGGAGATGATGCCGCGGTACAGAGCCGTCCCAGTGGGGTGCCCTCCAGTCTATAGCCGACTCTCCTTTGTCGCCATAGAAACATTGAAATGGGAAAATCTAATAAAGGTCCAACCTCTTTTTCACGGTGAACTCTTTCTTGTGCGACGGAATGCGATATCGAAGGCCCTGTCAGGGGAAGGATAATGGGGAAGCTTTACTCGCCTTCGGGAGCAATATACTCTGTCTTGGCGTCATCCTCCCGTCGAAGATGACTCGGGGAAGTCTTCCATTGTTCAACGACTCCTCCATAATGCACCGTTATCCCTCTCCGAACGCATAAGTTTTTGTTGACGTATCAACTGTTTTTGAATGTATATAAGCAATGATGAGTACAAAAAATCGATTTTCACTATCAAACTTTATTATTTATAAATAAATTAGGACTGATAAATTGATCGCCACTTCTATTGGAATAATTTTATTTGACAACTAGTTTCGAATCTTACACATTCATAATCAGTTCTAAAACATACAAAATTTTCAAAACATCAGCACTATGTTACATAGATTATACAGGGTGTTCGGAAGATCGTTGGCCAAAGAGATATTTCGGGTAGGGAGGTTCATTTTGAACCTATTGAAGGTCACTTACCTATCTACAAAGTCTTACGGTTTTTTTATTATGAATTTTTTTTTGTAATAATTGCCAAACATTTATGCCTTATAACTTCGTTGTTTGCTGATATATTAGCGCAATTTTTTTTTACTGTAATTACTAATACATTTGGTTCTGTAATTACAAAAAAGATTTGGTACGAAAAACAAATACAAAAAAAAAAAAAAGGGTGACCGTTAATTCTTGATAAATGCAAAAAAAGAAAAAGAAAAAAAAAAGAACGTTTTTAATTTAAATTGGGTTTGGCTGTTGCCCTTACTCTTTTTTTTTTTTTGAGCCTAAACTTGAAGTTCTTACTTTTTTTTTTTTTTTTTTTTTTTTTTTTTTTTTTTTTTTTTTTTTTTTTTTTTCAACACGATTTAACGATCTCCCGTTTTTTTTTTGTATTTGGTTTTTGCATCAAATCTTTTTTATTTTACATGGACAATGTATTAGTAATTACATCCAAAAAAAAAAATGGCATTGATATATCAGTAAACAAAGAAGTTATAAGGCATAAATGTTTGATTTTGGCAATTTTTACAAACAAAAAAACCCGTAAGACTGTATATAGGTAAGTGACCTTAAATAGGTTCAAAATGAACCTTCCTAACCGAGATACCTCTTTGGCCAACGATCTTCCGAACACCCTGTATATACTTTAATTTTGAAAAATTTAAGACCACAAATAAAACATATTGGTACTCACCTGAGGAGGCAAAACGGACTTCTGAAAGATATCAAGAGTAGAGGGGAAGTAGAAAGGGCCAGGTAGGTTAAATTTTTGGGTTTTTCTTATGACTAATTGGTTTTTCCGTTCCTATTGGAAACAGATTTAACTGGTTCTTTAAACAAAAATTTGGTTTGTTTTGAACGACTTTATTATTTATAACGGTTCACAAATATTTAATTTTAGGCTATTTTCTACTTAATGGATTATTCAACTTCCGAATCTTTGTTGAATTTATGGTTATTGTCATTTAGGTCGTAGCGATATTGGAATTTTGGGTCATTATTACTGTAATTATTGGAATTAAAATATTATTGGACAATTACACTAATAATACTCTTATAGGAAGCGTAGAATTCCAAAACCAGTTAAGTCCAGTTTTGAAAATCATTCACAGCTGGTCGATAAAAGTAAAGATCAGACTGAAATAAAAAGGGTCATTATTTTGTGTGCGGCCGTTTTCATTGATATTTAACTACTTTTTGAGAAAACCTTTCAACTAAAGATAGTCTAGTAAAAAAACAATAAAAAAATCTTGAACTTGGACTTATCTGGTTTTGGGATTCTACGCCTCACATGTTCTTTTAATCTTTGATTTACCGATATTCCAGTGTTTCCCAGGTATTTAGCTTCGCAGTCATTACAGTTCAGATACACCGCTTTTTTGGAAAATTACGTATGTTGTAGAACTGATGACAACTATTTAACAATCGAAACTAGTTTTAAAATAAATAAATCCCAATAGAAGTGAATCCAATCCTAATTGTATTGATCCTTCTATACCTCATACGTACCTCAAGTAAAAATAAATTATTATCATAAGTATGGGCAGACGATTGTACCAGTAATTGTGTATCATTGTGATTTTTCATTTTATTTCACACTCTTGTATTGAATTTTTAAGTTATAATTTTTATTTTCATTTGAAGTAATGAAATAGTTCGTATGATGAAGGAATCACTCGATGCCGTGACATAAATGTTTCACTTAAAAACAAGAGCTACATGACCCCACGATGGCTCATGTATTAGTTGATATTTGATCACGCAACCACTTGACTCTAGCTTCAAACAATCTGTCTCAACGTCACATAAACGTTTTCATACAGAGATTTCATCTAAATATTTCAATTTTTAACTTGCTATACTATTACTAAATATTTGTAAATATTTAATATACAATAAGATTTTAAAAATTAATTTATGTATATATTTAAGATTAAACATTGTTAAATAAGAAAGCTTGAAATAACTCTGAATTTGTAGGTCTGTCGGAGTATGTTGCTTTATAAATTTAGTCCCAAATGTTAAAACCTGAACCAATCTATATTGTTTGATTTATATATCCTATATTGCCTTTATATCTAATGTTGTATTTATAGATCTAATAAGAAGGATGACTAATAGGATTGTAAGAATATTGGGATTGTCTTAAGGCTGGTTTGAGTTCGGCTGAGAATAGAAAAAAGGTAAGAAAGCTTTGGGGATTAATGTGTTTAGAAATGTTGATTACGCTTTAGATCGGTCTTTAAATAAAAGATCTAACTTTTAATCTAAACTTTAAATAAATTCCATTGGGTTAGAGGCGAGTATTAACAGGTAGTAGATTTGTAGTTGGGAATAAATCTGACATAGAGATTGAGTTAAGTCATGTTTGGTTAATATGAAATTGGAAGGTTTGAGGGACTAGATAGAAAAAAAAATTGTTTTATTTTAATAGCCATAATAATAAAGAAGTTAAGGGAAGTGCGGTAGCTCAGTAGGTAGACGCAGGTCTGAGGCCCGTCGAAGTAGATAATTATACATTCAGTTGTATAAGCCGAACATTGACACTCCTCGGGGATACACAGCCTCAGTTAATTTGGTACCTTAACTGGGGGAAAACCTGTAGGTTGTGTGTTATTCCAGCCTAATCTTCTCCTTGCACAACCGTTGGCCAAGAAACGATATAACATTACCAAATACTATACACAAGAACCTTAATGTTAAAGTTTTACAAGATGTACATGATATGAACTTCCATTTTATATCATATAGTTTTGGTTTCATTTTAAATTGTTCTTCCTCGAGATATGATATAAAAATCAATGAGGTACTAATCTATTTCTTATTCAAGATATGACTTGTATTGTTTAATGTATACTAATATCGGTACCAAAATATATCTCTGTATAAAAATGTATTAGCAATTTTATTGTATTATAAGATTTAATGACTGGACATTACTAAATTAGATTACAACGCACTAGTGTCATTTTAAAATATAATTTATGTATTATTGATTTTTACTTCATGAATAAAAAAAAAAAAAAAAAAATAAGCAAGAAATGAATATTGCAGTAAAACATTAATAAAAAGTTCTAAAGGTGTATATTAATTTATAAAATCGTAAAAATATTAGTTTTTTCTCGATCTTTTTTCATTTAATATTTATTTTTTCTATTTCTATAATATGTTCCATTATTGTTTGTATATTCTTTACTTGGTAATATATAACTGTTTTAAGTATAACTAGATGTGTATTTTGACATTTATCAAAACATAAGTTAATAGATATAGAGTTGTAATTACAATCGTAGATATAACTACAATAATTAAATAAATGGATTAATTTTTAAAATCATGACAAACATTTAGGCTATTTATAAATTGTGGGTTAAATAATTCAATAGCATATCCGCGAAAATAAGTTTATTCAGAAATTAAATTGTATATTGCTACTTACTTTATTTTTTAATAGCGTTAAATTTTAATGAAACATTAACATATTTAAGCATATTCCTTACATCTTATGTGAATAAATTTTTTTTAATTATTAATTTTTTTTTTGTACTGGTTGTAACATTTTATTTGATACTTTATTTATCTAACAATATAATTAGGGTAACTTCCTAATTGAAATAAAACTAAAAAGTTTAATATTCGGTATAATCATTGACAAAAGTTATGTCATATTAAGATTTACTAGGTATACCTCAATGAGCGGATCATATTAATATATCAAGAGTAATAAATATAAAATATATTAAGTTAAAAATAAATAACATTAGATTTTAGGGAATAGTGAATATATGATAGGAAATACATTAAAAAATGTTTTTATAATAATTTAGATTTTTTTTTTAATTTACCATGTATTTTTTCATCGTTCTTTTCTTATTACTGTAAAAGTCATGCATAATTTTAATAACCTATTGCATTCGATTATTTAAATGATGAGACGTTGTTAGAATTAGCATAAGATAGATTTAAAAGATATCATATAGAAATAAATAAATAAAAGATAATCTTTTCTAACTGTTTCACTTTGCTATTGATCGGGAAAAAAAACCTTTTGTGAAGCGATCCCCCAATGCTTGCACAGTTATAGGCCTCATATAGGCGAAGAGCGGCTTTTGAAAAATCGATTCTTCCAATTCGATGAATCGAGAACTATCGACAGGAGCCAAAGAGGAGCTAAGTGGCCGACAGAGCAGAGAGCACAGATGAATGTTCGATTGGTCTCACCGCGTTACATGGGACCATTCCAATCTTCGGCCACTTCCCATCTCTAGAGACCCACTCTCTCCATCTCTTCCCGCTCTTTGCCTTGTGATCTGGAAATCATTATCTACATTATTAAATATGCAGTATTATTTTAAAGTTAAATCTGGCTTTAATCATTCATTATACGATGCAAAAAAAAAAAAAGAAAAAAAAATAAATTCAAGAAATCCTCAAAAAGAGATATATTTCTGTCAAGCATTTCCTGCCATATTGTGAACATATTTTGCAATCATATTTAGTGGATATGTTATTCTACTTTCATTAACAATGTGTTTTAATATAAATTAAATAATAAATAAAATTGTTTTTAATATCTAATTGTAATGTTCTATAGAACAATCCATTTTTCAAAGCAATATTTATAGGACACCAATCCATTAAAAGTGAATGTGCTGTTTAACTGCATCCCTGACTATCTTCTTCTCCATTAAAAGTTTTAACTTAGGCGTTGAAAACTATTATCTACTCTGACTTTGTTCTTCATATATTTTATAATTAATGAATTAACTATATGAAAATATCACTAACACACAATCTATATATTACTACAATAAAAAACCTATACCGCCACAACCCATGATAGGTCTTGGGTTTATTAATTGAGTAAGGATGTGCTGTTACTAGGCCAACGGTTGTGAACGTAAGAGGTATGGCCGAAATCACGCTCAATCGTCAGGTTTTTCCCCAATTAAGAGTAATATAGAGGCTGGGTGTGCCCCAAGAGGGTCTCTCGATCTCGAAGTCCATCCACCGCTAAAATAACGAAATATAAATTTTTGAACGAAACTTTATTTTGAGGTAAAATAATAATAAATTAATTCAATGAAACCCTAAGAGATACCTCTCTGGCAAGCCTTTTATGGCATATATGGTAAACATATTATGTAATCATATTTAGTGGTTGTGTTTTTCTAATTTGAATAGACATGAATATCAATTAGATAATATAGAAAAAATAAAATTGTTTTTTAATTTTTAATAGTAATATTTTATACTATAATTAATTTTTTAATGTAACGCAGTTTATAATTAATGGATTGTCTATATGACAAAATATATAACGCACAATCAATATATTAATACTATAATACTATACAACTAATATTTTTTGATATAGTAATATTTTTTCCTTTGTTATATAATTGATACCTGTAGCAATGGACATAATTATGCAATTATGGCATATAAATCTGCTCAGGTAATACAGCTAGAATACAATTACAGAATATCTCCTAATGGAGGTTTCTGTTGACGTTTTAAATTATGAAGAATGGAGAGAGAAATTTCTTTTTTTTTTTAACAATAATTCCTTTTACAGTTAAAATGCTTTCTATACTACCAGAGAATACGATAATAAAATAACAGAAAAGATAAGGAATGAGGGATTCAGCACCCAGCGGTAAAATCTTTAGGTCTGATTCTATTGTAATGAAAAAACAAGGACAGCTGTCATCTAAAGAATAAGATAAAATCTCAAAATAATATTACAATTTAGAAAGATTGTGTTATATTAAATATGAAGAATATAATCATTGATGTAGTAGATATTTTTTTTAAATTTTAATTTTAATTAATTTTATTTTTTAAAATATAATAACCATAAAAATCAATATTTTTTATTTTTTATCAAATCACTATTATTTTGTTCTTTGCGGCTTGCTTCAGTACGAGCCAAATTGAATAATGCTGCTAAAGCTGTAATAGGATTTTTTTCATCAATAAATTTTCTCGGCATTACTCCTCAAATTTATTATTTATTCACAAAGTTACATGTTTCGGAATACATTCCCGTTTTAAGAGTATGACCTAGTGTGTAAACACTGTGAGGAAAAATAGTCAGAAGATGGGAATGTATCCCAAAACTTTTAATTTTGTAAGCAAATAATAAATGAAAATTTGAGGAGTAACGCCGAAAGAGTGTATTTATAAATAAATTATAAACTGTTTTACTAAAGAATTAAAAGTGTAATAGGAATATAAATAAACAGGTTTTCGAGATTATGATAACATTGACTAACTAATAGAGTCAAAAATATCATTGAAAATAATAAATTAATATATATGAAATAATCAAAATAAATTTATTTTTGTTTTTCATTATTTTTTAAATTTGTAAAATTATACACAGAACTACTCTTCTGATTCCGAAAGGTAATTTTAGTTGATAAGGAATGACCTGATTCGGTCCGCTCAAAATAAAGGCTAATTGATACATTCAGAGTTTCTCTAATTGACGTCTCAAAAGAGACTCAAAGAAGAACCACACCTTAAAAGGACGCGACACAGAAAATAAAACAAAACGCCTCTGAGAACATTTAAGCCGGCTCACGCAATGACCCTTCGGCGGGATCAGATGATTACGAATGGGAGGAGGAGAGGAGTAACCTCGAATGGTAATGAATGACTCCTGAAGACATGGAAAGGCAGCGGGTTCCTAGGAACCTGCGATAATTGAGGCAAGAGGCACGACAGAGGAAGTGGGTAATGAAAAAGATTGCATTAGCTTGGCTAATTAGTTGGTTCTGGTTTCCCTTTGTGTCCAGCAGGCACGGCATCCTCCAGTCATTAGGAAGATTGCGCCCGGGTGGTTACCCAGGAGTATCTGCTGCGAAGAGGAGAGCAACAGAAGAGCTTTTGGGTCGAGAAACAGTGCCGAAGCTAGGTGTGACCCGTCACAGTCAATAGGACACTTGAACACTGTCAAACAAAGATCAAAGTTTATGCCTAACACTGGGTTTCATTTAATTATTTTTTATTATTTATTTATATTTACAACTGTATACAATATTAGTCCAGTCAATAAAGGTATTGTAGAGTGCATGAAATTTGCGATTATTTTTTACCTCAGGGCTTTGTTAGGAGTAGTTAGAGGATAAACATACTAAAAGTCCCCATCCCTGGGGGTGAGCTTACGGTGGGGGTTCGGGGAGATTATATCTCGAAAACGGTGGACTCTAGAAAAATATGCTTCAAATTAAAATTAAGGCTAATTAAATTTCCTATAAAATTGTTTCTATACATATTTGTCCAACTTTCAACGGTTTTCGAGATATACATTATTAAAAATGTTTTCCTCACTTCTGGTCAAACATCAAGTGCCAGAAATGCATAAATTGAATCAATGTAAATTTAATGCTCTACAACTTTAATTCTTACATTTTTTCTGAGAAACGATACATGTTTTCATAAGAAGGTCTCTAATATTTTATTTTCAGATAATTCGAAGAGATATCGATAATGAAATGGAAAGCAAGTTGAGAGAGTAGTGAATTCAAGTGATTACGGAGTTTACTATGAAAGGATAGATTTCTGGTATGACCCAAATCAGCAACATATCGAACATTAAAATCTTTATGGATAAGTTTGTTTGTGACATACTAAGGATCATTGAGGATTTTAGGAAAGATTTTGGATTGTAAGGATTAAAAAAAGAAGAATGGAGAAGAACTTTGTTGAGTATTTGGACATTCGGAATTGAACTGGGTATGCTCAAATGGGTCTAAAAACTGTCATGTAAATAAGTATTTTCTAATTCATTGGAAGCTTTGACCGCTTTTCTAGTAAATGTTGAGGTAGTTTTATGTTTGGTACATATTCATGTTTAAAAATTGAAATGATAATCCAGATTTTTCTGTTTTAATTTTATACAATTTTATGCAGAAAGATAAACACAATGACAAGGAAATTATCACTTTATAAGGTCAATAAAAAAGTCCTTTAATTTTTATAATTGGTGTTGTTCGTTTTGATTTTAGAGCTTTTGTTATCGAATACCGAGTTTCCTCACCCATTTAAACACAATTTTTCACATTTTATGGAAAGGTGATTAAACTTTAATCCAATCTCCTTCAAGGATTCCAAAGTTTTAGTCGAAATGATTCGGATCGGATGATGATGATCTGGTATTTTGTGGATTATGCTCCATAAGTAGAAACTATTCCTAGGAAAGATGGCCGCTTTGAGTGGAAAGCACAATTTTGATTTGTTAAATTTAGTGCTGGTAAAGAAACTCTTTACCAAAGAGACTTTACAAAAGACGAGGCTTGTTCTTGCCAGCTTGATATGTTCTTTTAAGAACTAGTGTGATTTACCATCACAATGGGATCAGATGATTTAATGTAACGGAGAATATTTTGATGAATGAATGTTTTTATGCATTTAAGTTGTATTTAAATGCGCTCCAAAAATGAAAAAGGTTTTCGCATATGAATTAGTACAATCGCTTAAATAAAACAAAATATGTATTCGATACAACAGATGATAATTACATATAAATAGATTTTAAAACAATAATAATAAAATTATCTTTATAATAACTGCATTTCTATTATTATTATTTTAATATTCTAGGTATATTAGAAATAATTATCTTTGGATCAGAAGTTCTGGTCTCTATTATTAAACTAAATAAAAAAGAAGTCAAGGTAACCTGTTCGTGAGGTGCAGTCGATTCATTTCCTTTGAATCTAAAAAGCGTTTTTAGGTTTGCCTTTGGGCCACAAATTTGGAGCCAAGGACTTAGACTAGTGCCGGCTTAGTGCTCCCAGCCAAGGTTGATACACGTTTTAAACTATTTGGGGAAGCTGATGGTTTTAGATTGTTACTAAACCATGAAAGTTGTGAAGGAAAAGTAGTCTTAGTGAAAACACACAGACTGCAAATTTTAGATACAGATTGCAATAAGCGATTAAAAAAGACTGGTGCAAGGAATCTTCTTTTCATAGCTCGAAAATGGCTAACGTTAATTTTGAAATAAAAGGGGTAAAAAAAAAGAAATAGGTTTATTGAGCTACGTTAGAAACATGAAAGTTAGTTGTTGTTTTTTTTTTTTTGGTTTTTCTTTCAAAACTTTTATGTCGTTCAGAGGAATAATATCCAATCGTTGAAGAGAAAATAATTTTTTTTTTTTTTTTTTTACCATATTAGTGCAATTGTGGTGGCTGTGGAGATGCTTCAATCCATATTGATATACAATAGACATTATTCGGAGTTAATTCATTGAGCAACTGCTTACTGTTTAATGATCTCTGCTTTAAGTCCTAAAAGTCACTTTACATAAGTATTTAATTACTTAGTTACATTCTATGGTAAGTGATTGCATGGCTTCCAGAATTCTAACGTACAAATAGAAAAAAACATTTCCTTGGCTCAGTATTATGGCTAGGATTTGGCAGAAATCACGCTTGGCCTTCAGGTTATTCCCCCAATTAAAAGTACTCAATTTATAAAGGCTGGGTGTACCCTAGGAGGGTCTACCGGCAGAAATAACAGAAAATAAATTTTCTAGCTTCAGCCGAATACGGAATTCGGGCTTAGTAATATTCGTAGTCTACTTTTGAAAAACATCATAATTTTTTTTTAATGTTCGGAATAATATATTCAGTGAAGGAAATGAATTTCCGTATTACATAGTTTCTGTATTTCTTTTTGTGGATTCCTGCTACCGGAACTATTGGCAAGCGGCCGTCCTGAAGAAGGATCAAAGCATGGAGGACAACCGAGCAGGACCCTCCACCCCCTTCAGGACACTTTTTTTTCTTTTTTTTTTTAGGTCCCCGAGGAAGTGGAAGATCGGACAGGCGGCTAAGTGGCATACCCGGGTTAAAGGATGGACACGCAAGGGAAGAAATGGCGGTATTGACAACTGGTGACACTGGACGCGTTAAAATGGCGGGATAATGGAGGCGGGCCTGTAACGATCTGGAAAATGCAGGGAAAAACCTTCCAGGCCGTTATCGTACGATTTCCCACGGCTCTGTGGTCATTATTGATTGGATCGGCCTCTTCGATTCCTTGTGTGTGTAGCATTTTTTTTGTTGATAAAATGGCTGCAGTAACGGTCTTGTATGATTGGCAATGCCATTTCCTATTGTTGATATGGTCGTTTGCATATGTCCTCTGCTTTCACTCTGTCTGCATTCGATCGAGGAATACTTTTATATGGGTAATCACCTGCTGAATTGGCGTGTGAAATAGTATTTGATCATCAACTGTGATTGTTACACGTAAAATTACGTGATTGCTTCACCTAAAAATTTGCTTAGCATATTCAGCAATAGCAAATCATTCTTTGAAAAACTTCATTGAATTCGGACGCTTACATTAATCTATCTATCTAACAAACTTTTAACACATTATCATTCTTAATCATATTAAACTGTAAGTGTTTTTAATAAAACCACGCGTGTAATCAGGCATTAAAGTCTCCCAGTAACATGAAAAGATGAATTAGTTTTCGTGAACTGTCAATTTAACAATGTTATTTCAAGTCTGATCTTATCATTAACACCTCATTTTCTGTACTATCTTTCAAGTTATTTTTTTACTTTATTTCTTTAATTAATTTGTTTCCCCTTAAGTTTACTTCTTAACCATATCATATACACATGAGTCCTTAACTTTTCGCTGAGTACTTTGTATTTCAAGTAGATGTGTTGTGATTATAATAATTCTCGTTTATTAATAAGAATTTTAGCTTTTAAGTTATTGTAAGTTCATAATTATATTAAATTAAATTCGGGAGCGGTGTGGCTGAGTGTGTAAGGTAATGAATGAACTCTGGAGCCGAGTTCGAGCCTTGCTGAAGGTATAAAATTTAATATCTGTTTTTTTAGCCGTTGATCGACCCTCCTGGGTATCCACCAAGCCTCTAAGTGGGCAACCTAATTGGGGTTAAAACCTGGCGGTTTCACAACGGTTAGTCACGAAACAATACACCCTTATCAAGTACAGCCCAAGAACCTCAAAAAATTTTTTTTTTTTTTTTTTTTTTATATATTATCATTATTTTTTTTTAATACTAAATAATTCGTATTTTACATAATAAATTTAGTAAAACTGATATGAAACCTCTCTTAAGCACTACTCCCTGATTAGGATCGTAGAGTCGTCCATCAACCCATATCCTTTCTGCTACCTACACACTGTCCTCCCCCCCCCCCCCCTCCACTCCCAGGATATCCTGCTAATCCTGAGAGGCGCCCCCTAACGACCCCTGATCGCTATTTGATATTCCTCCTCCTGGCCATTGTCCGGACTAGCGGAGCGCTCTAATAACCGGTCCTTTGTGGTTACATTACCGTCGGCCACGTCCCGGGTTCCGTTCCTCATTCAGAGGCACAATATGGTCATTTCTCCTGTTTGTGGTGACATCTTTTCACCTCTATTTCCACTCTTGTCCTTATTCGTCTTCCTCTTTCGTATTCAATCTATTCAGATCCTGGCGGTGCATTGAATCTTAACTCCTTTTTGAAAAGATGTTCCTGTTAGGGCTCCTGCGAAACGTGACAATTCCTTGACAAGCTGTCGTTGCGCCTTTCTGAGGAGGAAAATTGAATTTGTGTTCACAAAGTGAAAAAAAACAAAACAAAAAAAAAAACGCTAAAGTTTTTAATAATTATTTCATTTTTATTATTAGGTCTTGTGTTCACTGCCACATACATTAATTATGTATTTGATATTTAGCTATCTGAATTCCTAATGATAATTCGGTGGTTGTCGTGAAGAAGGGGATAAGTCCAAATACTTATAGATGAGTTAAATATTAATCTTTTTTTTTTTTAAATTGTTGTTGCAAAACATTGGTAAAGATATGCTTCTTAATAAGGCCTTCAGGTATCTATTTAGGAGTAAATGATATTTATAGTGGGTAATAACTATCGGAATTTTAGAAAACGATCAAAAACAACATAATGAAAAGTGTAAAAGTTTTATTTATACATCTGTTCTCGAAAGTCAGTGAATTTTATTTTTATTATATTGGAATTGAATAATTTAAAGAACTTAAATTGAAAATTGGCTAAAATTGAGTAAAATGAAGCGTGTTACTTTTTAATAACACATAAATTTAATTCCAATTGGTCAAATCGTCTGAATCATTGTTGCATCATTCACTAAAGCTAATCTTGATAATCTTGAATGAGAAATCTGTTAATAGATGCCATAAAGAGCTGATAGCAAATGCTCCTAATGATTTTATAGCATAATGCCCACATATAAAGTTAAAGACCCTTATTAGGGTCTATGCCGGGCATTAGAGATGATTGCTTTAGGAGTAGTCTGTCTCAATGGTATACCAAACCCTAGCAAACTGAAAATAACTCTTACATAGACTAATCAGAAAAGCATATATTCTTTAATCACATATCACACAACAGGAAATTACAGATGCTTATTAGTGTGTGACAGGCCCGTTACCAAGGACTCCTTCTTGTAGCATACCATCAACACGCAAAAGTGCAAGGTATAGAATCCTTGTAACTTCTAGTTATCAATACCTTCTTTGAAGCTCAAATTTTACTGTAGAAAATCTTACTTTAATTAAAAATATACGTGAAAAGGAAGGCAGTGTTTATGAAACTATGCTGCTAACCATAAAATTTCCCTATAATACCATATCTAGGATTCAAAACTTCTTAGGTTTTACAAAGCTGAAACATATTATTTAAATTAGCAATTGGAAGCCATATCGAAAATTTTATGTTGTTTTAATTTTAAAAAAATTAGTATTTCTCAAATAATATACTCATATTTCATCGTGTTTACTATCTGAAATTATTTTTAAAATAACTAATTTTATTTCTGTTCGAACCAAATTACAAACAATGACCTCAAAGTTCCACATATTGCTGATCTAGCCTGAGAGGACTCTCTCATTTCATAATACACTTCTTTATTTATGCATACATAAATCTGGAAAGAAAATATGAAAAGAAAATGGACTCATGACCCTCCTAATAAAGCTCTGTTGTGAGATGTGTTTAAATCTTTTTAATACCGTTAATTTATTTGTTTAATTATTTTGACAAACGAATGTATAATTCAGTCGATAAATTTTATTATACATAGAGAAGGGATTAACTCTTCAAAAATAAATAAATAAATAGATAAAAAATAAAAATGTTATTAATGTGCATTTCATTCAGATGTAGTTTTATAAGTAAAATATACATTTAAATAAATAATAAAATAAAATCAATAAAAAAATACTTAGATCAAGAGGTTTGCTTATTAAAAAAGTTATTAGATTGATATGTTTGACCAAATTCTTTATTTTATTTTAATGTAATTCTTTTCTTAATCTCCTAAGATAGACTTATTTATTATAAATCTAATGATAAATATGAACAATAAAAAGTTTTAGACAGGAAAATTAAGGTATCCGTCAAATGTAACACCCTGATTAACTATATTTATGTGAACGGTTAAGCGCACAGTTATTAAATGTGGATTTGGTTCAAAGTTTTTCCTTGCCGTTTTGAAAAAAATGTCTCTAGTTTTACCTGAATTTACGTCAATATTTGATTGAAACAGCTGCTCAGCTATTTCCTGACACACCTTTTCTGATTCCTCAAAGCCTCTCGGACTTTCAAGATGCTATTTGTGATTCAACAAAAGTATATTTGCAAGCTATGTTCAATATTGTACATAAGTGGAATTATAATAATCTGTTGAAACTTGGAACCAGAATAGCATTCGTGAGAGTTTGTCAGACTCCACCATGTGGTGAATAAGATGGCCATCGTATTGGATAAGCCGAGTATAGAATTGATGCTGGAGGATATCCAATTGAAGCCGAAGAAGACCCACTCAGAGCTGGGCTTTATGCAGATGGAGGGGAAGTGGTCCTGATTAGATACTCCCAGCCACGCGAGGTCCTCCTTGAATAATTGTCTTCGCATAAGTTTCTCATTCCGGATCCGAGGCTGCTTGTGGGTCTCTAGATAAGCAATTTTATTTTTTTATTTATTTATTTATTTTTCATATTTTACGATATTTATTTTTAATATATTCATAGTTAGATTAATTAGGTATAGGTTACAAGAGGTTAAAGTTTTTTTGTTCAAATTTAGATTATTTACAATTTGTGACTATTGTCAACAGAGCCTGTATTTGTCAGTATGCATTCTTATTTAATTCTTTCTTTGTACATTCTTCTTACACCAAGGAAGCTTTTTGATAACGGTTAAAATAAATGAATTTTTTATAACTAAATTCAGTAATCCTTTGAAAATTGCTTCAAATATTTAACAAAAGATATATAATTCCGCCTGAACATAAAGATATAAGGCCGGTTTACACGCTCAAGCCATTTGTGCAAATCAAGTCGATGCTGTTTACACGTTAAGTTTGGCTGTACTGTTTTCAAGTGAAAACCTCTCTGCTTTGTTGAAAATGGAAAATTGTGACGAAGAATTATTAATTCTTGCAGCGCGATTTGTATTATTAAAAAAAACAAAAAAGAACAAATCGAAGATCGCTAAAACGATATATTTAAAGATATAAATATTTAATTTTATTTAAATATTTAATAAAGAAATGTAATGACTTATACTTCTCAATGAAATCGAATAGAAATTCTTTTGACATTTTGAACCCACAAAATTATTAACTATTCAACCTGTATAAAATTAAGGCAGATGCACTCAAAATATAGTTTGGAACTGGTGGTCGAACTTAAAATGCGCATGCGCTGGGCTTGAGCTGAGGTTTGAGCATCGTTTACACACGCTCATGCCAACACACCAACCTCAAGTCAAATTTCTATCCCGACAGATTTTACTCAAGCCAAAATTTTTGGCTTGTGCAAACTTCAAATCTGCGCTTAGACGCTCTAATTTAACTGCACAAAATTGCAAAACTGTCTTGTGGAAGTCAAGTCAATTTGCGCAAATGGCTTGAGCTTGTAAACCGGCCTACAGGAGAAATAAATATAATATAGTACAATATAAAGATGATTTAGAATCATGCATAAATTTGTATATTCTATTTTATATATTTTATAAATAATATGAATCGGTAAATAAGAGATAAGAAAAAAATGATTGAAAATATATACTTAAAAAAATAATACTCCTTCGAGGCGTCTGAAAAGTAGATGACTACCGAACCATCTCATATAGAACGTATTTATAATTGAACTGCTGCCAGTGGGTAGTTGCTTAGCAAGCATTTGTCATGTTATCATGAACGTTATTATCATATTTACTAAATTGCATGTTTTTCTTTTTTTTATTCAGTTCTAAATTTCAATGAATAGATAAATAAATTAATAAAAATATCATACAATTATATCAAGTTTTTAACTTTTTTAATACGCTTTTATTAACTTCACCTGAATGTAACGGAATCTTTTATCGCAATTTTCACCGTTTCCCAACAATCTGATTAGCTTGAAAATTTGCACACGTTTCAAGGACCAACGACAATACAATAATTGCACAACTTTGTTCTAATGTTCTCACTTTGTTAGTCTAGTTAAATTACCCCCAAAATGGAAGGTTTGCCTTGCAAAAGGTAAAGTAGTAGGTTTTACGTTATTCCAGATCCAGATGGGTCCTGAGAAAAAAAAAAAAAAAAAAAAAAAAAAAAAATGTGACTACATTTGATCGGATCAAAGTTTTCGGTGGGCAAAAAAACCCAAACTTTTTGAACTTTTTTCAGATTTTGGAAAAACAATATATAGAAAAATGCTCTATGTTTTCATTCATATGTCTATGAAAAATGTTTTATTTATAAAATAAAAGTTTATTAAATCTTGCGCCTAAAGACATCCCTTAAGGTGAATTTGATTAAGGCATTTAGCCACAATCCATTGTCAAAAATCAAAGAATTTTTCCAACTTTCACAAAAAGTTAATTTCGGTCATGTTTATGCGTCTATAAAGCAGAAATGGCTAATCAAATAAGAAAATTCTATATACTAAAATTTGTAGATCATTAGATTTTGTCTAAGACAGGTTTAGTTTGGTTTGCTATTAAAATGTGTTTTTTTAGTTTTTTGAACTATAATTTTTTTTTTTACATTTTTTTAACTCTATATGTAATATAGAGTTACAAAATTAGATGAGAAATGAATACAACGACTTGTAAAGAAGCAACTCATTGGTATTACTCCAATAAATATAAGATTCTTAAGCCATCTTCATATTGGTTTCTGTATAGTACTTTATTGTAGATGAGTAGGTAACTTGTTAGGTCATATTAGCTACATATTGGGCAATAAGAAAGACTAGATTATTTGGCTTTGTTTGAAAGGATCCTTTTCTTAGTTCTTTTGACTGGAATTTTTGAACTATTGATGCTATCACGGTTTCGGACTATACATCATCACTTCCTCAAATACGCGAAAGATAGCGAATGGGATGCGTATCCTCGAGGAACCGCTATATGGTGAGAGACGTAGATCCTCCGCAGCAGGTCATGCATAATGCCGACCTAAGTAGGTACTGTCGGAGCGCGCATATTTAAACATCAGCGGAGCGGGACGGAGCACATTGAGACATTAAACCCCGAGTTCATTTACATCGGAGCCCTAACTGCTCCCTATCTCACGACCCGGTCGACATATTGATAGAGTTCTTTACCCGGCTTTATAGCCCCGCCGGTCTTCTATTTCGGCGGTTCTTCATCCAGCCGCCCTCTGGAGGGAGGAGGATTCCCCCTTCGGAGGAGAGTAACGGGGAAAAGCATTTACGGGTCTTTTAGACGTCATAACCATACAATGATACACTATAAGAAGACACCATCATTATGACAAGATGGGCTATATCTTGAGAAGTAACATGAGGAATCCATGTGAACTCTCCAATAGTCGTTTAGGAGTATTTTATGCTCCAAGCTTACATAGTCAGGAAGGTACCTTGTATTCCTTGTATAACAATTAGGGACTTGTTTATAAAAAATATATATTATAATTCTGCGCAATGCTTATCTTATGTTCTGAGCTACGATCGTTAACCTAAGTTAAATAATTAAATTGTTTGTTTTTTTTGTTTTTTTCATTTATTGATATTTACAACTGTACAAAAACATATACATTAAGTAAATGTGTTGATAGTGAATAACTTGTGAAGAACTACTCACTAGGAGCACTTCAATAAAATCTACACTAAAAGGTCTCTAGGCTATCTTCTTTTCAGTCGCCTTGGAGGATTATCAGGAATGGAGTGGGAAGCAAGTTGGGAAACTAGTGGATTGGAGTTATCGAGCTTACTAAAGAAGGATAGGTATCTGGTCTGGGCTAAATAAGTAACATAAGGAACATTAAGGTCTTTATGGATAGGTTTATTGGTCACATAGTAAGGAGCATTAAGGATTTTGGATTGCAAGGGTTGGATACGAGATAAATTTGATGGTTAAGTGGAGCCCTAAAGCTCAACTCCGTTCGTCCAAATAGGTCTAAACACAGTCATGTAAATGAATCTTTCGTAATTAATTGGGATCTTTGATCGTTTGTCTAGTAAATGTTGAAGTAGTCTGTAACGACGAGCAGTTTCTTGTCGTTTTAGTCTTGTATGTGGATTCCAAGTAAGACGTTTGTACAAGTGGAGTCCTAGGTATCGGATCTGTTCAACAGGGATTAGTGGAATATCATTAAAGGATACTGTAGGTCAGGAAGTCGTAATTAAATTGTAATTTATTTTTTTCTTCTTAAGCATCACCCTTTAGTACCTTTTAGCTTAGGGGAGCGTCCAGCCATGACTATCATTGCTCTCTATCTCTTGCCAGGTTTCTGGCTTGGCGAAGATTTCTTCCCTTCTTTCTCCATATTCCAGGTACGATATCCTTAAACGGCCTCGGGGTCTTCTAGCATCAGGGACACAGTCCATGGTCCTCAATGGATCTCAATGTTCCTCTATCCTATAGTTTTATTTTCTATTTTTAATAATTGATATTGAAAAGCAATTTCATTTTACGATTTATTTAGTAAATATGTGGCAGCTTACTCACTTTTGTTTGTTTTTGAATGGCTGATTAAAAAAAAAAAAAAAATCACAAAAAGGATATGGAGAAATAGGGCTTTTTTTTCAAGTGTGTACGGGACATTTTCACAAAAAAAAAAAAAAAAAAAAAAAAAAAAAAAAAAAAAAAAAAAAAAAAAAAAAAAAAAAAAAAAAAAAAAAAAAAAAAAAAGATTGATAAAGGTAATGAATTTCACCATAAAATCAGCTTTACTGAACGTACTAAAAATAATTGAAATTATTAATAGTGAATCGACACTTGATGAGAATTAGGAGCCGATACTTACAGACTCCCAAGTACAAAATATATAAACCAAATAAATATATAAACATATATTTATATACAAGATAAAACTATAAAAGCACTTTGCTTGCATTTGAACAAAACTGTAAGGAGGGAAACTATTTGAATCTATTCTATGCATATAAATGTTTGTTCCATTTTCATAATATAACTAATAACATATTTTGCAATTATTGTAGTGTTATTTATGATATTATTCATTTGTTTGTCTTTAAAAATGTGTCATTTTCAATTGGGACCATACAACTTTTTTGTGCACTGTAGAGCAGTTAATTAAAATATATTTTAGGTTATAAATTTAAGATGTAAAGGAATAAATAGGTTTACGAAGAGGTTTTTATACATTTTACTATAAATTTTACCGGTAACTGGGAATAGGTCGACTCGAAGAGATTGTTTTACCAGAAGACACCATGTCTTCTCATCAACTTCTCCACGTTGCTTGGATTATAGCATGTTTTCATGTTTCTCTTTTCTTTCCAAACAATTCGTGTATAACATTCTATGTTGAACCGAAAATTAAATAAAATTTGATTGATTGATATTGTAAGTTTGTAAAGATTATAGAAAGAAGGGTGTCTAAAGATCTAATTAATATTACAAGGATTCATATATTTTTCTTAGGCATATCTCGAATATTATTATATAAGATAATATAAACACAATTATATTTATCTATATACGTATATATCAATAACACAGTTATAGCTTAATTAATATAAAATACTGGACTTTGAATTGTTTATGTATTTACATAAGAATACAGGGCCATAATAGATTGTAAATAGTTCTGGAGCGGGTTCATTTACAATTCAAAGCCTGGATTCCTATCTTTCGCCCCACACCTGTTGACCAATAATCACAACTAATGGCATTTAGCTAAACTGGAACCATTTAAAAACTATTTTGTGAGTCTATAAAAATTTGCATAATCTTAGTGGAAAGATTCGTAACAATTTGCTTTATGCTTTTAAGATAGACCTAAGAAAAGATATATGAACCCTTGTATTATTAACTAGATGCTTTGACAGATCTCTTCAAATTTATATTTATATTCATAAAAACGTTTCATAAAGTTAAATCTTATTGTCCTAAAGTATCTCTGAATTAACTAAATCCTTTTAATCCACTAATCTCTGTTGAAGGGATCCGTTACCTAGGACTCCACCTGGCAAAACGTCTTACTAAAAATCAACATACAAGACTAAAACGGCAAAATACTACACGTCGTTTTCGACTTCTAGTTTTACTAATAAACTTTTATTTAATTATATAATCTTCATACATTTATTTTATGTAGATTTTGATACAGTTGTATATATCAGTAGATCAATAAATAAAAAAAATAAAATAAAAACATATGCCTAATAGTAATTAAACTTATTCGGTAAAAACAGGTTTGTGCTTTGGGGTTCCACTAAATTTTCCAAAAATCCTTTGTAAAATCCTCAATGTCAAAAATAAACTTATCCGAAATTATCTAAATGTTCAGTATGTTGCTGGTTTGGCCCAAATTACTTTCTACAAATCTTACCCAAAATATTTTCATTGTGCACTTTATTGATAATATAACTGTATACAATATATACAATAAGTAAATGTGAGGTGAAATGATTACAATGACATTTCAATAATTTGTAAAGCACTACCCAAACACTTCAATAATTGTTCTATATTAGAATGTCTATCGGTCATCTTCTTTTCAGGCTCATCGGAAGGTTATTTGGTATCGAGTAAGAAGTAAGTTGGGAGACTGATCGATTAGAGTGGATAAGTAGATTGTCACGGAAAGATAGGTATCTTGTTTGCTCCATACGGGACATTTAAATCTTTATGGATAAGTTTATTTGTGACATACTAAGGAGCATTAAGGATTATACGAAGGATTTTGGATTTTAAGGATTGGATACCAGAATAATTGAAAGGTTCAGTGGAGCCCTAAAACTGTATCCAAATGGGTCTAATTACTGTCATGTAAATAAGTTTTTTGTAATTAATTGGGACCATTGAACGCTTGTCTTGTAAATGTTGGAGTAGTCGAAATTGGCAAGCAGTTTCTTGTCCAGATAGTGGAACATCCAGTCCAGATAGTGGAACATCCAGTCCAGATAGTGGAACATCCAGTCCAGATAGTGGAACATCCAGTCCAGATAGTGGAACATCCAGTCCAGATAGTGGAACATGGATCAGTGGAATTCTTATTTAATAATCAAATATTTAGATCTTTTAATTCTGATTAATGTTCAAACAGAATTATTTTATCCTGTAATGAACACGACGACCGTTTTCTTTTCAATTTCCCTGCTCTCCCTTGGCCACATTACAGCTGTAATCAATTATACAGGAGCACCTCCCTTTGTGCCCAGAGCTGCGGTCGCCATAAGTACTGACGCTTCCTGTTGCTTACCCTTGCAGGAGCACATGTTCACAAAATGGAGTAATGATAGCCTGGAAGCCGGTGTCGTCCAAATGTCAACCCGCCCAACTGTCACAGCTCCTGGAAATTGCCCTTCTTCTGGAATTATCCTATCGGTTCTGTCCTGGAACAGGCCGCTTGATTTTAATGGCGCGTTTCCTACAGCTCGGAAAACCCGACAGGAAGCAGGAAATATGCAATTTTCTCTATAATTTTAAAATCCTCGACGATTCCTGTATCGTTTGTTCTTTAACTGATTTTAAAGAAAAAGGTTGTTAGGAATAAGCAATAAGAATATTCAAGGCTGAATGATGTATTTAACAGCATGGTTCTCATAATCTTCTTTAGCATTGAACTTAAAAAAAAGGCGAAAATGATTCTATGACGTTCATAATATTAATAAATTTTGTTCTAATTACATTTCGTTTATATAGTTAAATGAATTTATGAGACAATTACAAAAACTACCGGTATAATACAAAATAATAATGAGTAATTCACTATTCTTTATTACAAAAGTAATTCTCTATTAAAAAATAAGAAAATGAATAAATAAGAAAATACAAAAAAGATTCCTCTTATTGTGTTAGCAATTGTTTAGGTAAATATCAATTTTATACATATTAACGTATTTTTTATATGAAAATGAAAAACATTTTATTGACTATGTGACCAGAAGTAAATATAATGGTTATAAAATGAAATGAAATGAAAAATACAATCTTTATTCTAGGATATATTGTCCCTTTAAAAATACATAAATATGCAGTGATATAGTTCAATAGAATGACTACCACTCTTTCAGGCAAAGATAAGATATAAAACTTAATAATAACCTGGATAATGGTTGTTATATTATATAATATAACATTATATTGTTATTATATTATGCCAATAAAAATACATCATGTCAAGTTCTGTTATCTTCACGATATTGCACGCCTTATAAAAAAAAAATAATGATTATAAATAACTACCTAATTAAATAAAATATTTTGTTTTTATTGAATAAGCGATTGTTAAGCAAGTGGAGCTAATTTGATTGAATCAGATCTTCAAAATACTTCAATGGTTCCCACTAACTGTTTCTGGTCAGGGCAATCCATTTTATTAAATAGAATCTATAAAACCTTTCACCCTGGCCCGAGTTCGAGTCTGACTGAAGGCAGAAAATTCATTTTTTGTTATTCCGACTGTGGCTCGACTTCGAGGTCGGGAGACCCTCTTGGGGCACACCCAGCCTCTACAAAGGAGTACTCTTAATTGGGGAAAAACCTGGCGGTTGATTTAGGCCATTTCCTTCCTTCACAACCCAAGGACTGAACCCAAGCCCTTCATGGGTTGTATTAGTACAGGTTTTATTTATTTTTTTAATTTTAATTCCCTTGCTGTCGTAAGGAAGTCGATAAATCAAAATTGTTAACTTTTCAGTAAGCAAAGTTTTCTTTAGTTTCCTTTGTTTTCCAAAATCCTCTGAAAACACAATATGCCGTATTAAATACTCTATATTATTAAGCAGTGTAACAACCAATTATTCGCAACAGAGATATTAAAAATTCTAATTTGTAGTTTAATGGTTTCTTCAAAACTATCCAATTACAAACATTATATAGTTGATGTGATACATTATATAATTTATTATATATCTGTCTGAATACATTATATACAAGTTTCTGATATATCCAATCTGAATTTAGGATGATTTTTAACCCGGTCTTTTTCTTTTACACCGTCCATTGTATTTTCATTAAATAAAAGAATTTTCTTTTGATATCGTAATTATTGAACAGTTCAAAAGAAACCGGCTGAGGACGATTATCAAAAAGAATCAAAATATTGAGATCGGGTTGGCCAGGACGGACGCGTTTCTTTTATTTCGTCACTGCTCAGAGCTGCCTCTCCCCGACCAATTAGAAGCATTAACTTTTTTCCATTCGAGACCTTTCTGTATCACTCCATTTTAAACGGTCGTATAATTGGAACTTAAATGTGGAATAATTTGAATATTTATCCCACCTTGCACGCAAATATTTCTGACCGGATTTCACCCACTGAGCTCGTTTTTGAAAAGATTTTTTTTTTCCTTTTCTTTTTAATTATCCTCCGCTAAATGTGACTAAACATTGCATGATTCGTGACTGCGACTTAATGCAACTGGGTAATGACTGTTTACGATGTAGAAAAAAAAAAGAAAAGTCGAGCAGTTTATTAAGGACACACCCAACCTAGAAGCTGTTGCATGTCATATTTAAAAGTTGCTTTGGACGAAGCTTGCATTAATTATTTAATAATGAACCCAATTTATCATTAACAATAGATATTTATAGTAAAATACTTTAAATTATTTGAAAATTCAATATTAACTATGGGAATTTTTGATTGACAAAAAATATATAAAATAGTAAGAGATATATTTACGGAAAATGGTAGAAATGCGTTTTATAGAGGAAAGAAGCTGGGGGATTTTGGAAATGGGCCCAACCGAGGCTAAAAACAGTAAGAAATATTCGAAATAAATTATTCGTAGATGGGAGTCAATATTATTTTATTACTATTAACTAATTTTTATGTATATTTAATTAATTTTCAAAACTGATTAATTGGTATTACTAGGTTTAAAAAAATTTACTGATTGTCAAGCAAAGTGGAAAGAGACAGGTCAGGTTATCAATACACTTGCTTGTGAAACAACTATTTCATATTTAGTGACAACAGATATGAAAAAAATACTTTTAAAATCTGTAGGAAAGATCTCATCTTAAAATTCCCCTTTTGTAAAAGGAGGGAGAATATTTTCATTTCCCACCAACTTTCAATTGGTCATATAAGGCTATAACACAGAAACAAAAACAAAAATACATGTTTGACCCCTTTTTAAACTTCTATGTAGATTGTGATGTCAGTTGTGACTGATATTTAAAATTAGTTGACAATAAGTATAAATGGCTGATTGAGATAGTTTTAGCCCCTCCTATTTTCTAAAAAAATAAATATTTTTAGCATCAAATAAGAAAAAAACAAACAGAATTGTTAGGAGACGTTAACAACTAAAACTCCTAAACCGGTAAACTTTATGTTCCAATTTTTCCACCGACAAATTTTATTAGGATGGATCAAAACATACATATAAATTTAAATAAATTTTGACAATTTTATATTGTTATTTTTACTGAATTTTTGTTTAAATGATATTATGACCAAACATTTTACGTTATTTTTAATCTTAATTTGAAATTTTATTTTATTGTTATTTTACTAGCTTATTTAAACCGCATCGAAAATAATAGTTGAATCGGTGTTCGTATCATGTAAGAAAGGTTTTTACAAAGGCCTGGTTGTCCATACATTTAAGATGTAATAATATATTTAAAATTTTAGGAAATCATAGACCTGTCATAAAAAGACTAATATTTTAAAAGGCAATTTTATGGAAAATATATTTGCATTTGTAATAACCTTGGTATACCGTCCAGATTTAGAACAAAACTCTCCGAGCCCATGTCTGCCAATGCAGTTCACGGACTTACATATACACGGTGGAAATTCGGACACCACGTCCCATTTCTTGGCGATCGATGTCAGAAGAGGCTGTCATCGACATACACTCTTTCAGATGACTTTCACCCATTGTCAGTAGAAGATGATTGACAGAAGAGCTTTCAAACTTGCTCCACAAAGTAGTGAAGATATCTGCAGTAATGTCTCTACCTCCAATCGCTATACAGTAACATGATACGAAAACATGAACGAATGAAAACACATGATACGATCCCTTTATATCAGTATTAGTTCAGTAGCATATTATATTGTATTTCAAAAAAGATAAATTTATCGCAGTCTTAATTTTTTTTTATTATCTCAAGCTATAACAGTATATCGACGCTTGATCAATCACATCCTATAAGTCACTTCGGGCCAAAATTAGTTAGACCATAAATCAATACCTAAAATTTCACGCTGGATTGATTTCTGATGCCAGATTTTGAAAAAAAAAAACTAAATAAAAAAAAACGCAGAAAACACTGCTACTGCCAGTTTTGTCCACATGCCACAAATGTAATCCTTTTGTTCACAAGCAACGACTCAGCTGTTTTCCATGTGGTGTAGCTGATACACCAGTGAGATGGAAGCACTTAAGTTACTCTTTTTTTTTTTTTGATAGTATGAATAAATCAGTTTGTATTATCAGACGCGTCTTCTGAAAAGTTAATAAAAATGACTTATGACAAGTAGTTGCTTAGGCAACGATATGTTATTTCGATTTCAGTATTTCTTTATTTAAGATTTTTACGTGCTTTTAGGTTTGACCTGGTTGATTCGAATACTTAGAAAGATTATATTTTTTTTTTTTTAATTTCCGTTTTAAATTATAAAATTGTAAGGAATTTGTTATAAACGTGATAAATGAAATAACAATAATTTCATGGAATCAATAAGGTTCAATTCATTTTACGAGATATAACTTAATAACCTCTTTTATCCGAATCTTCTGCTAAGTATTTAGTCGCTTAAAGCTACAAAAAGTTGATGATAGTTCATTTTCATATTTGGTAGAAGTAAATATTTATCGTTTAATTAAATAATCTGTGAAATTTTATTTGTTTTTTTATTTTAATAAATACTACCTATTTTAATAACAATAAAATTAAAAAAAAAAAAAAAAAAAAAAAAAGTAAATCCAAATAAAGTATATACATATAATATATAACATAAAGGTTGGAAAAAAATTGGATTGTCGTTAGATTTTACGGATTAAGTCTGAAAATGCAATAAGGATATTCCTTCCTTTAGTGATAGTAGCATAGAGAACTGACTAAGAATGGTTAAGTTGCTATATTCATTTTGGTTCATTTTATTACTACTAATTGTTAAAGAGGTAGGCTACTTAGTAAGGATCTAAAGTTATTTTTCTAAAAGTAGGTCAACTCGGATTAACCTATATATCTTGTGTAGTCTTAAATTTAAAATCTTTCTTTAACAACCTCAATTATAATATTTGTAAATTTATTATTTAAGAATATTCAGAAATAGTTCAATATTAATTAATGGTAAGATTCGACTCTGTGTTATTCTATACATTATCGATTAAGATTATTAATTATCAAATATAAATTATCTCATAAGGACAGAACAAGATATTGAGATAAATGATATTACCTTTTTTGTTGATAATTTGACTTAAGGGATAAGTAAGTTTGTAAACTACAAAGTTCCCTTCCATCATTGATCGTCGCTCTAGTATCATTGGAACTGATAATGGCATGTCAGAATATATGAGGGCATTAGAAGACAAATACGATTGTCGACCATATAATGGCGAGCCCATTACGTTGTATTATTTAGTCATGGCGACTGCCCTGGGATCCCAAGTTGTGTCCTTTACCCGGCAGTTAGCCGATCAAACATCCCTGCCCAGTCAGGTGCAGGCCTAGCTCCTCCGAGCAAACACCAGAGGACGCGGGGGTCGTCTTTTATTAAAGATGTTTGCCGATCTATAGGAGGCGGTGTTTGCCCCGAGTTTTAGCGGCCATGTCTTATTCAAACTGCGACGTTTGTTAAGAGACGGCAGTGACGGACTCCTGAACATCGATTAGGACCGTCATCTCGATTTATCATGGCACAATGGACAACCGAGCCATTGTTCAATCGATTACAGCCAACTCGTCGCAGCCTTCTTTATAATTCCTGTTCTTTTTTTTTAAATTATATTCCTTTCGTTGTTCGAGTCACCTTCGCTTTGTAAAGTCACAAAAGGCAATTTTTCCGGGAAGTATTATTTATTGACCGTTCAGTAATTTCATTTTATTATTATTATTATTATTTTTAATTTATAGTAAAGAAATAAATCATGATTACGGTTAATATAATAAAATATTAAAAATAAATCCAAAAAATATGTTTTCGTGGTTACTAGAAAATTTCTATACAATCATTAGGATTGAAAAACACTTAGGCAAATGACAAGAGATGGTATATATGTATATATATATACTACTTAACAAGGCATCTAGATTGCTCATAACTAACAACTTATTACCCGAACACCAAAGTAAATTAAAACTAGTGATGTGTCGGTAACTAATTTTACCGATTCTCGATCACGATTTTCAAGTAAATAGGTATTTAATAAAATCAGTAGAAGAGCAAATAAGCAACCCGAATCTATTAAAAAAAAATATTTGGAAGATAAATTATTAAATAGCAAATAGCATTTATTATCTTCAGCATAAGTAAATAAATTAAGGCTTAGCGAACCCGAAGGTTCGATGCCGACACCACCAACCGTCGACCGCACACTTCCCTCCAATCCACTCCTCCATATCCTAAATCCCCGAGGTTGGCCTGACGCAATCCTCCCATCTTCGTCTCGGTCGTTTACCCGACGGCTCAAAACTGATTACTTTTTTCGGAATTCGATCATTATTAAGCCCAACGACTTTGCATCGTGCAGCTATTACTTGAACTATATTTACCGGATATAACTCGCGCAGTTCCGCATTGTGAAGGCTTCTAAATTCTCCTGTTTCTTCATCCAGTTCCTTCAACATAAGTATAATGTATAAATTAATTATAACTTAGACAATGCACGAAAAATAAAATATCCTATTTTAATTTTTGTAAATAATCTTTGTTCTGGGATAGTAAAGATACTCCGAGAAATAGATAAAGTATAACGATTGCTATTATCTGTTAAAATTTATTTCCTTTTTGCATTTGCTTCGGCGATTTCAAATTTTAATTCTCTTTCTTCATTTTCCAAAGCAAATACATATCGACAACAATTTGGCGTATGCCTTACAATTACAATGCTTGATTTTTTATTTTAAGAGAATCGTTTTAAAATCTGTAACAGGAATTTGGGACCTGGTACATGAAAATCCGGTCGGTTATTAAATTCATTTGTACTATTATAATTATTTTTAATCATAAGAGAAAACTCGATATATAATTGCGGTAAATTCATTGAGAAATTGATACAGAAAATTATTACATTTCGGTTCCTTCGTTTTTATGTCATTAAATCTAAAAGCTTTAAATAATTGAAGTCCAATACTCGAGCAAAACTATTTTAGAAGACTATAATTTAGATTAAGTGATCAAAAAGAAAATTACATCAAATAAGACATAACGCATGGACAGAGAGAAAAATTCATTCCGATAACTACTGATGGATTCCCTTTTGCCTGGCTGGCTTCACACGAAATGCCTTCAACAGTCTCGACTTTTTGATAATATTTTTTTCTGTCATCGGTCCAACACTACACAGGGAATATCTAAGTCATTAGCTGGGTCGCACAACCGCTTTGTTTTCTACTGTTGTTCGGATCATGTAATGCCAACATAACCCGACGTATTTGTTCTTTGCCAACAGCAACTGAAACAAAAGCAAAGCAAGCTCGAGAAGCTTAGTTCAGGTGACTTTGACAAAACAATCGAAAGTCGATTAAAGTTGTCATGTCTTTTTTGTCTAAACATATTTATAAATTTAATTATTAATTTTAAATATTAAAATTAAGAATAAAATTCTATAGATTAAAAAATAGAGAGTTAAAAAGTAGTGTAAAATGAAACAAAATTTAGAAATTCAATAATAGGGGGTTTCGATCAGAAGTAATGACGAAAAAAAAAAATCAGAGCTTTTTATATAAGGATTATTTGATTGACTTATGCAGTTGGTACTATTTTAACTTATTCCTAAACATTCTGAAAACTGAAAGCTTGAACATTGTGCATGATGGAGATTAGAAATCATTGGTGACCAGTAAGTTTTACATCTGGCCTTATTCAGTTAATTGTTGCCACGTCTTATTTAAAACGGATAAGATGGTTTTTAAGTTTGTCGTTTGATATTCTATATGTTAGTATTACAATATGTATACGCCCATGTGCAGTGTACTGTGTTGTTGTTTAATATTATGCAATGAGGTTCTGGGTTAGTGACTAACTTATTTAAATCTCTCCTTAACTGATTTTAGTTAAGAAGAAATTTCTTCAGTTTCACACAATTGAAATGTGTTACAATGTGTAATTTTAATAATTAAACTATCCTTATTTCAATTCAGATATAGAAGAACAGTGTCTTAAACATGTTTTTAATGATAACCATTTAATATGAGGATCCCATGACATCGTTGTTTTAAATATTCTAAATATTTTACACAGGTGACCGGTTGAATTGGTTGGTTATTTAAGTGTCTTATTTCAAATATTGTTGATAACATATTTTATTATTCAATATCGTTACGACATTCCAACTCATCCTACCACTGTCCTCACCACTTATGCTGATGACACATGCGTGTTATCAGTAAACAATGATGCCTTCATTGCCTCCCAAACACTCCAATCCTATATCCTAACCCTTCAAGAATGGTGTCAAAATGAATAATCAAAATAAATCCAAAAAAATCTCACCAAATAACCTTTACCCTGCGTCGTAAACCCACGATTTCCTGTCCTACAGTATCCTTTAATGCTATTCCACTAAGATGGAATCCACTTACAAGACTAAAAAGACAAGAAACTGCCCGTCGATACAGATTACTTCCACATTTATTAGACAAACGTTCAAAGCTCCCAATTAATTACAAAAGACTAATATACGTGCCTGTGATTAGACCTATCTGGACGTACGGAGTTGAGCTTTGTGGCTCCACTAAACTATCCTATTCATCTCGTATCCAATCCTTACAATCCAAAATCCTTCGAAAAAATCTCAATGCACCTTACTTTGTCACCAATAAACTTATCCATAAAGATCTTAATGTTCCGTATGTTGCTGATTTAGCCCAAACCAGATATCTATCCTTTCATAGTAAGCTCGATAACCACTCCAATCCACTAGTCTCCCAACTTGCTTCCCCCACCATTCCTGATAATCCTCCGAGGCGTCTGAAAAGAAGATGGCCCAGAGACCTTTTGGTGTAGAATTTTTATTAAAGTGCTACTGATGAGTAGTTCTTTTCAAGTTTTGTCACGTTATTGTAAAAGTTAACAGCTCATTTACTTGATGTATAAATATTGTACAGTTGTAAATTTCAATAAACTGTTATTAAAATATATATATATATACATATATATATATATATATATATATATATATATATATATATATATATATATATATTGTTACTTTGAAATACCTTCTAATGTAATCATTACATTATAAGAATACTATGAATACAAACACACACACACACACACACACACACACACACAAAACACATAAATATTAGTTTAAGAAAGCCGTTAAGTACCAGAGAACCATTCTTCAAAATATATAAATAAAAGTTAGAATAGGTAGGTAACCTGTAGGTTAACCCGTCCTTCCTGACCTAATTGGTGTACATTCTTACCCCATCTACGTTCCCAAGGTGAATAGAAAAATCGATTACGTGAAATCGACTGATTCCGTGTATTCTAGTTCGACTTCTCTTGATTTGCATCTGAATGGACCGAGGCGATCCTCGAAGGTTACCCCAGGTCCCGGTGAATAGAGTTTTATCGAATTTCCTAATCCCTGCCGGCTGCGAAATTACAGTTGGCAACAGGTGTCCTCCCCAACCAGCGACTTTCATTCTCTTTCATTCATCTCCTTCTCATTTAAATCCAGAATCTGTTATAACAGATTGATGTTTTCGAACACAGAACTTTCCAATAGTCCAAACGATCGGTATTTCAATGGGTGATGGTATATATGCAAATGAAAAATTTATTGTGTTTCAATTGATCCTTTGAAACTGTAACTTCAAACAAATCTTTGAAATACTGTAACTTGCCATTACAGTATTTCAACCCAAAAATATTGAATAATATGATATATTATCAAGAATATTTTAAATAAAGTAATTAAAAATAGATTGGCCATCAGAGCAATGGGTACCGGGAACTGGTTGATGTACCTATTTTTTTTTTTGTACTTATCAAAACATCTTACTTGATTGTTTAGCTTTAGAAAACTGAGGCAAAATTTGAGCGATTATGTCCTATTCTTACTTACTCCAGAATTGACCTTGGAAAATCTATTATATGCTATGAGTGTGAATCAAATAAAAGATTAGTTTATTTGTAATTGACGCATTTAATTCATATAGCGATTTTTTCCGTTTTTTTCCTAATCCTTTACGCCAATTACGAAATTCGTTTCTATTGAAGCCTACGCCTCTGTAAACATATCTATTTCTTATCTATTCAAGAATCATAAGTGTTTATCTTATCATCTAAGTATTTTGACCATTCTACTGATAAATTAACCTATGCTGATATATATCCCAAAATAAATAAAATATATTGTAATGTATTTACATCTTTTAGTAAGTCCATTTGCAGAATTGTTTAGATGCACTAATGTTTATAAAATAGTTTTAATTTTTTTTTTTTTATAATTACATGGGTTTGATTTACGAATTACGGGATGACCTAATAACTCGATTCCTGCGATAGGCGGTCCTAGAATAGTACAGTGGTCAATAGTCTCAGAAAAAAAACAAAACTACAAAAATCAATTGATAGCGTAAAATAACGCAGCTATAGAGAGCATGAAACGTTTAAGATTTCACTTCGCTCCTATTACGCGATCGCTAATCGACTATGCCGGCCACTAACAGAGCTGTCACCCGCCGCCGCAGGACAACACTTTTCTTCTCGACAATTAGGAAATGAGTGTAACGAAGGATGAAGGATTCGGCGTGAAATGCCAGGACGTGATCCTCAGAGGTCCTCGGAGATTTTACGCTCCTCAAAGCCGCTGCCCCCAGGCCCCGGTGTAGAGTAGATATCATCTCGCTAACTGCCAGTCATCCCAGGCGTCTTCCGATGACAATTATTGCGAACAATGGGTTCAACGAGATCCCTAATCTATATGGCACAGTCTTTCTATTTTAAATATTCTACGACGCAAAGGGCACTCTATCTACGCATGATGATAATGTGTTCACAACAAGGTGTTTCTAAAAGAGCTCTTTGTTTATGAGTCACAAAGTTGTCCTTATCTAATGTTATATCTAAAAGGTTATAAAATGACTAATTTTTTAGTATATTTTTAAAAATTTCAATTCTTAGGAATATCTCAAAGTCACTGTAAGATTTAGATCTATGCGATCTAACGATTTTATATGCGCGAGGGCTATTGTTGGAGCCCCCGCAAAATTGACAGGGTCTTTAGAACGAGGATCCAAAAAACTAATTTAAAAAAAACTAAGGTTCTAAAAATAACTTTTAAAAAAACTAAAAATTAATCTTCTTAACTTTAGTAACACTTTTACACATTAAGGAAGAGGTAATAAGAAAACATCAATTTATAAAACACTAAATCTATAATGAAACTCGTGTTGCTCACCTCTGTTTAACCTTTATACATTTAAGAAGGCTAAATATCAATATAACACACTAAACAACGCAATCCAAGCTGAAACTGTAGAAGTGATTGTTTACATGTAAGGTTATAGGAAAGAGCTATCGATAAATGTTAACTCGATGTGAAGCGTAAGGATCGAATTGGTCGGTGTGGGGCTGGTCAGGCCGGTGTGCTGGAACCCCGCTTTGGAAAGGATGTTGTGAAAAATTATAATAAGCCGTAATAATTTGTTTAAGAACGGTAGATTTTATGATTTTGATTAGTCTCAATGAGGCTGTTCCATTGATGGATATTTTCTATTGATTGAATTGGTTTGATTTTGAGTTCTTTAACGCTGATGTTGTTGCAAGAAAAAAAAAATATATTACATGAACTAGTAAGGTTTTGAAAAAACTTTTTGACTGGTTTAACAGACTTTCTTTGACTTTAAATGTACGATTACGTTCAAAGCTCCCAAGTAATTACAAAAGACTCATATAAATGACTGTGATTAGACCTATTTGGACGTACGGAGTTGAGTTTGGGGCTCCACTAAACCATCCACTTCATCTCGTATCCAATCCTTACAATCCAAAATCCTTCGAAAAATCCTCAATGCTCTTTACTTTGTCACCAATAAACTTATCCATTAAGATCTTAATGTTCCATATGTTGATTTAGCCCACACCAGATACCTATCTTTTCATAGTAAGCTCCATAATTACTCAAATCCGTTAGTTTCTCAACTTGTTTCCCACTTCATTCCCGATAATCCTCCGAGGCGTCTAAAAAGATGGCCTAGAGAACTTCTAGTTCAGAATTTTTAATAAAGTGCTACTGATGAGTAGTTCTTTTCAAATTTTAACATACTATTATTGTCGTTATCAATACATTTACCTGATGAATATATTTTTTACAGTTGTAAATTTCAATAAATGTATACAAAAAAAAAAAAAAAATGTACGATTAGTAGTAGAAGGAATACTTCGAAGAAGTATAGAGATATAAGGTTAAAAAAAAAAATTATTTATATTTATAAATGAACGTGCAAAAAGACCTCTTGCTGGTTAAAAAAAAATATTCTAAGCACTTTTTATATGTGTTTCTATAATTATTAAGTATAAGGTAGCCATCCAAATGATTATATATTTTAGGCTGGAAGGGTGTAAGCCTGCGTAGGGAGCTGGTGTTTACTCTGTAATTACTGCTATTAGTGGGGGACAATAGAGCTTACTGCTACCGCCGTTGAACATATTGCTTTGTAACGTTATTATTAATATAAATAACTGTTGTGAATAAAGTAACACGCGTCTAGTTTAATATTTAATTTAGCATTAATAAGATAATAATATTTAAAAAAATAACCGGTGTAATAATTGGTAACATTCAAGGATAAAAACTGTGCCAACTGGAGTTCAAAACTGAAGATGCCGAGGAAAATGGACAAGGGAACCGACTTTGATATTTTGTCCTTTGAAAATCGATAAGAACAATATTATAAGAAAATGGATGGAGGCATGGGCAAGGTGCATATAACATGGCATTATTCATAAGATCAAGTTTAAACACATACAAATACTCTGATATATATATATATATATATATATATATATATATATATATATATATATTGTATTTTTTTTTCTTGACTGTTTCTATTAGATGTTTAATAAGGTTCAGTCAATAAAATAACAACTTAATTTCATGCCCTTCTGTGAATAAACAGGTTACAATGTAATTTTATAAGTTACACAAGTTATTTCAAAACATAAAGTTAGCTACAATATAAATATATAAAAACATGCGTTCGAATAATTAACTGCATATAATTACAAAATAAACAGGAGTATGAAACTTTGTACTTACAATCTTATCGGTGGATATGCTATTGGTAGAAAATATTTGAAAAAAAGCAAGTGTTGAGAGGGTTGGTATATCCAAAACTGGTGGTATTCCAGGTACAGGTAGAAGAGTTCCGTGTTCCTGGGCTATATATATACATATGTATGTATGTTGGGATAATGATTTATATGATCCATATTAATATGATTATATCCTGAAGGAATTAATTAGGAAAACTTGTCAGGTTAATTCACAAAATTAAGCCAAAGGGTATCAAACATGGAAAGGATTTATTACAAAGCAGTCTACTGGAGCTATGTATTCAGTTTGGTATAAAATTATTAATAATAAATAAATAAAACGTTTTATTAGGTTCTTGGTAGTGATCACATCTTTTTTTGTATCATTAGTACAGTCGTCATAGTTAAAAGAATTTGTGAATAAATATAACAAGCATTTTTGATTTATATGCATGGACTAAGAGTTAAAGATGTATCTAAACATAAAATAATCTTATAATAATAATAATAATAATAATGTGGAAGAAAATATAGAAATGACAAAAAAAAAAAACACCTGTCCTCTTCTCTATTTGCAGGATACAGCTTGAATATGAAATAACAACTCAAGTGAAAAATAACACAATATAAATATATAAAATATTAAATCCATGTAAACAGCAATATTACCAACTTACATATTGTTACACTTACATTTGAGAAGAAGAAGTAAGAAAATATAAATATATAAAACACGAAACGATTGAAAAAAAGTTGAGATTATAGAAATGCAAATTAACAGGTGACGGTATAGGAAAGAGCTATCGGTAGATGTGAAACCCGAAGGATCGGACTTGATTTGAAGAAGTCAAGCGGGTTTCACCAATCTGGTGGAGCAGTGGTATGATGGCGTTACCATTAAATGTTATACGAATATTCATATATTGGGTGGTTAGGTTTTGGATTATACCTTGCAACCGTTACCCTAAACCTTGCATCCTCTACCCAAAACCTTCCCCACGACAAACACCACCCCTGGCCACCCTCAGTCCACCCCCACCATCGCACGCCATTGCCCCGGCTACCGGTTTCATGTAAAAATATCCGCAGTACAATGGCCGATCGTGAGTATTGGTCCCGTTAGTCCTGGTCACAAGTTCTTCCCTCCCGTTGGCTCAGTACACTACGGCTGTATCACCGACAATAAATAATAAAATTATATAGTAACAATGTAAACTATAATAACAATAAGTAAATAACACCCGAAATAAATCAGTTTACTAAATACCTAATTATATAATGCATTTATTTATAGAATGTAATTAGGTATAGAACATAGATATACTTATTTAGAAACTTATTTTAAACATGAATATTCAAGAATTAAACGGCAAGAAATGGCTTGTTGTTATCGACTTCTTCAACATTTACTAAATACTCCAATAAACAAACAAACAACAAACCTTCCAATAAATTACTACAGACATTTACATGACAGTAATTAGACTTATTTGGACCTGCTTTAGGCTCCACTAAACCATCCAATTCGTTTAGTATCCAATTCTTACAATCCCAAATCCTTTGAAAAGATCAATATTCATTTTTAAATGTTAGTATCTTATGTAAAAAATCTGTGAGATTCATTTACTTTTCGAAGATTGTTTTTTTTTTTTTTTTTTTTTTTGTAATCTTTAAGAGTTATTTTTAGTCGGGTTTGATTACCCAATTTCTTGAAAGGTGGAAACAACTCCCATAGTTTTAGATTAAACTGCATTTTTTTTTTTCTTTATTTTTTATACCGTCCCAAAACTAGATCAAGGTTACGCAGACGATTAAGATAATTTTCTTAATTATGTGATAAACAAATTAGGAAAATGTCGAGTAAACTTTTTTTCGAAATTTTTTTCCGTTTTAATGGAATAACTTAAATAAAAAAGTAATTATTATCTTAATATTTCGATTTTATCCTATGGTTGTTCTATTATCTGCTTTGGTCTCCAATAGAGTGCTTAGGTATGTTACGGCTAAATGTGTTGCATTATAGCACTGCAACAACTTAACCTTGTGGAACTCCTGCCTTGGCTGGTATGTATAAATTTATAAGCCCAGCTAAATGCCTATTAGATTATTGATGAATAAACATATCAATATTTAAATTGAAATAAATATAATTGTCCATTTTGATGGAATATATGACTACAATAAAAAATGGTTACGATTGTAAAGAAACCATTTCAGTACCGTTGTGACAAATTTCTTTCGACTCATAGAAGGTCACTGGAACTGGAGAACTCCAGCTGAGGTAATATCCGTGCCCAATATAGTTTCCGTAGCATTGTCTCTCCGCCGTGGAACAACTGAAAACTTTCACTTGAATGCTATGATTCGTACAAATTTTATTTTAGTATTTTTGTTTGAAATGGTTATTATTTTTTTATGATTGTCTAAAAATAATTAATTATATTTTTTCTATTGAATTATAGATATACTGTTATGTGTAGAATTCTTACCGGAGCTTAGTCGGCGCTTATGTTGGCACAACTCAGTCGATTATGATTATATTTTGGTTTAACAAATCACCAGATGCTCCCCCAATTAAGGGTACCCAGGTTTTAGAGGCTGAGTGTGCCGCAGGAGTCGAGCGATGGTCGAAACAACTAAATGAATTTTCTTCTACACCCGGATTCGAACCCAGGTCCGAGAGCTTTGAGTTTAGTGCCTTATCCTCTGAGCTGTCTCATTTTCCTATTCTGTTATAACTGTTTTTAAAACGTCAATAAATGGAAAACTTTAATCAGATAATCATCGGTGAAGGGACTTTAATACTTTATCAAACCTTCTGTCACCACTGGTGACGGTGCAACATATGTTTTGATAACTCAACGATGTCGCTAAGTATATGTCGTGCGGTGTCGAAGAAGTAGGAAGGATATTCCAAGAAAAGATTGTTAACAACAACGCTTCCCGCCGGACCGACAATTATGATCCGACATCAAATTTTCAGTCCAGAATTCACGGTCGTGCGCTAAGGTTCGTTCAAATCGGCTCAGCTGACTGGACGGATTGAGCGGGCATATTTCATTAGGCGGCCATGGGTAATTTTGTGAAGGCTTCGTCTGTAATTGTGGTCTGCCTCTGTTACGTATTGAAAAGCTTTCGCTTCTGTCGTACATTTTGTGGTTTATGGCTGACAACTTTCTTGGAAATCGTTTTAGTATTTTGAAAAGTTAATTTGTGACTTTCGATTGTTGTCAGACATGTTTCAATAATTTTATTTGTATATTTTTAAATTTTATTTATATTAAAAATAATTTTAAAAGTACTCAATACTTAAAAATAATAACATTAATAGTAAAATTTAGTGTTTAAAACAATCGATTTTTTTTAATTTCAAGAATTTGTCTTAACAGAATTGTAATTTTATCCTCATCATACTCTGCGACCGTTTCAATATTCATGAATTAATAATAAAAATAAAATAAATGTATAGGATTATGCATATTTATTTATACATATATGTCTTATTGCAATTTTTTTTTCTTTTTGATTTTTTATGTAATTATTCATATTCTATTTTGTATTAAGAAAATCCTAATATCTATTTTATAATGCTTAATGTGACATTTATACACCTAGTAGGAGATGTCATACATCTAATGTAAGAGGCATTGTTGATTTGAGGAAAGTTAAATAATAACCATTAATTACAAATACACACATTTATTCTGTATAATGTAACTGTTGAACTGTTTCCTCAGATTTATCTTCGGGAACCCTTGGTCGTCACACGTTACTTGCCGATATTCTGAGCTTGGGTGGCCTTTTCCTAAATTCCAACGGCAATACCTTCTAGGTGCTTTCCTATTCCAATCTCTAAAAACCAAAAACACTTCCTATATTCTTGATCTATTAATTCTGAGCTCTTCTATCCACCTCCTAAACATTAGATCCCAACCTTTTAACCTGTGTACCTCTGACATAAAAACTGATTCCTTAGACAAATCCTTCATCATTCGTGCTACCTCCTTCTAGAATTCCCTACCCACATCTATTCGCAAAGCAGCTTGCCTAACTTCCTTTAAAAATACTTTATTTCTGTACCTTTTAGACAATCAATCTTCCGCAAATGTGTAACAATTAAATAAATATCTAGAATTACTTCTTTTCTCTCTCTCTCTTTCTTTCTTTTATATATACATATTTATACGAACGTATTTTATGTTATTATTATTAATTCATATTTTTTTTTTATTTAATTTGATTTTTTTTCCTGTCAAAAATGTATGCCGTAATTACTGAAGAATTTAATTTGTAAATAATATGGCCAGACAATTGTACCTGTAACTGTGCATTATTATTATTCTTATTTATCAAAATATTTTCCATTATCAACAATATCTTTCTAAAAATAAAAATAAAACCCAAATTCAGTCTAATATAATATATGGCCGGTCCGGACTAATTTTTTATAACCAATAGTTAACCTCCGTTTCAGAAAGCACATCTTCCTCACATACGATACATATTTTTCTAGCAGTTAAACTGATTTTTTCTTCAGTATATGTTATTTTTTTTTTTAACTTAAGAAGACATGGCTGATATTGAGTAAGCCACAATAATATTCTTTTCTAAGAAAGATGTATTATAAATTTATAAAAAATAAATAAAAGTCGATATTTGATAATCAAGAATAAATCTGTTTGAAAATTGTCTTTCCTTATGACTCATTATATTATCTGATGGTCTATAAAACTACTCGTATTTTAATGATTCCTTCGCATGCTAGCAACATAAATACAGGTTTTAGTACTCGAGTATAATCTCTTATAGAACATTAGAAAAAAAAAAGTTTGGAGTGTTTGATTGAGAGCCTTGAAATAAGACGTAGTTACACTAAGCCGGTGGATCAATTACCTCATCTTACTCCTTGCCCTATATCACAACATTATGACCTGAAGGATGCCAGGACTCGAACTGGGAGGATCGTGTCCCTAAAGGATTATCCTGGATAATGTATACCCGCGATAGGAAGGACACTCCCCGAGCCAATATATCTTGGACATCTGTTGGGGACTGCCCACCTCAGGAGATAGCCTGGTCCTCAGCCTCTTGTAGTGTAGGTAGTAACGGCATTCGGGCCCTAGTCTTGTCGATTATCTCGTAAGTGTATGCATACCTGTCGTCCACGTCGGTACAGTCCCTAGAGGCAATAATTAGCGCGGTTTTCAAGTCATCTTATTTTATTTTAAAGTTAATAATTGAAAGCAAACCCCCTGAACTAGCTAATATAAAAACTTCTCAGAAGATATTCATAATAAAACAGATAATTTCGATAAAAAAATTGGGAGAATAGTCATGACAATTTACTGAAATGTGTTTATATACACCAACTTAGTCTACAACCAACACAGTCCTAAACAATACAGAAATGGTAATCTATGATGACTTTCGTGGACTACTAACGGTAATACTGAGGAAAGAAAACATATATACTGTACCAAAGTATTACCCCCTTTCCCTCCATATCTCTCATGTTGGTTAAAATTTAACTTCGATAAACATTATAACACATACCATATTTTTTTAATTCATACATTTCATGACTCATTCCTGTGGTGCAGCTTCATTCAGATTCTAAACTATCGACCCACCTGAAATCATTCAAGATAATTCTAGCAATAAATGAATGATTGCGTCGATCCAACGAAAAGTGTTAGTTTCAAACAGAGATGGGCAAATCACATTAGAGTACGGAGTAACAGAGTATGATTACTTTACTCGTTATCAAAATATTTCAGTACTGAGTACAATATTGATACTCAAAACATTTCAAAGTGCGTACCAAAATAGTGAGAAACTAGTTTAAGAACGAGTAATTCTAATTAATAATCAAAAAGTTTTGAGTGGAAGTAAAGTAATCGTACTCAACATTTATTACTTTAAGTACATTTTATAATTTTGAGTACAATATTTTTTTTTTTTTTAACTTACGCATTTATAAACAAAAAAAAAAAAATTTTTACTTTTTACTCAATATTTTTTATTAAATTGTATTTGAATGCGAAAGGAATCGATTGCAAAGTTACTCATATTTTCCATTACATAGTATTTAAGTACAAGTGGTAATTACTTACAAATTTACTCATAACTTTTGACTTTGATGGAATTGAATACAAAAGTAATCATTTTAGAGTTTGGTGTAATCAGTTACATAGTACATAAGATTGATATACATAGTACATTAGTACATAATTGATTACATTTTGTAATCGGTACTCAAGTAATTTTTTTACTAACAATTGAAAAGCTTTCAAACTAACAATTCTCTAACAATGTTCATTTATTATAACTATGCATTAGTTAAAATATGTCTATAAATGAAAAATAATCAATGCAATTTCAAAAATAATAATAGAATCTTAACATTAAAAATTAAAAATCCTCCTCAATATCACTACAATGAACACAAAAATATAAATATAATGTCCAATAAATTCATTTAAATTTTATACGAAAACGATTTAAATAAATAGGTCCATAGCCACAAAACGATTCTAGTTTCAGATCTGACAGGTTGAAACAATTTTTGACGGCTGAAGGATATCCTTGATCACTCCTTCCAGGCAAACTAAATTTCGTCCTTTTGAAAACTGATTAAATCATTTCGTTTTTGAAAAGGACACTCTCCTCCCGTTTAATCATTTTCACAGGACACTGAAGGATACTCGTTTCAGATCTGCAGGATCTAACGATTTTTGACAACCAAGGGTATTTAGCCATTGTTGTACTTTTGAAAACTGATTAAATCTTTTTCGATTTTTAAACGGACACTCTCTTCCAGTTTAATTCTTTTCCCTGGACACGCTTTCCCTTCCCACTATTTAAGGTTTTGGCTGTTTTGGTCAGTTGCTAACATATATGTCGTGATTAAAACATCCAACGTTTTGTACGGTCAGCTGTTTCCTGAAAAATTAAATATGTAACTAACCTAATATATTTAATTATCTTGGGTAAACAACTTAAATTTTTTATCAGTTGCGAACAAAAATTCCAGCAAGAATGTCATATTTCTTCCATACTTCCACAAAATTAAACATATAATTATTTTTAAAATACAATTTCAGTATACTATATGATGGATTATAGAGCTACGGTGAGAGATGTATCCATGTCCCCGAATAGCAGAATATAGCCACCTAAGGAAGGCGATGCTGGTGGAAGCACCGTGGACTGGGGACATAGGAATTGCTGTTAGAGCAGGATTTACAGCCCCGCAGAACAGCAAGTCTTTAGCGTCCTTATTACCAAAGCTGTACACTCTTCTCGTGAAATGTATACGTTGGTTCTCTCCAGTTGTTAACACCTGCTGTTTATCATTTGTATTTTATAGAAAATAATCCTTTCTTCGAGAATAATATATTACACTAATAGAGTTAATTAGCTAATTTTTATTTCATAATTTACGGATAAACATAATTAAGAAACGTACGACTTACTTAGTTTATCTTACTAAAGTTTATTTAGAACCAGCCACGACCAATATACTTAGGTATTCTATAAGTAATTAGGTGTCATTAAATTCGTTTCTTCAAATCCTTATAGTTTTTACATTTATTTACCCAATATATTAATTTTTAAATTAAAGTATTTATATTTAAACAGCTATTTATTTAAACAATTTAACAAATATATCGTAAATATAAAGAATTTTATTTAGTAGATCCAAGACTAAAACAAGTAACTAACTGTCCATCGTTACAGACAACATCAACATTTACTAGACAAACGTTCAAAGCTCCCAATCAATTACAAAAGACTTATTTACATGACAGTGATTAGACCTATTTGACCGTACGGAGTTGAGCTGTGGGGCTCCACTAAACCATCCAATTCATCTCGTATCCAATCCTTACAATCCAAAATCCTTCGAAAAAACCTCAATGCTCCTTACTTTGTCACCAATAAACTTATCCATAAAGATCTTAATGTTCCATATGTTGCTGATTTAGCCCACAACCGATACCTATCCTTTCATAGTAAGCACCATAACCAATCAAATCCGTTAGTTTCTCAACTTGCTTCCCACTCCATTCCTGACAGTCCTCCGAGGCGTTTGAAACAAAGATGTCCTAGAATTTTTAATAAAGTGCTACTGATGAGTAGCATGTTTCTACTCAAAACAAACTTTTTCAAGTTTTGACATGTTATTGTGATCGTTGTCAATACATTTACTTGATGTATATACTTTGTACAGTTGTAAATTTCCATAAATGTATATAAAAAAAAATTTAGTAGATCTTTTTTTTTTTGTATCAAAATTATCTTATAATTGCTTTAATTTTTTATTAATATGAAAAAAAACCTTGGTATGCATATATCAATAATAAAATATTCTGTAAAGAAAAAAAGTATCCTTAATCAGACTAGTAAAATCCCAGATATTAGTTTTTTGATATAGTATATCAAACATTAATATTACGAATCATTAACCCAGTTTATAGAAAAAATGATAGATATTAAAAAAAAGAAAGAAAAAAGGAATGTTTAGCATTAGAACACTGCCATGTTAAGTACAATGAGCATAACTGTTATATATGGTTGAATTGAAATTATGATTCCTTTTGAATTAGTTGATGCTTAATATAAATAAAAAATGGCCGTAACACCACTAAATGTATTTTAAAAACCATTTGATTGTCTTGATTTATGATCCAGATAGCTCAGTTGTACCTAACAGAGTAGGTCAGAGGTAGAATACAGATTTGTTCCCATTTTCGAATATTCCTTGGTAACTCGGATATAATGTTTATATATTCACTAATATTTTTGACTAAACATAATTAAAAAAAAAAAAAATTATTACATACTAAGACTTTTTATATATTTGCAGATAAGCCAGCAGCTACAAGCCCTCTCTTACCTACCCTACCTCCAGGAGCTCCTCCGCGGTTAAAGTTGGATGGTGAGTTAATTTATTAATCTGTAGATTTATTTATTTATCTTTAATTAATTTCCAGTCATGGAGAAATTGAGTTTTACAAGCATCCTAATGACATTCTTTTTTTTTGGTATTTATTGAGAAGTGACTACGTAGTAATTTAACACTAAACTTGCCATGACGGGTCAAATGACCCTTTTCGGACTTCTTGGCAGAAGTTTTTGGAACTAGCATTTATTTGACTGTTTTTCGTTTTGTTTTTTACTTTGACTTTACTAATTTTATCAAAAAATATACCTAAAATGGTTTTTCAATATCAACTCCTGTCTTATTATTGTTTTTTTACCGAAAAATGTTTGTAGAAATATGTAAACATGAACTGTTGGTACGTATAGTGTTGAATACTCTTGACAAATTTTAAATATACGATGTTACTGCGGATTAGTGGTGAGCCATATTCTTGGCTAGGCTATATGAATGATAGAGAAATGTTTCAATTACATGGCCGTGTGTCAGTGCTAATTGGCCCCTGAAATATAGATGGCGCTGTGTGATGGAGGCCGATGTATCGAAACTGAATAACTCAACTGAGCAATTGAATAATGGCTCCAATGAGGGGATATTGATTGAATAATAAACATGAGGGAGCACTCGGTGGTTAGTGTCGCTCTAAAATATTTACAGTTGACGGGAATCGTACCCGGGCTAAATAATACACCGACATTGATCTCGTAGCGTACTCGTCCCAAAACCGACTCTCATCTCAAATATTAACTGGAATACGGTCCGGGTTCGAGTCTCAGCGTGTAATTTCCCTGGACGGTTCCCTCCTGATTACAGGGATTCCATTCTTCTTCTGCCGTACTAATGTGAGAGGGGAATTCGTCTAAAAGGCCTAAAATCCATACATATTAGCTGTCCAAGTTTTCCCCCGCCTACTGGTCATTTAATAATACAGCTCAATGATATATATTAAATAATAGCTATTTGATTTTTATGGAATCTGAGCTGACAAGAGTTGGCTGCTGTAGAACTCAAAAAAATTTTTTTTTAAATATTTTTCAGGACGAATATATCGCATAATTATTTCTAATCTGACACAACACAAAACCTGCATTAAAAAAAAAAAAATGTAAAATTGTCACTTGTATGAAATATCGAATATGTTCCTGAATTATATTTTAATCCAATAGCAATCCAGATGTATCAGGTGTGATTTGAAGTTATTCCGATACATTTTTGACATTTCATAGAAGATTATTCAACTTAAACGTGATAAATCAATAATACAGATTTTTGAGTTGTGTCTTTTGAAATACAGGTGCGATATATTCGGTTGCTAACTTGTAATGCTTTAATCGAACATACACTGGCAGTTAAAAAAAAAAGCATCCATTTGATTTTTTTTTTTTTTTTTCATTTTCTCAGCTGAAAATTTGATTAATTTTTATGTATTTACGTACCGATAAACTTTAAAAATGGTATATGAAAAATATATTTATTAGGATAATTAAACATATTAAAACCAGGTTGTATTTAAAAAAAAAACTTACAATTTTAAATTAATAAGCTGTATATTCGTATCTTGTATTCATTACTAAGTACATTCCTAAGTGCATAGGGTATATATATATTTATACCTATGTAAATAATAACATTTTGGTTCCTTAAGACTTCATACCGATAGTGTAATTCCCTATATTGAACTCTCAATACGAATTTCCCCCGTACAACCCTTTATTATGTTTATCTCCTCATTACTTATTAGATTTAGTATCGATTATTCTATTAGTGGACCAATTTTTTTTTTTTTTTTTTTTTTAAATAAAATATTTGCTAAATACATAGCTTTCAAATATTTTATGGTATTTTTTTCCTTTAGCGTAAACTTTCATAAATTTTTAAATTTTTGGAAAGTAAGGGAAAAGTGTATATTTTGACTATAATATTTAACAACTATCATTTGTTTTATTCCGATTTTTTTTTTTTTTTTTTTTTTTTTTTTTTTTTTAGATATTGTTTTTATGCAGTTCACAAATTCAAGATTAACGAAACTTTTTCAAGCTTGAAATAGACCTAATGTAAACAATCCTGTTCTAATAATAACACTGGCGCCCACTCGAAAATAAAATTTGACGAGACAACTTCCTGGAGAAAGGAAATTTGCTAAAATGAACAAGGTTAGGGCCTGAGGCCGGTTCGATCCAAGCACTTGTTGCGTAATCTTATCTCAAGTCCTTCATTTCGAATCGATGTTCGTCCCTATCAATATTGGAACACTATAACATATACATGTTTTAAGAAAAAAAAAACATTCAAAATATTTTATGGAAAAACAATGTTTTACATAATAGACTGTTTCCAAAAACAAGATGGCCTTATTACACGCTTCAAGGAACGGAATGACATAAACACAAGAACCTACTGTTGTGTAGAATATTATATAATGGGATTCTATCTTATCTAATATATTATTCTATGAAATGTGTTTTAAAAATAAAAATCATTTTATATTTAAATTTATTTTATTTTTATTTTTAAAAGTCCTAAATTGCGGTTCACAAATGTAATATTTTCAGCGAAGGTGATGTTTCTGTTTATTTCTTCGAATTAATTAAAAAAAGAATATCAATTGGGAAGATCTTCTACCTATTGACTTTCGAATCTTCGTTTAGGTCCCGAGGATGTATGAACGGATTGAACTTATGGATGTATATAATATTGATTATAATAGTATTATGAATTTGTTGTTAATAAATAAAATGTATGTTCATGTCATATGCAAGGTTCGATTTGAAATGAACTGTACATCGATAATTATAACATATCATTAGAGATTGAGTAGCTTATATTTTGTTTAATTGTACGTCTTTTGTTCAATCCAGGGTTCTGCTCCAACTGCCTAGATAGGCTTGAGTACAGTAATAAGAATACACTTTATTTATTTTATTCAGTTGAGATTTTTCGTGAGTTATGGTATGAGATATCGCAAGTAGTTTGTGAAGAACCGGATGATCAAAATATTTTTTTTAATAGGCAAGTAATGTTCCTAACTGAAAAACAACTTTTAAGTCAATTCCGTCAATTTCTTTTTTCTTCGTAAAACTACGATCTCCTGTCTTAAAGTATCCTTCAATAATATTTCACTAATTTCTGTTGAATAGATCCGCTACCTAGGACTCCATCAGGACAGAGGTCTTACTAGGAATTCAAGACGATCAACAAGTGCTACTTCAACTTTTACTGGACAAACCTTCTATGCTCTCAATTTATTAAAAAAACTCTATTACGTTACAGTGACCAAGTCTATTAGGACATGTAAAGTTGAGCTTTGGGGCTCCACTAACCAACCATCCAATTATTTTCGTAACTAATGTTTACAATACAAAATCCATCGTAAAATCTTCAATGTATCTCATTAGTTCACATATAATAATAAGCTAATTATCTCGTATGTTACTGAATATACCCAAACCTTCCTTCCCTATTCCTAATAACCCTCTGTGGCTTCTGAAAAGATTGCATATAGGCCTTCAAATATTGAACTTTTTTTGAAGTGCAATCAATGGGTTTTTATATCTTATTGCAAAATATTATAATCATTTTTCCACAAATTTACTAAGTGTAAATACTTTATAGACTAGTAGATATCAGTTAATTAACAAAACTTAATTCTCATGAAATCAACAAAATTACATAAACTCTAACTGACTAAGTTATTCAAAACTACTATTTCATGTGTATCTTGAACAGGTCACGAGCAGTACTCTTTTGACTGTCGGTCTAAGAGCAATATAATTCTGAATATTCGTTGAGTGGCGATAAGTTGACCGGCTATGAACTAATGCTTTGCTTTAAATCCTCTAACAATTGTCTAATTAAATATTTTTCTTTATAATTATAATTATAAATACAATCTATATTATTATATATTCCAGGAGGAGGGGGCGCAGCAGCAAATACACTGAGAGAACTGTACGCACTGGCAGCCACTCAGCAACCACTCGCCAGTTTGGTCTCTCACCAACAGCGACTTCTCGAATTGTCTCGATTTAGGCATTATGATCTCCTCTCCCACCAGCAAGGTGCTGTCACCAAGCTCTTAGGTAAGTCTATCTCATTATATCGTATTTCATAAGTGACTCAACAGAGTGCAATATCTTCCGAACATAAGTTCAAGTAGTTTTACAACAAATAATAACCAAACGTAAGAATCAAAATATAATTTTTCATAAAAATAAAAATGATGTATGAGGAGATATATATAAAAATGAAAATTCCTGTTGAATAAATAACTGTTACACCGCTCTGACAAACTAAAATCAGAAATTTTGTTTCTTCTCTAGTCATCTGTAACACCTCGATTGACTGTTGATGTTCGATTGTTTATGGCTTGCATGTTACTACAATTCTACAATACCATTAAGATTCCTCTTAGTACATTTTTGTATGGTATAGTCATTGTTATTCATATCTGAAAAACAATTTTATTATAATGAACCATGGAAGTAAAATCATCCAATAATTGAGCTGAGCCATTCATGCTGTAACCTCGTCATTTGTTATTTCGAATAAGTTTGTTTAAGATATCATGCGGTCGGTCTCCATGCTAAGTAAACATAACATGGAATATGGAAGAGTGTTACTATCGATTATTTAATCAGCTGCTTTATCGCGATCAAGATAGGCCTTACCATGATGCGGCGATTCCTGCCGAGTGCACCCTCGCCCTTTCATTGGCCCTACAATCAGTTATCGTAATCGTCTCCATGGAAACAAGACAACACAATTAATGGCGATCATTCTTCCCTTCCCCCCACTCACGAGCAATGAATATTTCAGGAAAATAAAAAGCGTAAACGGGGCGAGCCTTCATTAGAGTGGTTGGGATCACGAGCCTAATTTGAATAGTTTAGCACCCGGAGCAATAACACTCTCCGATCAACATCGACTTAACCTATCGATAATTCACCAATCGAAAAAATTATCTAATTGCTACCCTAAGATGCAGCCGACATTACTTTTTCAACCCCTCCGCTCTTCTGGTCTTAATAGGAAGCGATCCCTCTACACAATTGAACAGGTTGAATAATAAAAATCACTTACCAGGCCGGGTATCGAATTACATCATTACCCGGCGATTTCACATCGATATTGCCTGCTGTAAAAACAATCACCGGCTATTGTGGATAAAATTTAAGTGTAATGCCTTCCTTAATATATTCTACTGCTCGTTTCAAAATATAAGAAGAATACGTTATTAACAAAGCATTAAAACAAATTTATAAGGAGGGCAATAATAAATATTTTATCGGAATTCAATATATATCACTCATCCTTACCGAAATAAGGACAACTCAAAATATTTCTCAAATATTGGTCTAAAATAATAGTTACATCTTGTTATAAATCAACAACTTTTGTATTAGGAATAATCCTCTATACTATTAATGGTTATTATTTCATTATAATAGAATGAAATATGTAGATCTAAATTTAATCTTATGTTTGGTCTAACATTCATCTTATATGAATATATTATGACTGAATAATTATATAAAACTCGCATCAATGATACTAGAATCTTCTAGTTTCTTTGTGGGCTTAGTTTGGATTTTAAACATTGTTAATAATTTAAAATAAATAAACAAATTTAATTTTTTTTGACAAGGTTAAAGAGTACTGTTAATTAGAATTAGTTTTAATATTTTTTATAATGATTATCACTGTAATTTTTTTTTTCATCGGTTAAAGAAAACTACGCAGTCGGGATTCGATTAACTGACTAAATCCTCGATTAACCCATACTTATTATCGATAAAAAAAAAAAAATTAAAATACGCAATATCATCAAATTATTGTTTATTGTAAACCATAGTATTTATTGATATGAATTGATAACCTAAAGGTTAAAATTACAAACCAACCAAGGTTCATGAGATATCGCTTATGACGATTCGTTTCCAAGTATACCGTCACATAGTATTAAAACTAATTAACTAATCATTAGATCGTACTAAGATTGCTAATTATCTTTTTCGGCAATCAGATGTTTTTAGTAAAAAATAAAAATAAAATGAAATAAAAACATAGAAGGCTCGAGCGATCGAGACAGTTAAACGAGTACCGAGTGCATTTCTTTTAGCAGAAACCTAAGTTTGCAGCCTTCAATACCTAAAACATAGAATACCTAATGAAATTTGCTCATTGCTCATCAATGAATATTACTTAGACCATTGGCCTTCCTTATGATTATAAAAAAAAATTTATAAAAAATAATAAAAAAAAAACTTAAGGTGATGACTTGACATTGGTACAATTTGTACAATACCAACACATATGTTTTTTTACTTACATTTTTTTGCCGTCTCGTCAACATAGTATTTCTGACCGGGAGTTTGATGGAAGAGATTTATTTATTACTCAGAATCAATTATATACTACATCAGCCGGATTCGAACCTTGGATCTTTATTATATCAAGGATTTTTTTTTTCTGAATGTGTTACAACTGAGTACCGAACTGCTGAGTTTTCCGAAAACCAATGAAAACCCAGCTATTAACTTTATGACATCTGTGAATGGCCTAGGACGGTCTTATGAAGTCAGAATAAAGATTTTTTTGCCACAGCTAGTCTTGAGCCTGCTCCGGGATTTCCTGTCTTTGCATATACAGCTAATCACATTCAATATAGAAGTAGAAACTATTTCAAGTTAAAAGGGTTATATTATTCATGTAATAATCATTTTTACTATATATATCGCATGTATTACAATCGATTACTTCCAAAGATAATGTATGATAGTGTGGTTCGGTCAAGTCACTTCCAGGTGTTGTGCTTTCTAAATCTCTTTCACGATCTACCATCACGATCCGCATAGATAGCGCGTAAGGAAATCTTGTTAGATAACTCCATCCTTTCTTCCCCTCGAGAGCCGGTGGGATGGCAGCTGTTTGTGGTACACATGGCACCGAAGGTGTCCAAACCCATTTACAACATTTATCTTTTCGCACGACATGTGTTTCGGAAAGAGAAGAAAAAAAAACTTTCGTGTGCCTGGTTAACGTTAGACGACATCACGATAAACAAAAAGATTAACGAGTTGTGTCAGGCCTAAACGTATGCATGCATAAATGCATTCATGTCAAAATTAAGGCTTCATTAAGGGGCTAAAGGTTTTTTTTTATTGTTTTCCCGAAACAATGGCCCGACTTGGCAGCGTCAGTAGTATTTTAACGGTGGCACAGGTGCGTCGCCCTTTCGGAACATCTTTTTTGTTTCATTGTGTGTGTTGGTACACCTGAGTTCCGGTCGATGGGTGGCCATCCGCCTTCGAGATCCTTTATATCTGTCGTTAATGGGGCGATGATTCCTTCGTCGAGGATGGAATAAGATAGTAAAAAATCTGAGCACCTGGAACTGAATATCGAACGATACGATAGTGAAACTAATTGTAAACGGCTTTTATTTTCTATTATTCTGACAATTGTTACTTTACTTATTGCTTTGCATATACAAAAGATTTGATTCTCGGGATAATAACATATGATTATATTTTGAGACACTATTTCAGAGCCACACGAATTCGATGAACTAAGAACTAAATACAATTTAAAATACTTCGATAAAGAACCTTGTGGCACACGATACCTTGATATTTTAAACAAACATTTCTATTATTATGTTTTAAATTTTATTATATACTAAATGTGTTAATTTTTTTTCTTCTAATCTATCATAAAAAAGAGCCTATACATGAATTGGTTGAAAAAAAAAATGTAAATGAAAGATAGGCAACATAATTTTCATGGCGATGCTTCGTAAAGCATGGGAATAGATTATTTATACATTACAATATATCAATATGCGAAGAATTAATAATACAATAATTGATTTTGGTATTGATAATAGATTAATTATATCCTTATGTATATAAAAAAAAAAGCAAATGTATATAAATGTGGTATGATTAGTAAAATTTAGAATGGAAATGATATACAAACAAGAGCAAGTAAGATATAAATAAAACAATTAATATTTCATAACCTTTTATGCTAAAGGAGATCTAATAATTATTTAAGTATTTATTTGTCTATTACATGTCCATGTTACCAGCCATTTTACTGAGAAATCTATTGCTCTATCTATCGGTAGCTCAGTAGAATGGCTGGTAACATGGAAATAGAAAAGACAATGGGAAAATAATCACAGATTAAGAGAAGCCTGATGATGGAACATAGTTTCCGAAACATGTAGCTGCAAATAAATACTTAAATAATTAAGATTTTATAAAATAAACGAAATAGAAGAATTTTTAAACACCGATCGCTTTTTGTGAACAAGGTACAAAGTTTAGTGTTGATAAGACTAATTAAAAAAATATATCTTGCAGATTTTTCATCCAACTTCTGTTTGGCCTAAACGTGTGATTCAGATAATATATTTAAAAACATCAGAAAAACAATGTGAATTTTCTTTTTATTACGTACAGGTGTGGGAATAAAGGATTAATAAATATGTATGGTTGCCTTTTCATCATCGGTTTTCCTTAATCAGTTATGTAGTTCCGTATACCATGTCTTGATTGAATATCTTTAATCAATTTTAATATTTCACACAAATTTAATTAAAATATAAGTTGTAACATACATATTTATGACTTTAAACATTTTTTCAATGAATCGAAACGATACATCGATAAGCCGATCTGGATACGGTTGCATGAAAGAAAACAAGACCGGAGGGCGGCAAAGCTCGCCGAAGGGGGCCTGCCCCGGAGCAAACTCAAACACAGCACCAGATCCCTATCGATGGCTAGCGGTATATCGATATGTAAATCTCTTCATAAATCGATTCCCAGCACTAACCGTATCAGCATAATTGGAGAAAGTGTGTCGAACACTGGTAGCACGAAGGGGTCTGCGTACATCCATGCATCGCTTCGAGAATAAGTTGCTGCGATAATGATCTTAGAGAAGTGCTATCCCAGATTGGCTATCTTCGGCTCTCAGTGAGTAATATATTGTCGAGATGGTGGGTCGAAAAGTCTTTATTTAAAGACATAATCCCTTCTTTCCAATTATATATTTTAAAATTTAATTAATTCTAAATAATTTATAAATCCGTCAACAAATCAACTTAAATAAATCCCAAGTTCTTCGATGCTTTCCTATTCCAATCTTTAAAATCTAAAACAAAACATATTACATCATAGATATCTTTGATCTGCGTTCTTCCGTCCACCTCTTGGACAACAGATCTTAACTTAGCGACTTGAAATATACTATCATTAAGCTTTTAAAATTAAACAGAATCATTGAAGCTGTCATCCATTTTTTCTAGTTCTGAATCGCTTACCCATATCCATTTGCAACGCTTCATCACTTCATTTAAATAATATTATTATTTTTACTTCCTCAGTCCTGAGGCACTTTGTTTATTTTTTTATTTTCTTATAATTATTTTATTTTATTTTTTTATCTATTCTTTGTATTTATTTGTTATTGTACATAGTGTGTGAATGAAACAATTTAGTCATCCATATTACCTATTGCCCACATTGAGGCAGATTGTAATACTTTCTCAATAAATAAATAAATAAAAAAAAAAAAAAAAAAAAACTTCCTCAGTCATCAATCTTCTAAAAATACGTAATGAATACGTGAATGTGTAAATTTATTTGTGTATTGAAATTTATTTGTAATCTAATTTTCTTATTCCACCGATCTCTTTTGAACTGAATGGTTCGTCTGGATTCAAATTTTACTAGGGATCCACACAGAAGACTTAAATGGCAGGAAACTGCTCAACGTTTTCGATAACATTTATTAGAAATCGCTCTAAGCTTCCTATAATTAGACCTACGGACTTGAGCTTTGGGGCTGTACTATACCATCCAATTCATCTCGTATCCAATCTTTGAAATCGGATATATATCCCTTAAAAAAATCCCTAGTGCTCCAGATTATTTAATGACAAATTGAATAAATAATGGTTCAAATATCCAATTGATCACCGATTGGACCCAGACCATTTTTAATGAGCTTCATCCCTACTTGACAGAAGCACTTATTCCTCCATATGCTTCCATTTGTTATCCAACAATGCTATAAGGTGTCTGAAAAAAAAATAGGCGGTCTCACCTCAGAACATTATACCATAGAAAATTGATATTGTATTCATTGAATGAGGGAATTCTTATATTTACATGAGGTAGTTAATTACACAGTTGTTCATTTCTATATTTGACTTTTAAATCAAATTCATTTAATATTCATTTATCATAGCTAGACAAAGTTACCTTTAACAACGCATTTGTGTTATTCTTATGTGACAATTTGTCCTGTAATAAAGATTATTTCACATTATATTTCATAAAATAACTGATTAAATAAATAATTTATAAAATTCAGTAAACGGTTTATGATATTTTATTTGTTGATAATCCTTTTGTATTCTTGGGTGGTCAATTTTTTCGTAAAACTTATACAATAAGTAAATATGCGGTAAAATAATTACATTGATGTGTCAATAACTTGTAGATAAGAACCCATTTGTTGAACTTTAATAAATATTTTATATTATAAAATTCCTAGGCCATCTTCTGAAAAAAGGAGTGTTATCGGAAATGGATTGAGAAGCAGGGACACTAATGGATTCGAGTGGGTCTGATGCTTGTCATAGAAGGATATGTACCTTGTTTAGGTCAAATCTGCAATGTAAAAGAGATTAAGATCCTTTTTGGATAAATTTCCTTTGAGCATTGAGGATTATATTAATGGTTTAAGATTCTTAAAATTGGAAAGTTTGGTGGAGACCCAATGCTCAACTCCGTACGTCCAATTGGTCTAATCACTGTCATTTGATATAGTCATACAGTCATTGTTTTGATCGTTTGTCTAGCAATATTGAAGTAACCAAAACGATGGGGTTTTTCTTGTCGTTAGAGTATCAGTCATAGCTTAATTTTACGATATAGTTTTGAGGAACTTAAATGATATTTATGTAATTTTTAAGTGTATATTAAAACAACGTCTGTGCATTGAATACTCCAAATTTTCTACAAAATCGAAATTAATACTTCCATTCGATTAAGAAAAGGCTTTCGACTAATTTTGTTACAGTTCCTCGAATGTAAGCCGAGAAGGAGCCGGCGATAAAATGCCCAACAAAACGAACCGGCCGAGCTTTGTTCCTTTTCGACAAGTTCGTAAAACCGAGACGACTCAATTTGAATAACTGGTTCTTGAAAGGTTTTGCCTGTCATATTCATTAAGTTTACTGCGCATTAATTGGATTACGACCCTTAGGGCTGCCCATCGCCTCCTAAATCTAAGCTAATGCCTTATAAATGGACTGTTTTAATTTCCCATTTACCCCGATAAAAATCGAGAATTTTCCCCTCATTTACAGACTTTTAACATTTGGTCGATGCTTCGGAATGGTTTTTAAAATATAATTTACGGAAATAAATGGCGCTTTTTGAAATGGAAATATTCTGTTAGGTTATAATTCCTGATTTTTTAAGAGAAGAGCAGTCCTGTTCCGAAATTAAAACCGAATATGCATATTGAATGCTTACCCTAAAGGTTATTACCATTATCATAAATAATTTTGTAACATCGTAACCATCAGATAATTTAATGTTTTTTATTGCTATTGTTTTTTTAATGTTTTATCGTAACATCGAAAATTCGTATATTGATAAAGGAAAATTTTATTTATTTGATCATTTGATATTTACAACTCCGATTAACGTACACTTAGATAAATAATTGATTTTATAATAGAAAACATTATAGAAAAAAAATGATAAGGGAACCTGATCACATAGACAGTGCCTTTATATTTATAATGTTCGTTTACTTATCAGAGGTTAGATTATAGATTAGATTCCTTTTTGGTAGGTGATTGAAATTTTTTAAACTCTGTTAACTATCTGCAAATAAATAGATATTTTATCAGATCTCTATTGATGTTTTAACGCTCATATCACTTTTTAAGTTGTGATTCGAAATGAATTAGGTGTTTTACTGGACCCTAAAGTTCTTTTCCTAATCTACCAAAGTTATAGTACTGTGTTGTCTCTATATTTGCTGTAACATTGCTGTCTTGGTTTTTTGGAAATGGATCCAACGCGAAGTTTTACGTATAGCATTTCTAACTTATTTTTTTTCCAAAAAAGTGATTTATTTATTTTAAAAAAAAGAATAAATTTGAGGTATGTACATTACCACCGGGAAATCAATCAGCAATCAGGAAATGCATCACAAATACTGACACATGCAAATCAATATTTGACTTCGAATTTATCAGAATTACTGTAGGTATAACTGTCGTATGAAATATCCTTAGTTGGCATACTCTTGGCTGATTTTCATGCTCTTTTTCATTTTTATTTATGGTTAAAAAACAAGCCTGGTTACTTCCCTGAAATTGATATATTTTCTAGGCCGAAGGTTCGGAGCCGGACACGCCTGACTAAACCCTCCAAACAACACGGACACATGCAGATGTAAATCGGCATGTGATGCGGTCCCCTGAGCTAGATGACAGTGTTGCGGTGACCGTATGTCATCTGTCTCCATCATTACCTCTGCCACATCTGTCATGTGTCTAGCGCTTCCGTCTGTCCGCTGTGTTCCGATACGTTTTCTCTCCTTCTTCTGTAGAAAGCTGACAAATACTTGAATTAATTGCCAAAAAAAAAAAAAAAAAAAACTGAAGAATTTCTATCATGTGTGATTCTCAAACTATGGATAATTTTTGTAAAGTAGAAGGATGAAATATAATAAAACGATTATGGCATTATATATATATATATATATATATATATATATATATATATATATATATATATATATATATATATATATATATATATCTTGCCTAAATTCTAAATGAGATTACTTATTGGGTTTTCCTTAATTACACTGTAATTACCGTGGAAAAAAGTTTTTGTTTATTTTTTTTTTTTATAAATCAATTTATTGAAATTTACAACTGTACAAATATATACATCAAGAAAATGTGTTGATAACGATTCCAATAACATGTCAAAACATGAATAGAAGTACTTATCAGTAGCACTTTAATAAAAATTCTACACTAGATCTCTAGGCCATCGTCTTTTCAGACACCTCGGAGGATTATCGAGAATGGAGTTGGAAGCAATTTGAGATACTAGTGGATTTGAGTTGTTATGGAGCTTACTATGAAAGGATAGTTATCTGGTTCGGGCTAAATCTTTAAGGATAAGTTGATTGTGACAAAGTAATGAGCATTTTGGATTTTGAATTGTAAGGATTGGATATGAGATGAATTGGATGGTTTAGTAGAGCCCCAAAGCTCAACTCCATATGTCCAGATAGTTCTAATCACAGCCATGTATATGAGTCATTTGTAATTAATTGGAAGCTTTGAATGCTTGTCTAGTAAATGTTGAAGTGGTCTGTAAACAGTTTTTCTTCTCGTTTTAGTCTTTTATGTGGATTCCAAGTAAGACTTTTGTCCAAGTGGAGTTTACAACTAAGAGTAAAGGTTATTTGGAACCATTTTTGAAACCACTCCTGAATGTTTAGGATATGTGATTGGATGGTTTGGGAGGCAATGAAGGGATTATTGTTTACTGATAATACAAATGTATCAATAAAACCGTAAGTGGTGAGTACAGGGATAAAAGTTTAAAGCGGACCTTATCAGGTATAGGTAATTATCAGTCAATCATACTCATCTTTTCTAATCACGTAATGTTTGAAATCTTTATCGATAATGTATTGGTTATTTTATAAGGATATTAGCGTTCATCGAGATAATTTTCTTTGAATCATAATATATTATTACCATGGCAGGTATACACCGATCATTTTTTTCCCTTGGAAATTATTGATTTTAAGATCAAAAATCAGTTTTGATTTCGGAAAACCACGTTTTTGGCACCTCAGTCATCGAATGATAACGATCAGGAATTTTTTCATGAATTTTTGGATCAGGTGGTTTCTTAGAAATTCTTCACTAGCGAATTCCCATTGGTTTGAGGGTCACCCTTATACTAACATCATAATAATCAGATCGGAATTTAGAATGAACTTGGAAATATTGATTTGATATTATCCTTGCTGTGTTGATAGCAGAGGACATTGGCCACCCAACAAGTTTCCCGATCAAGAGCCCTCCCTCCCCCCGCTCAATGATAATTAATTAACATAATCAATAATTAATTACTTATTAAAAGGCTGATCAACTGCCGAGAGCTACGTAAGAGCTGAGGGACCTGACCTTCTGCCCCCGGCCGTAGAAATAATTGACGAAGAAATCCATGACTTGTTAACTAACCGGTGAATAAATTAGCTTAGTAATGTGAGCACGCTGAGCAATAGGGCATTTTTTTTCTTTGTCGGATCGATCTGTTCTGTTAATTACACCCCTGCTCCCTCCATCTCTCGCCCCACACCTCGTTGTTGTTGGAACACACAACTCCTGTGAAAGATATCTCTATTACGCGATAAAATAAACAAAGAGTAATTATAAATAACGACAATAATAAAATTATTATACTTAAACATTAAAAAAAAACCGTACTTAATAAGGAAGTATTATTCCGTTATCAGTGGTTGTACAGGAACGTAATGTGGTCAGTAATCGCACTCAACCACCAAATTTCCCCCCAAATAAGGGTACCCACATTATATAGGCTGGGTACGTTCCTTTGAAGCCTTATTAAAAAGCACATAACCAAACTTATCACATTACAGATATTAAACATCCTGCTTTGAAGCTTTAATTGTTCTTCTTCATGAAAGAATAGACAAAATAACATTTCAAAATTAAGATGACTGTTTTGTATCGAACTTTTGTTAAATCAATACGTAATCGATTTGCATAAACTTTTAATTATTTTTTATTATATATATTAGACTTCGAAAAAAAAAAAAAATGTGTTCAATTAATCATACAGTTAAGCCTATTATTAAGTGCTCTTCAATAATATCAATTATAATTAATGTTTCTCATTAATCATAATTTAATAACTTTTTTTTCTATAATTATGTGAACGTGTGTGTTTATTAATACTATTTTATTTTCCTGTGTTTATTGGGCCTCTGCGTCCTTATGTACTCCAACTAGACTATCAACAAGGACGGGTTATCCTACAGGTTACCTACCTATTGTAGTGTAGGGTGGAAGAACAAAGATTCAATTCGTTGGTCCGCCACTAAATAAATTTGATTCCGCCCATCTGGGATCCGAATCCACAAACTTCTGTACCGGGCGCGCTGAGACCCTCGCCTCAACTAGCTCGCCCATCGAGACCAAATTTTATTTATTTTTTCCTTTATAAAATAGAACTATTTGTGCTGAATAATTCGATAGAGAATTATAAGCAATGATAAGATATATGGGAGTGGTTAACTAATATTTAAAAATAAATAAATAAATATAGAAGAAATAAATAAACAGCCCTGATGGCTTAAAGTTTTAAAGTATTTTTTTTTCGTATCATACTGACTGATCCCACTAGATACAAATCCTACATAGAGAATTATATGTAATTTTTTGAAATATTGGAAGAAATATATATTTTTCTTTAATATCTATTTAAATAGACAATTTTTTCAACAATTTTCCTCTTAAAACAAAACCAACAAAACGCATTGCCTTGTGTTATGTCAGTCGCTTTCTCGCATTAGCGTAATACACAGCTCTGCAAATACCCGCGAATGTTTCATAATCGTAATTACAACGCATTGCTTCGTTGGTTCTTATGCAAATTTTGCTAGATTAGGTTTGCTCAACTTGTGGAAAGATGACACCTCTAATTGACAATCTAAGACATTGAAAAATAAAAATAATTAGATGTATAAACTATCTAGCTGACAGATGTGACTTAAAAAAAAAAACTTAATCCGATAAATGGTTACTTTTTTAAAGTAAAATATGATTTATAAAGTAATTTGAATTAATGAATTGTTATACAAATATAAGAAGAATATGATCTGGCATGTAGCTTGATGAAAGAAAAAAGGCGTTCAAGTGGATTTTTATAGACGTTTCGACCTGCCATGCAGGTTTTCTTGAGGGCTAGTTTAAAAAAAAAATAGATGTGACCAAATGATAACTGATAGTTAAACTTAATGATAAACGGATAAGATAGCTATATTTCGTAACAGTCAACTACAACATTCTTCTTATGATTAAAATATAATTGCTGTTCACCATTCTCCGTACTTCGAGTTGGATATTTCAATTACTTCCATAATATTTACGATTGTTAATTTGCCCTTTAAATTCGGTTGAAAGAGGAAAAAAAAAACATTATTATTTGAATAAATATTACAAAATGGTTTTCCTACAACGTTTTTACTCTTCATGGCTGCAATACTTAGCATTTCAATCAAAACAACCATTCAGTCGGTTTATTCTTTTTAAAGCTTCAGAATGATGTCCTTATCCAAAAAATGGCCTGATGGTATTCTCCTATTTCTTACATAACGTGTTCTGTGTAACATTCTCAAAGGTTTTTAATGAGCTGTGATGGATTCATCTTGAGACATACAAGTCTATGCATATGATTATGTCATATTACTTTCACACAAGATCGTCTTTGGTCGAACTTATAATAGTATGCAAGTCATACACTGTCACTTTTTGTATTATTCTTTGAAAAGAAATGTTTTAATTGATCATTTACCAATAGTCTTAGAATTATAATAACAAATTTCTATTGCAATGTTCCTTTAGAGTATAGTCCCACAAGCTCGGTGTTATGTGAATGGGAAGGGTGCCGAGTTTGTGAAATGCTGCCATAACATTGAAATACCTGAACATAAATTTAACTTGATGGAAAAAATACATATTTCCATTGCTTTTAAATCATCACTGAAGCTCATTTTCGGTTCTTTCTCATGGTTATCAAGCTCTTTGCTTTCGGAGTCATTCCCCTCCCATCCAATCTCCTACATCAGCATCACTGAAGTCTTTCTTGACTTTATTGTAATCATTTTATAGTAATTATTTTCGATATGATATTTATGTCTTTGTTTCCGGAACAAGTAAGTCTCAGATACAACTTTAATCAAAGTATCTCAACCAAGTTTAATCAAAATTCTTTGTTTAAAACAGTAATTTTGTATATTCTGTGAGCTATATTATTCCAAAAACAGTAATTCAGTCTCTCATTAAAGATATTTTGCTATTTTTAACATTTAACATTTAACATTTAACAAGCGGTAGTTATGGTTCTCCGGATCTGATAAGTTTGATGTCCGAACATTATGCTGTTCTCCTCAGTTCTAGTCCTTAGATTGAGAGAGGTCTATAAATAGCCGTTTAAATTTAAAGTATATTAAAAGTTAATCGTTCTTGCTTTGTATTAAAAAAATAATTACGAAAAAAAATCTTTTGAGATTTCGAATTGTCAGCAAACTATGAAACTTAAGAATAATAGTTCACCATGCTTTCCTACTGTTAAATGCGAACAACATAATTTCCGAATTCATGGACAACTCTGCACCAAAACGTTTTACACTTTTAGACTCTTTTTTTTTTTTTTTTGATAGTAGATGATTTATTCCTAATAGACTAATTAAAATAAATTTAAATGAGTCTCTTCAATAATGAGGGATGGTTGGAAGGGATACACTTTAGGACCGATTTGTTAAAGAACCGGATAGACAAGTAGATGAAATTACATCTTACATTTAATTATAGAACACTCTTGCAATGTAGAGAAAGAATTTATTGTAGACAGCATTATAGCTAAGGGACTAAACTATGACAGTATATTTTAATGTATCTTAATACAATAAGCCATATTTAAATATAAGGCTCTGCCTGGTTAGTCTCACTTAGAATACACACACAAGATTAAAACGACAAAAAAATTGTACATTTTCGATTACTTAAGTATTTACAAGACAACTTCAAGGATTCCAATTTTTTTTTTTGTTCTCAATACTTTATTTAAAGCTATTATTATTAAAGCAACCATAAGTGAATTAGCTGAAAATGTAATAATACAGGCTTTATAGACATGCGCGAGAAAAACACTCAACAGTCTGAATTAAATTCACAATATTTTTTGTCAACTATTAGCATATAATTTCTGTAAAATATATTTAAAAAATATATATATATACCAAATGCTCTAGGCAATATTCAAATTTCGTACGCTGTAAAGCTTTGTTCGTCCCTTTATCTAAGCAGTAGGTAATAGTCTTGTAAATCCAAATTTTTAAATTCTTGGGCATTGATGACTGCATATATATAAATAATGATAGTGAAAAATAATATTATTTATAAAGAGAATTGTGAAATGTTAGATGACTTATGGTTAGTTAGTTTAGTAGGATTAAATAAATTACGTGAAATATTTTCTAATATAAATATATATATATAGCCATTGATATAAAGTTCATTGATAAGAGCGATGAGGAGAAAGTAGCCACCCTTGGCTAATTGCTGGCTCGCGGAGGGGTGTGGCCTTCAAGATGGCGGGCCAACCCCCTCCAATTGCTCCTTACCCCCCACCCCCTCCATTACCGCCTGTCCTAATGGCAATTGCCCAGTGGAACATTAAATATATATTGCTAACATGGTTTGGAGTGTTAATGGACAATTTTTGAGATTATTGAAGACAAATCAGTTAGTGGTGGGGTTTAAAGGTAACCGTTACTTTAAAAGTAAGAAATTATAATATATTCAATTTCTTGGTATAATGCTTTAAAATCATTGATACAATAAATTTTTGAAAGAGAAAAAGTAATCGAGAAAAAAAATTAACTAAATGCTCATTCAACTGGTCTTCGACGAAAATGTTCTATAACCTCTTTGATACATAAAAGCTCTGTATTTATATATATGATTCCAGATATTTCAAAACTATAGGTTTATCTTTGAGAACTTTTAATAAAATTGGAAATTTTGTAAAAATCTAATTATTAAAACATACAACTGTATACAAAATAATTATTAATCTAGTAAGTTAGAATATAATGTTTATAATAATATGCCAATTGCTGGTAAAGCAACTACCCATCGGTAGCACTTTAATAAAATTTCTTTATTAGAAGGTCCCGAGGCCATCTTATCCCGAGGTTCTTCGTGAATAGAGTAGAAAGCCAGTCGAGAGACTAGCGGATTAGAGTAGTTATGGGGTTAGATATAAAAAAAAAATAGATGCAATAACCGAAAGGGACAATTGTGTACCTCAGAGCCAGAACAGCGTCCAATTAAAGTCCAAATTTTACAATTTTCAGATTATTGCACCACTGTATGTAGAATTCTATATTACATTAAGCCGTAACTACTTAATTCCCTTGAAAAATTTCTTTTTTATTTCCTGAGGGTTGTAAGAACATACTTATCTCTGATTGAGCCCGACAAACGTAAGACTTACGTTATTCTCGTGAAAAGGTAGCCAAGTGTGACTTAGGTTCTTCTGGTTCTGGGGTACAGAATTATGTGTCCATTCTTATGATATTTTCAAACGAAATAAATTAAAATATGTACCTACCTAAGTTGACTAAGAATTTTGAAGATTAATTAAAAAATGCAAGTGGAATATATAAAATTTGTTCACAGAGTATTATTAGTTTTTTCATTGAGACGCAGGATAAAAAAAAAAAATATTCTTTACATTGGTATCTTTCATAATTATTACACTTAGGCTGATTGATAAATCTGTATTATTCTTATCTTTGTTTGGATAGTTCTATATTCTTTTTTTAGGATTGTATATGCAAATTCAGACGGCATTACGACTCCGTTTCTCAAGGGCTATCTGGTAAGAAAATAAGAACGAACTTTAAAAGAAATGAGGCCATTTGTCGACTAGTTGTGACCTCAAACGATACGTGTCGTATCTAAATATCGAGCTGGGCGTTTGTTCGAGTAAACTATTGCGCTGAGTGGAAGCTGTACCTTATCAATGGCTACTTATTGATAAGGTGGAAGCCATAGTTCACTGCGGGCCACTGTATCGACTGCATTGGCTAATCGATAAGTGCATCGCCAATCGAATCCATTCTGTCTCGATCTATATATTTCAAAGTCTAAAAATAGGGCAATAAAAAAAAGAAAAAAATATCCATAATATCATGTTTTAAAGTATCTGAAGTTGAAAGAGGACAGTTAGTAGCATGAAGGTACTGGTCTTTGATTTTTACTGAGCTAGTTTCCAAGACAATAGATAACATTACTTTATTACCTCCTGCATTTGTTTTATTCTCTGAATGTTTTTTCTCCTTTATTCGTTGAAATTTACAACTGTATGATAAAATGTATTTTATATAAATTTACTGAATTAAAATAATAATTCACCAATTGGTAGCAGTCCAATAAAAATTTATATTAGAATTTCTCATCAGTCACCTCAAGGGATCATCAAGGGTCGAATGGGAATCAAGTTGAGATACAAGTGGATTTTGATATAAATGCAGTTCACAATTTAACGACAGATGCTGAATCAACAAGTGTGTTAAAATTTTTCCTATTGATTGTTTTTTATTTATTTATTTTTTTGACTTAACTTTAATTTTTTTTTTCTTCTCTCTTCTTTTTTTCTCATAATTTAATTTGTAATAAGCCAGACAATTGAGGCTATGAGAGCAAAAGTGGCCTAACCCACAAAATATAAAAAAATCTGATTTAGTAATTTTTGGCAACTATAACGCCATCTGGTGGTGTTAATGAGTTTGAAAAATTGGTTCACATGGTGGTGCAATGTGAACCAATTTTTCAAACACATTAACACCACCAGATGGCGTTATAGTTGCAAAAAATTACTAAATTAGATTTTTTTATATTTTGTGGGTTAGGCCACTTTTGCTCTCATAGCCTCAATTGTACCTTTCATTGTGCACTTTAATTATTCTTAGGGGACAGTCTGTCCCAAAATAAAGTTTATTTAAAAAAACAAAAAACAACAATATATTGCAGATTAACGTCATTGTGGATTAGTTCATTAGTGACATACTAAGTAGCATTATGTATTTAGAATGGACAGACTTATAATGGAGAACCTTCTAATTCCATTTCGTATATCCTAATAGGCTTGACACAGTGCATGTAAAAAGTATTTTTTAGTGAGTTGGGAGATTAGAACGTTTGTCGAGTTGGAATTGTCGAAATCGACGAGCAAAGCAACATCTTGTATGCTCATTAAGTTTCTTGCCGATATTAAAACCAAGATCTGTTGGGCAGTATTTATGCTGTTCTAGTATAGGTTATGAGAGGTTTTGGACTGATTTGGATTGGATGGTTTAGTTTAATACCAAATTCCATCTCTTTATTTCCAAATAAGTCTGCTTATGGAATATTTAGGAGCAAAACTTTGAGTTCTGACGCTTAAACTTTAATTCGTTTTATTGGTACACTAATTTTGGAATTTATCAGTAATTGGCGGGTTTCTGTTTCGGCCCAAATTAGCAAATGTTTGGGCATTAAGATATTATATTATATAACTAGGTATTAGCCTCACTGAAGGGTATTGATATATCTCGATACATCTATTCCATTCGTATTAAAGATTTAATGAAGTAATAAATACAGTAATAATGATAAATGAATTTTTTTAAATCAAGTGGTTAGACATTCGCTTAAATTATGTACTATATTTTTTTTTTTTTTTTTTTTTTTTTTTTTTTTTTTTTTTTTTTTTTATTGATTGCTTTAAAGTATAAACTTTATGGCAATTGAGTTAGCCAATAACAATAATAATTACATAATAGTAAATAAACAATAAATACAAATAGAAAAAAGTTTTACATTTTATATAATTAGTACTGACAGAAAAAGTATTTCTTCAAATTATAATGATTTGTACGAACAAAAGATTTTTTCTTTTTTTTTTTTTTTTTTCTTACAAGCTATAATGATATATACAAACAAAAAAAAAAATAAAATAAAAATAAAACATACATTTTTACAATTTATAATAATTGATATTGATTATAGTCTAGGGTGACAGAAGTTGTAGCAGCAATTGCAATAGAATCCAATATTTTTTATTTAGTTAATTCAAAAGAAATAAATCAATTACTTTTTGCTAGCGTTTAAAACATTTAAAATAAATAGGAAGACGTTATTTATCTTTTCAATGCTATTGTAGGATAAAATATTTTCCAAAGATAGACTATCTATCATCTATTTGAACTAGGTATATAGTCTTTTAGGTATTTTTTTCGAAAATTATCGTGTCTTTGGCACTCTAACAACAGATGTTTACAACTATTTATGATGAATAAGCTACAATCTACACATGTTTCATTAGCTTTAATTTGTAAACTGTTATTTTTAAAAAATATTTTCAAGTAGTCACATTTGGCTATTCTCAGTTGGCTAACGGTTCTTATTTTGGTTATATTAATGTTATATTTTAAATAATCTTCCGGCTGAGGGTTATTAAAATTTGAAATTTTCATAAATAATGGGTTATACCTTGTATTTAAAGTACGATCAATGTCTGTTGATAATAAATGATTAGTGACTTTTTCTATTATGTTATTTTTATTAGATAATAATTTTTGTGGATTGAAAAAATCTTGAAAGTGTTCTGGGATACTGCCGTTAATGGTTAATTGTTTAATTTGAGATACCCAGTTATAATGAAAATCTGGTTTATTGGTATGTAAATCTAAAAGTCTTTCGAGGCAGATACGGGGTAGCCGATTTTCTGGTAATGCCATGATTTTAATTGAAAAATTTATTATTTTTTTTAGTACTGGGATGAATAACGGATTCCGTCCTGTTTCTAATCTTACAATATAATTTGGTGTGCATTTGTGCCAGAAATATAGTGTTTTTAGAAATTTAAGTTGAATATTTTCGATAGTTTCCAGGTAGTTTAAACTCCAGATCTGAGCTGCATACAGAAGTGTTGATGAGACCATAGCATCAAAAAGAACCATTTTTGATTCCCAGGAATCACTTTTACCCTTTATAAGTATTGCTTTTACTTTTGCACTTGCAATAGTTGCTTTTTGTACAAAGTGATCAGCTGCTTTTGCAAACTTTCCTGTTGAGGTAAATGGTACTCCTAGATAATTATAAGCCTTTTTTATTTGTAGTTGATTTTCTTTCCAGTAGAATGGTTTCATTTTTTTTGTTTTAGGGGATTTGTGAAAAACTACTATATTGCTTTTATCTGGGTTTAGGAATAACGAATTTTTATCACAGTATGTTTCTAGTATTTTCAACTTCTTCTGAGTACTTTGCCATGAATTACTTAAAAGGACAATGTCGTCAGCAAATAGGAGCATTATAACCTCTTTGTTTTTATTAATGGAAATCCCAGTCGCCTCGTTACTTTGGAAATATAATAAAATATCTGAAAGAAATAGAATGAAGAGTACTGGGCTTAGGCTTTCACCCTGAAGAAGACCTGAGCTAATATTGATGTTTTCAGAAACTTCGTTGCCAACTTTTATATGCATGCTTGCATTATCATATAACATTTTCATTACTCTGATAATTTTTCCACTCAGTCCCACATCAAACAATTTCTGCCATAGTAAATTATGGTTTATAGAATCAAACGCCTTTTTAAAATCTGCAAATATAGCATATACGTAGCTTCCTTTAGCGCGCAAATTAATATTTATTAGTGAAGAAAGTGTGAAAATGTGTTCTTCGCATCCTCTTCCTTCTCTAAAACCTGCTTGTTCTTCAGGAATTAATTTTTCCATCTCCGCCCATCTCATAATTCTTTGTGACAGCATAGCTGTAAACAGTTTCGTAGCATTGTTTATCAAAGAGATGCCGCGATAGTTTGTTAAATCCTTCTTGTCCCCTTTCTTGTGGACTAGATGTAATTTTGATATAGACCATAGAGACGGGGGTTTCTCAGTGTCCATGACCATGTTATAGAGGTTTAGGAGGTAGTGTTCCCATTCAGGAGTTAAATTTTTAAAAACTTCATAAGTGATATTATCAAATCCAGGAGACTTATTTTTTTATATTTTTTTTTTTTTGCTGTTTTATTTATTGAACTGTACGAAGTACAGTTTCTCTATTTTTCCAATTACTTCAAGTGTTTTAACGCAACATCGTAATATTTTAGTAACAATAAAATTTTTTTTTTGTTTTTTTTATTGAACTGGAAAAAGTATAATAAAATAAATCATAAGCCTTTATTTAAGAAGTAAGTTGTTTTAAGTAGAAGACATCCATAAATTAAACACTATCAACAAATGTAAACATGTCGAAGTAAATTATTCAGTGTATTACAACGGCACGTCAGCTGGTACGACAAGGTGCCTACTTCCTCAATAAGTATTTTCTCTTACGCACTTAGTAACAGACAAAAAAATAGATAAAACACTTTGTAGGTTCTTATCTGAGGACGACACCTGTTCTGGGACATGTCGCCTATAACAGGTTACTAGATGGAAACCGATAAAGTAACTGTTATTAATTCCGTACACCTTCCTCGTTCTCTAATTACTCGTTCGTTGATATTTTTATATTCAGAGCGGACAGCCCCTTAAAAAAAAAACTGCCCCTAAATCCTCACTTCCGCCCCCTAATTATTACACCTCATAATTAAATTCCTTCCCCGGGCCGGCGGAAGTGTACAATTATACAGTTTTGTCGTAATATATATGTATCTATTTAGTACCATCCTTCCGGTGTCGGTTATATGTTATGGTAATTAATGTATATATATATATTTATATTTATACTGAAGGTATCTTGATTTATTAATTATTAACTGTCTAGTATCGTTTAGTATATAATTAGTCAAAACATATTTTAGAAAGTTGTGAAACATTTTAATGAGAATAGTTTAATTATTCTTGAGATATATCTATTTATCTACTTGTACTATTGTTTATTATTTCCGTTTCGGCACGGATAAGAGATCCTGTCATAATATATATTAATATGAATCCATTTCCGTTTTATTTAATTGTTACGCTCTAAAAAGAATTTAAAATTTATAAAAAAAAAAGAATCTTAATTTTTCCGTGACTGATAAAAAAAAAATAGATCATAGATATGTATTTGACCGTACTGTTTCTGACCCAACGGTTGTGAAAGGAGGAGTTTTGGCCGGAATACTCGCTTAACCGCCAGGTTTTTCCTCCAATTAAGAGGAATCAATGAATAATAATTAATATTATATCATTATATTATTAATAAATTGATTATTAATTTATTTATACAGTTAATTTAAAAATAAATAATAAAAGCTGAAGTAGCCTTATGTACTAAAATTGTGATTAATCTTGGGAAGAGGAATGTTAAAATCAACTAACCAATATTTTATTCTGATAGTATTACGAGTACATAGTCTAGACTTTCTATGTAACACACGAACTACATATATTTTAAATACATATAATAAATAAATATATATGTACATGTAATATTTGTTGGTGATAATATTTATTTATAATTTTTTCAGGTACCTTACGACCACCAGGACTTATTGGTGGCAGTAAGCCCAAAGTTGCCACTCCGGCGGTAGTCTCCAAGATCGAACAATATAAGAGGGAAAACCCGACAATATTCGCCTGGGAAATCAGGGAACGGCTCATCTCAGAAGGTAAGAAATTATTTTAAATTTTATAGAAAAATTTATTCGTTTCAAAATATTTGGAAATATTTTCATACAAAGTTTTAAACCCGTCAATCCGAAATTTTGAATCAGATTTAAATATGTAAAATATTAAGTTGATACTCGTTATAAATACGACATACATGTCTAGATTTTTTTGGAAATTTAAAATCTATAAAAAACTAAACAGAGAATCTGTCTTAGCAATTATAAAGGACATAATTTCTGTATTTTAATTTTGTTTTTTATTGGCCATGTTCATTCTTATGCCAAGCTAGTAAAGTAATTCGCTCTAATTGTAAAGAGAAATTTGTTTTGGTGGATAAAAGAAAAAGAAAAGTTTTTCAGTTACAGACACACTACTCTTCAACTTCAAAACTAAGTTACATACTTCTCAATTCATTCATATACTCAAAAATCTTAATTTTTACATATTTTTTTTGTGCTATGTATGGCTCCACTACAATTATGCATGGAAAAATATGTTATTCAAGCCAAACAAGTTTCGTCAGCAGTCTCAATTAAATAACGGACCAATTATATTCTGGTTGGGAATAAATAATATTTTATTTACAGTTAAGACGGTGTCGATGTGATTTCAGCTGTTCCGATATTTGTTGATTTAGAACTAAATTAATCTGAAGGCATGAATTTCAAATGCAATTTATAGTTTAAAGGTCGCCGTTGTTGTAAATTCATTTGCAAATTTAATATTTGCATTTATGTTATAATGAGTTAAATAACAGAGCGGTTACATAGATAGTTTCGAGCCTAGCTGAAACAGAAAAACTAATTATTTTCTTTTGGTAACGAAAGGTACATTTACATTTCCCCTCTCCAGGGCACACCCACACTCTCAACAGTAGGTATGAAATACATAAAAGTTTTGGTACAAACTGTTGAGTTTTTTCCTGAAAATATAATCTGAATATAAGTAAATAAAAACCTATTTTTTTCTATGGAAATATTTATTTTAGAAAATATTTCGAGAACTCTCGTACACTTTAGATGGCGGAAAAACCTATAAGCCCAATAATAGTTTTAAAATATTGTGTATCAATATATAGGGTCTTTTTTATCCGTTTCACTTATTTTGTAAAAATAAAATAAACAGGATAAACATTTATTTTTTTTCTTTCATTAAATTGTATTGCATTTTAATTACTAGGGATTATACCCTAACAGAAAAAAGGGTCTCGTGAATTTAAATGCTGGCTTTTTGATTTATGGTTATTTTTTTATGAGATTATATTTTTGGTGGGACTTACGCTATGAAGATTATCCTAAATAAGAATAGGATTCAATTAACCTTAGTAATTAGAAAATCCCAGGGTCTTGCTGATTTGGATGAAATAGGAAAACCCGTTTCCTAAACACTCATTGAATTAATTACTTTGAACATGAAAAAAAAATTTTCTTTACCCACCCCTCGTGTTCCTCGTGTTATGATACAGTCTGTGTAAATATACACTATATATTATGTCTTGTTTAATTTATTATTTAGGAACACATTCATGTATTATAACAATCAGATAAGTTTGTGACAAAGTAAGGAGCATTATGGTAAGGATTTTGGATTTTAAGGATTGGACACAAGATGAATTGGATGATTTAGTGGAGCCCCGAAGCTCAACTCCGTTTGTCCAAGTAGATCTAATTAATGTTTTGAAAATGTGTATTTTATAATTAATTGCAAGCTTTGAACGCTTGTCTAATGAATGTCGCCTGCTCCAGATAACGGAGAGCGGATTTATGTCGTTTAAGTTCTCTTGGTCATCTTCTTTTCATATGGTCCGTAGGTTTATCCGAAATCGAATGAGAAGAAAGTTAGGAGACTAGTGGATTCGAGTAAGTATGCAGCTTGTCATAGAAGGATGGTATCTGGTTTGGACTAAATCAGTAAGATATGGAACATTAAGATCTTTATGGATAAGTTTGTTTGTTACAAAGTATGGAGCATTAAGGAGTTTTTGTAGGTTTTTTGATTGTAAGGATACGAGATGAACATACAATAGTAAAAAATTATAAATTTTGCAACTATGATAATGATAGTATGTATGATGAAAGCCTTTATATATTGTTTTGCAGAAATAATTTTATGATTTTAGTTGAATAATGTGATTGACTATAATATATATTTAAGGTAATGCAATATATTTATATATTATAATATCAATTTATTGAAATTTACAACTGTTCAAAATATGTACATCAAGTAAATGTGTTGATAACTATTACAATAACATGTCAAAATTTGAAAAGAACTACTCATCAGTAGCACTTCAATATAAAATTCTGCACTAGACGGTGGCCCAGACCTTTTTTACAGACGCCTCGGAGAATTATCGGAAATAGTGTGACAAGCAAGTTGGGAAATTAGAAGATTTGAGTGGTTATGGAGCTCACTATGAATGAATGTGTATCAGGTTTGGGCTAAATTAGCAACATATAGAAAATTAAGATCTTTATGGATAAGTTTGTTTGTTACAAAATAAGGAGCATTAAGGGGTTTTTGAAGGTTTTTTGATTGTAAGAATTTTTATCCCCCTAATGTCTAAATAGGTTTAATTACTGTCTCGTAAATAAGTTTCTTTTTCATTAATCGAAAGGTTTGAACGTTTGCAGTTTGGTCTGTTAAACTATAGTTAAAATCATCTTTTCCTTTCTAAATTAAGTATTTATAAATTACGGATGACGAGAACCATAATACTATAACTATAATTATGGATGATATGTTGCTGTTATCGCTTGGAACAGCTGCTAAATGATTTCTAATTAATTAGTTCCGTTGCAGATGTTAAATATTCATGAGGTGTGAATAAGATTTCCATATCGCCACAGCTACACCGCTCAGGGCGGTCTAAATAAGGTAGCCACTCTGTATCCTATATGCTCAGGTAGGCTGCTCTTATAGCTGAAGCCACCGTAACGCTTCATCATCTGTTTGGGTAACTTCTAAGGTTGATAGTAAAAACAGAAAATCATCACTTTTAATGGAAGCAGTCATTTGAAGTGACCAAACACGAAATTTCTATTTAAATTTTTTTTTTTTTATGTTACTTATGTAATGTCCTAGTTCCTGTGAGTCTTTTGATATGTCAAGCGGGATCGAAACGTAAAAAGAAAAATAATAAAAAAGATTGATGATAAAATATATTTTATGAATATTTGTCACGGTCAATTAAATTAGTTTTGATATACAATAGAATCCCGAAATACTGTATCTTCTAGGGAACAAGGAACAAGTATGATGTATCGCCATTCTCACTAAAAATAATAAAATACGATATACCCAAAATTTATTATCATTTTTTTAATAATATATATATATGTGTGTGTGTGTGTGTGTGTATGTGTGTGTGTGTGTGTGTGTGTGTGTGTGTGTGTGTGTGTGTGTGTGTGTGTGTGTGTGAGTTCAAAATTCCCAATTTACTAAAAAAGCCTCATTTACATGACAGTTATCAGACCTATTTGGACATACGATGTTGAGCTCTGGGACTCAACTAAACCTTCTAATAATTCTCCTCGTATCCAACCCTTACAATCCAAAATCCTACCAAAAAATCCTCAATGCTTCTTACTTTGTCACCAACAAACTTATCCATAAAGATTTTACTGTTCCATATGTTGCTGAGTTAGTCCACTCCAGATACCTGTACTTTCATAACCATACTCCATAACCACTCGATTCCACTAGTCTCTCAATTTGCTTCGTATTCTTTACATGTTAACCCTCCGAGGCCTCTGAAAAGAAAATGGCCTCTAGACCTACTAATATAGAACGTTTTTCAAAGTGTTACCAATGGGTGGTTGCTTTACAAGTTATTGTCGCGTTATGTTCATTGTTCCACACATTTACAGGATGTTTATGTACTATACAATTGTAAATATGAATACAAAAAAAACAACAACATATATATACACTATGTATTTTTTTCAATTTATTTTTGTTAGTACTTGTATACATAAACAATACTGTATTTAAATATAGTGTTATGAATTTTGGACAGTAATTGGTTTTTTTAAATCTGATTTTTTTTTTCATATAAACTCCTTAAAATGTTACTGAACCTGAATTTACATTACATATTGTACAAGTATTTTTGTGATTTTTGTGTCACTGGCTTAAACATTAGGTTCCATAAAGTTTGAACTTAAAAACAATTAATAAAAAATAATAAATAAATAAATAAAAAAGTTTAGAAAAAACAATCATAAATACAAACACTTGTATTAATACATACAGATAGCTATATAGTTAATGATTTGAGAGAAAGCAGAATTTTAGTTAAGTGTAGCAATTAACTTATTTCAATCACAAATACATTCGCTCCTTTTGGAACATTTTGATTGATGTATGTTGTTTTTTTTTTACATCTTTAGTTTTAATTTATTTTATTTTTTCTTTATTTATTATGATTATACTTCTTTCTTTTTTTTTTATAAATAATTATGATCCTATAACTTTAGTGGCCAGTGCTGCCAACCTCACCATGCAAGTAGTAGAGGCATAAAAGCCGTGTAGGTTGCACTTTTGCTCAGTTACTAAACAATGATCAAACGTGGCTAATTTAAATAATTAATTATCTGTTTGCGAAATCAGTGATCCTCAACAATGGATTCCGTGCACTAAACATACATTTGCTATTCAGCTGGGGGCCGAATACCTTTTGTTCTTCCGCTGTTCGTGGCTCCAAGTCAGCTGTTGCCTCGTTAGATTCCCATTAGTGATTGATCCACCGCTAGATTGTTCAGTCTGGGTTAGGAACCACGCGAAAAGGAGTTTTGCCAAAATGTATTATGTATTTTTGAAAGCCACCGGAGCTTTTAAGTCCCCTATACTAGGGAAGATCATTGTTTGGTAGGACGGAAAATAATAAGTATAATAAAAATAATAGATAATAATAATAATAAAAATTTCATGCGTGGTTGTTATTTGCAAGAAAAAACATTACAGTGGTCTTCTTTATGGAAATTAAAAAAAAAAAAAAAATCTATTTTCTATTATGATAAAACAATGATTATTTTAATAGTAATGTAGTAATAATATCAGGCTATATTTTTAATAAATTTAAATAACAATATTTCTTAGTGACCGTTCCCTTTGTACCCCCCCCCCTTCTGAAGTTCTGGTAGTGTGGGAAGTTGTTAACCACTTCACTGAACCCCTAATATTATATCTATTAATCGCACAAGTTAAATGATTAATATATTAAATAAGATAACCCGTACTATCTGATATAGTTGGAGTACATTAGGGCGTTAAGCCACAACATATAGCAAAAAACGATTTTTTCACTCACTGTTTGAGGTCTTGGATACAGTAAGTACTTGTTAAGAAAGTATTGTTTCGAGAACAACGATTATACAAGGAGATAATAGGCTTTATAGAGGCTGAATGTGCCCTATGAGAATATCTCCAACTTGAATAAATATTTATAAAAACCTGTAACCTTACTAGTCATAGTGGCTATAGGTTTTAATGCCACGTAAAGAAGTAATGAAAATAATCCGTCGGTTTTACAAGTTGGTGACTAATTTGGCTAAAATATTTCGCCTATCTCATACCTATCTATTTATTTTATTACTTATATATTCTGTTCATTATTATAAACTTATAATAATTCCCTATTTAAATAAAGAGTGAGTACGTAACACGATACCTATTTAAGATTAACTACGGTTTAACGCATAACAAATAATTATCTCTTGTGACTTATATTTTTTAATTTGCAAAATAAAAAAAATAAAAAATTGTATCCTCTAAAAATGTTTTAAGCCTTTAGGAAATTCCGCGAAACCGCTCACTGTGAAAAATCGGATGTATTAAACCACAAAACCTCTGGAATGTAATGGTATTTAGATCGGAATTCGGTATAGATATTTTTTATTTTTTCATTTTTTTTTTTTTAGATCGAAGGCAACAGCAGCTGGGGCAAGTGAAACCCGAGACTATGTTAGTTTTTCTACTGATTGCCTACCCAACTTCTAGGCCATTAAATCCAACTTTCCTATGATCTCGTCCAATATTAAAATATAATTATAAGATTTTTCGTTTGATTTCATTTGTCAAATATGTGTTATTGTTACACAAAGATCAGAATAACAGGTTTAAATAAATCATAGAATCACAGCTACTGGCGAGTAACTTCTTATTCTGAACTTTATTAGATATATTCTAAGTTTATTGAAATCTTAAAGAAAAAATTGAAGAAACAAGTGACCATCTAAATAAAATTATATAACGGTAATAATAATAATAATAAGTCACTGTATTTAAAGACAAATTTAAATTTAATTGATTTAATTGATCTATAAATTTAGTAGATTTAATTGATTTAAATTTAAATCAGTGAAGCCATTCAAGGATTTTTCTTTAGTTAGTTGAATATTCAGTAGAACTAGCATATGTACGAACCGTGGTTTTTATCATGGTGTTTCTTTAAATTTCTTCTATTACGAAAGATATTTTTAAAAAAGATCTGAAGGGAATGTAGGTACAATAGAACAACCAGCGCGGTACAAGAAAATGTTATAAGGATGGATAATAATAAATTTTTAAAAAATATATAATTATTATATACAACAAAAGTAGTAAAATAAGAAAAAAATAAGCGTTAATTATTTTACTAATTCTTTATAGAACGTATAGCTAGGAAAAATCAAATGCCATCCTGTTCGACTTACATCAACTGAAAAAATTGATTGGCCTAAGTAGAATAAAACACTATTTTACAGATTTTTTGAGGCCGAAGGACATCCTTGGCTACTCTCTCCTACCACAATTAGAATTAATTTTCGTCCTTAAGGATGCTGTTTTAAGATAGCGGAATTTTATTAGTTTGTTTCGTCCTTAAGGATGTTTTTAACTGTATTTAAGCTATCCGAAGGATAACTTCCGCCATTGTTGTCCTTGAGGATACAGTTTTGAAACCTATCCGCAGGGTGCACGAGGCTTAGGAGAAGATATTAGTGCACTAAACCCATTTCGACCAGCATATTCCATGTGACCATTGATATCTTTGTTGCTTTTCTATAACTACAAAACTGAATTCAGTACTGAATATAGTACTGAAAATATTTTAATAAAAATTGATTCTTGGGGCTAAAAGTTCCAAGGCAGAAAGGTTAGGTAATTTTATAGGTCACCAACCTATTTTACCCAGAGTGTGAAGATCTATATTCATATTCTTGGGCATGTATTAGAGTAAAAATAAACTCAAATCACCAGCTACTAAGCTACTTTTGGCGCGAATGGTTTTATTAGAGTAACATGATTTTGAAACATGATCAAAAATTTGCCAATTAAGAGAAGCACAATTTTAACTTTTTCGACTTCTTCACATGATCCAGAGATATATGTTTACAATTTCATGTTTATTGCTGATTTGAAAATTGCGCCACATTTTACTTATTTATAATGTCAATTTTATTTAAAATATGTCATAATTATTTCGGCATTATTGGACTTCAGCAAAATTCAGTCCGATTAAAACTCATGATGACCATATTATTTCACATATTGGACAGTTCCGATCCTGCCTGTAGGCATTGGAAGAAGGACAATAGGTTGGTGAGCGAGGACAGGTAAGGCACAGATAGAACTAGGAAGGTGAGGAATAGCGGAGCGGAGATAAAGGAAGAGAATGGACTGGAGGATAATGGACCATCTAGCCACTATTTGTAGGACAATTGAACCGCCCGCAATCGAATATTGACTTGTGACCATTCGACTGTCACAAATCGGGTAATCGATTAGTGACAGTCACAATGGATCATATCCGCGGCTCAGTCCATCTTGAGAACTCCCTCTTACGCTTTGCCCACGCTTTTGTCTAATCGTATTCGGGCACCGCATGACCTTAACCATTTCTGCAGCTGATGGTATTTTTCATTTCAAAGTAATCTTATTAACCCGGGTATTTCCAGTTTTACTTCATCTATATCAAAATGTGATCCAGCAGCAACACATAGAGCATTAAGTTTGTGACACAATAAAGAACATCGAGGATTTTAGATTAGAAGGAATGGAAGGTTTAGTGGAGCCACAAAGTTTAACTCCGTATGTCCAAAGTCTATTAACATCATGTAAATGAGTCTTTTGTAATTTATTGCTAGCTTTAAACATTTGATTAGAAAATTTTAGAATAGTCTATAACGGCGATACGTTTCTTGTCGTTTTAGTCTTGTAAGTGGATTCCAAGTAAGACGTTTGTCCAAGTGGAGTCCTAGGTAATGGGTCTGTTCAAACAGAGATTAATGAAACATTATTAACGATACTGTTGAACAGAAAGCCGTTGAAGATTTATTTAAAAGAGAGATGATAAAAATTCAAATTGAAAATTCGAAAAAGAGTGAACATTTTATTTATTTATTATTTGTTTTTTTATAGTCTTATAGACTTTAATTGAAATTTATGTACAATCTGCCTCATTGAAGTGCAATAGGTAACAGTGATAATGATGTATTCATTCATACAATACATACAAGAACACATACACACAAAATTAATGATAATAAAAGATAAAAATAAAACAAATAATCATTATAAAAATAAAACTAAATATTACATACGATCATAAAAATAAAATAGTACATTCATACTATATTAACAATATATACACACTCAGCCTGGGGAATCCCGCATTGAGCCTATTCCCCCACTTATTGGGATTCAAGGCCAGACCCGTAGAGATCCCAGCGTTGCTCTCTCAGCTGCATCACTGGTAATATCCAGTGGAGGCTGAGTGGGAGCGCAAGCAAGAGATGCTCAGGATCTGAGTAGAAAAGCTGGTCATGAACAAGACTCCAACATAAATTTATATTATAAAAGGTCATACATATCTTATTAAAGTGTACACCCATAGTATGTATATTCACATGTATATACTTTTTGTGTCCATCTTTTTATCACCAGTCACATTTACTTGGGACTGTCATTCAGCATTTTCTGCTTCCATGAGATTTTTATATTAAAGGTACCACTATTTTTAGCTATAGAAATGTAAATATTTATCTTTTCTCTATCCGATTACTTAAAATTTATCTCATATAATCTTTCTTTATTTGTATGAATTGATTGCAATGCAAAAATTATAGTTATTTGAATTTTTATTATTTATTAGTATAGCTAGGTTTTCCAAATTTCTACCCAGTTCAGATAAAAGTGAAAGGCTCTCCACTAGATCAGTAAGGATCAGTTCAATGTTTAGAGAAAGGAAGGAGGGAATACAGAGGAGGCCCTTGCTGTTGAAATATTCATCGAGTCTATGGAAATTTTATTTTTAAAATTGATTTTCTAAGCCCTATACTTGTTTACTTATTGATATCATTAGTGAGTCCATTATTAAAATGGTCCCTTCCTAAAAGCGGTGTGATTGTTTTAATCAAGTAACTTATTCAAGAAGTTACAGTTTCAGTTCACAATTTTACTTATTAAAAACAAAATCAAGTAAATATGCGTACCGTTCATAATAACATGTCAATTGCTTGTAAACCGGCTATGGTTTGGTTTTGATCTGCAACATATGGGGCATTAAGGTCTTTATGGATAAGTTTATTGGTGACAACGTAAGGATCATTGAGGATTTTTTGAAGGATTTTGGATTGTAAGGATTGGAAACGAGACGGATAGGAGAGTTTAGTGAGGTTCCCTATCACAACTTCGTATATCCAAATAGGTTTAATTACTGTTATGTAAATGTGTCTTTTAAGGGGCCAATACACGGTCATAATAAAATACTGTCAGTAATACTGATCGTGTAATGGCAATACTGACGTACTGGAGAAGGGTATTAAAGAGTGATGGTTCATTCCATCAGTATTTTCGTCATTCCAGTACTGTCAGTAATATTGACCGTGTATAGGCCCCTTTACAATTACTCGGCATCTTACAGCATTTTTCTAGTAAATGTACAATAATAATTTAAAATAATTAATGACCCGTATTTTATCAATGAAAGAGATTATTCCGACTTCAATATCTTTACTGTCTTTTGTTGTCTTTCAGAAAATTATACGAAAGAGAAACACACACATTTTCAACCGACTTCAAAAACTCGTCTGTATTTTTTTTTGTGTGTGTGTATGTTACGCGATTACTCCGTCAATTCTGAATCAATTTTGATGATTCTTTTTTAGATCGGTAGAGCATACTTCAGAGGTGGTCCTATAAAAAATATTTTGAAATCATCGCAGCACTTTTTAAGAAAAATAAAAAAAACAGTTTATAAAATCACTTATTAACTGTTTTTTTTTTTTTTTTTTTTTTTTTTTTAAAGTGCTACGTTGATTTCAAAATATTTTTTATAGGACCACCTCTGAAGTATGCTCTACCGATCTAAAAAAGAATCATCAAAATTGATTCAGAATTGACGGAGTAATCGCGTAACATACAAAAAAATACAGATGAGTTGAGAACCTCCGTCAATTCTTAATCAATTTTGATGATTCTTTTTTAGACCGGTACTTCAAAGGTGGTCCCATCAAAAATATTTTGAAATTAACGCAGCACTTTTTAGGAAAAAAAATAAAAAATAAAAATCACTGTTATATAATCTTCTATAATTTGTTTTCCTTTTTTGTGTCATTGTTTGTCTTTTCAGTTTATAGTTAAACCAGTCACTTATTATTAGTTATTCACTCGAGTGGTTTTACAGTGGCTATTGAAAATCCCTTCAATTAACGAAAAGTTAAAATTGATTTGTAAAGTGGAGAAATGTGAAAGGAGTTGGGCGTTTGTTGCTAGTAAATTCCGAATTCCGCGTAGTTCTCTTTCAACCATCCTAAAGAATAAAGAAAAGATTGCCACTGGTGGAAGGCGGTAGGTCTACTTTTAGGCACCCTCAGAAAAAAGCGTAACCAATGATAAATTGGTACGGGGTATTTAATTTTCTATATCAATGATTTTATATGTATGTACAAACAATATACACATAAATGAAAAATATACGTAATGATTTCAACTCCCATTTTGTGTTCAATTTTCCCAATTACATGAAGGTATGTGGAATGATAACCTCGATAAGTCTTCGTTAAGAAACTCGAACTATTTTTCATGGTAGCTTGGAGATCGAGAATTGACTATATAAACAGAAATACACTCACCACTAAAAAGTGAAAAATAAAAATAATTTTTAGAGAAAAAAACAAAACCGACTTCAAGATTAAACCTGCATACACAAACTTAACTAAAAAATAAAAAAATAATATTTTAATTGCTTCAAAACAAAAACTATTAAATGAAAATCAATGAAATTATCGATACTTATATACCTATTCACAATTTATAATCAGTTATTTTTGGAGTCGGTGCCAACCAAAACAAACATAATTTGAAAAGAAATTGTAATCGTAAAGATCCTCCCACTGTTTCATCACCGCCACACCGCTGTCTCCGGCCATTCGAAAGTTTATTGTAAAGGCAGGATTAAACTGCCCTTCTTGGCTGGCACCTACTCCAAAGATAACTGGTCATAAATTGTGAATAGATATATAAGTATCGATAATTTCGTTGATTTTCATTTAATGGTTTTTGTTTTGAAGCAATTAAAATATTTTTTTTTATTTTTTAGTTAAGTTTGTGTATGCAGGTTTAATCTTGAAGTCGGTTTTGTTTTTTTCTCTAAAAATTATTTTTATTAAAACATTGGGGGTATAAAAAGAATGCAGAAAAAACACTTTTCTCTATTATTTCCTTAACTGTCGTCGAAAGAAGTGGACAAACCGAAATTTGGCACTTTTCAGTAGGAAATGTTTGATAGTTTTCCAAAATCCTGTAATTGTTTTTAAACACCATTTGTGCCATAATAGATGCTTTAAAGCCTTATTAAGTTGCACAACTTAACCATTTTTACAACGCTACAATAGAGCTTAGGAGGCATACATAACTCGTTTTAGATAATTGGAGTTATTGACTTCTTCACGATAACTTAATATCAAAATAAATTAAAACTTTATTAATTTATTTAATCTTTAAAACGATTATTTTAAATAATCGTTCCAAAATAACCTTAGCATAAAGTTTATTTTGCTATTCCTATAGGATAATTGTTTTCGATTTTTATCGATATACTATGAAGAACGATTATAGATGTTATCCGTGATCCTGATGAACCGTGTACCCACGGTCATCGGTTAACGACAACCTCTTCACATTCGGAACCGATTGAAGGACCTAAAAAAAACCGTCACCAATCAATAAACCGAACTCACACGTGACTTGGTTACGTCTTGTCATGGACTGTTCCACTCCAGGAGCTGAACTGTAACTGGAGGGACTGGAATCTTCCAGCGATTCTGCGAAATATTTCCTAGATGTCTTTATTACAGTTATTCGAAGTAAATTTACATCATCTAAATTACTGTGTGTCAAAAATAAACGGTTGCATTTTAAATAATTCAGTATATAATCAGAAAGCGTATGGTTTAAAGCTTTTGAATATATGTAATTTAAGATAAAATGTATTTTTTTTTCTTCTTATCCTTTTTAGACCAATATTAGGCAGGCACGCAGATTTCTATTTAATCACTTCAACCATATTTTTCCGTCAGTATGTTGAGGTTAGATGTTTTTATATTTATTATGTTTATTATAAAAAAAAAAAAATTATTAATTTATTTGTGCCTTTGAAGAGTTCAACTATCTTTCTTTTTTTGGTAATTGATTAATGCGAATTAATACGTTTAATGATAAAATAAAAACAACAGTTTAAAATTGTATGTATATAATGAATTATATATATTGAATTACAGACAATCATTGAAAAAGATCAGAGAAGTTCATTCATTAACACCTCCAACGATCCCACCATATCGCGTACTCCATAAATATTTATGGCTGGATGAAGAGCCATATATATCAGCTGTCGTGGTTCACCAGATTGCTGTGTGAGCGGGCGCGGGCTAATCTGAAGCAATACCTTGTAAAGATTAACAATTCTAATAGATAATAGATAATATTATAGATAATAGATAAGATTAGGTGTAAAAGGACGATCCGGGCCGGAGGACCATAAATCCGCCGCAGCCCCCGGCCAATAGCCTTCAGCGGCTCGTAAATGTTCTAATAGCGCGGCCCCGCTCCCCTTCAACCGTTAAAGTCGCTCTCTGTTGGCGTCAATTGTAAACGGCTCGGGTTTTGGTCAAAACAACACGTGTCTGTTAATGTTTGTTTACACTTTGTACTGTGTCGTAAAATAGAGTGTATTGTTTGCTACCTAAATTCTAAAATGTCTAAATTATTCGAAAAATCTTTTACAGTGTGAAAAGAGTTTTCATTAAGTCTTTAAAAGCGGTTTGTTGTTTCGAGCTTTTTTTAGTGTTAGTCAAAAATAATGTTAGCTATGCAGAGATATAGTAGGTGTGTTTTGTCACAACCATTAAAATAAAACCATATGTTTCAGAAAAAATTATAAATATGTTGGTGAGATTTTAACTATTTAATGCTATTTTAGACGTAATAAAAAATAAAAAAAAGAAGTTATTATCTATTAAAAAAAAAAGTTAAAATATACTTTCTCATTCATAAAGCCCTGTTTTATGCAGCTTAAAGGACCTTTTTTGCATTTATTTGTGTACGAAGGACCTTTCCATGGTTGATCTAGACGTTTAATAAACTGGAAAATGTTAAGGAACCAGTTGTCTTGTACTAGTAAGTAGATTTAAAAATATCAATAATTCATTTTAGTCAATGATAGGGTTTTTAACATCAAAGATAATTAGTATTTCACTAAATATTAGTCATTTCATATCTTTAACTTTTCACTTATTATGCCAGTCATTAAAATTAAGATATGTTGTTTGTATTTATAATAATAATAATAATAATAATAAAAATTATCTATTTTGGGTCATCAAGTTTAATAAACGGTTCATTATAGATATGATTAACAACCGCAAATAATTTGCATAAAATACTGACAAGTGCAGTCATTCATCCCTTTCAAAATTAGATAAACCTTTACCCTTCGTCGTAAACCTACGACTTCCTGTCCAACAGTATCCTTTAATAACATTCCACTGATCCCTGTTGAACAGATCCGCTACCTAGGGCTCCAACTAGACAAACGTTTAACTTGGAATCCACACACAAGACTAAAAAGACAGGAAACTGCTCGTCGTTTTCGACTTTTTCAACATTTACTAGACAAACGTTCCATACTTCCGATATTCTACAAAAGACTCATTTACATGACAGTTATCTATCAGACCTATTTGGACATATGGAATTGAGCTTTGGGGCTTCACCAAACCATCTAACTCATCTCGTATCCAATCCTTGCAATCCAAAATCCTGCGAAAAATCCTTAATGCTCCTTAGTTTGTCACAAATAAACTTATCCATAAAGATCTTAATGTTCCATATGTTGCTGATTTAGCCCAAACCAGATACCTATCCTTTCATAGTAAACTCCGTAACCATTCAAATCCACTAGTCTCTCAACTTGCTTCTCATTCTATTCCTGACAACCCTCCGAGGCGTCTGAAAAGAAGATGGCCCCGGGACCTTCTCAAATAGAACTTTTATTGAAGTGCTACCAATGGGTAGTTGCTTCACAAGCATTGTCATTTTATTATTTTTGTCATTATCACATTTACTGGATGTATGTTTTTATGTACTGTTGTAAATTTCAATAAAAAGATATAAAAAAAAAAAAAAGATAAAAAAATTAGATAAAAATAATATTTATTCATATGAAACTAAATCTTATGTATAAAATATTAAATTATATTCACAGAAAAAAACGAATTAAAATCATAAACAGACAATGAACAGGGCTCCGACCGTCAACAAAAAGACCCGTAATTTCATCTCAATTTATTTACGATAGAATTGAATGTATATTTCATATAATTATCTAAAATATATTTCGAAATTTATTTTTTAAATTAAAATTAGGAAATTTATCTTTCCTTGACTTTATTTAAAATCGTAAATGATTAAAGAAAAAGCAAAAAAAGACAACAAATAATATTTTTGTTTTTAGAATCAATCTTTTCAATAATTTAGCGCTAAGGCATTTGATTGTGTATTCCAATGTTAATAATCACTTTCCGAAGCAATTTATTCTAATTTCCGCTAGTGCGGAGAATATTGTCATAAAAGCATATGTGTTTTTTAATTATTACAAAAAAGTATATGTAGGTATGCGTATAAATATATTTATACATATCGATTTTTAATTGTTTGTTCGTTTCTTAATTGAATATTCATGGGTCCTAAATGCTTAAGAGTAACCATCAAAGTCTTTACCATGCAAATATCCCGCTGAAGATGGTGGAGGTGATAAGAAGAGATTGGTTGGGGGCATCGACTAGGCGCCTCCGTACAGTAGATGGTCGCAGATAGATGTCCGTAGATGGAGGATTGGTCTCATCTGCTTAGTATTCCGATCACATCTCCTCTAGAATATAATTCCAATCCTCGTCCGGTTCTGCATTTAATCAAATCCTCTTTTTTTTACCGACCGGAATCGAACCAAATCAGATTAAGACTAATAATATAAAAAAAAAGAAATTAACTTATTTACGATTATATGCCTCTCTCTTGTTACAATCTTCTATGCTCAGATATATATTCAGTAGTAATGTGTCAGAATTGATAAGTTTCGATTATCAATCGTCCATTTCCTATCAGATAAATTAATCCCTAAGGTGGATTGTTCACTCTGTTTGTAATACGTCTACAAACATTTCTGCAAATTCTTGCTTACATTAGCTTAGTATTGTGAACACGAAAAAAAAAAAAATTCATTATCGTCATATTTTGCTGTATTAATGGAGAATAGGTAACCATGCTGCAGAAGTCCATAATTTTTTTTTTACTGTTTATGGGGGTGATTTCTTAACCAAACGCGATTGACAAAATTGGCTTGCCTAATTTCGTTCAGGAAATTTTGACATCAATGGCGGTCTGGTCGCCCACAAGATATTGTCATCAGGACAAAACAATTGATTCAACTTCGCAATAAGCAAAGTTAAAAAAATCAATTTTAAAAAAACGCCTAGATCTAGCAAATTGAAAGTGTGTTGTTTTCCACAAGGCAACGATAGGCCCTCACCTCGTTGGCCACTCGCAATAAATTATTAAGCTTTCGATGGGACCTTTTGCCCCACCCTCCGTATTCACCAGACCTAGCTCCAAGTAGACTACCACTTATTCCGTCCCCTGCAGAACTCTGTGATTGGAAAGCAATTTCAAAACGAACAGGACATCAAAAACCACTTGGATCAGTTTTTTGACAATAAGTTTATGAACGTGGTATTATGCAATCGGTCGAAAGATGAGAACAAGTTATACTAAATAATGGTGAATATATTGTAGATTAAAATAAATTTGATGTCTATTATCCACAGATTTTTATTTCACCCTTACTAATGTTTGATTTTTGGATAATTCAAAATTTCTATTAAAACGATTTAACAATGTATTAACCTTCAAATTTAAATTGTTAATTTCTGCGTTGTGACAAATTGATTAAGTTTTATATCTCAATAAGGCCTTAATTTTTTTTTTTTTTTTTTTTTTTTTTTTTTTTTTTTTTTTTTTTTTTTTTTTTTTTTTTTTTTTTTTTTTTTTTTTTTTTTTTTTTTTTATTTATTGAAATTTACAACTATGCAAATATGTACATAAAGTAAATGAGCTGATAACGATTAAAATGATATGTAACAACTTGAAAAGAACTACTCATCAGTAGCACTTCAATAAAATTCTACTCTTGAAGATCTCTAGGCCATCTTCTTTTCAGACCATCTTCAGACGCCTCGGAGGATTATCAGGAATGGAGTGGGAAGCAAGTTGAGAAACTAATGGATTTGAGTGGTTATGGAACTTACTATGAAAGGATAGGTTCTGGTTTGGGCTAACTCAGCAACATATGGAACATTAAGGTCTTTATGGATAAGCTTATTGGTGACAAAGTAAGGGGCATTTAGGATTTTTCGAACGATTTTGGATTGTAAGGGTTGGATACGAGATGAATTGGATGGTTTAGTAGAGCCGCATATCTCGTCTCCGTACGTCCAAATATGTATAATAACAGTATAATAATAAGTCTTTTTTAATGAATTGGGAGGTTTGACCTTAATTTAATAGTATTTTTAGAGTAATTACAGGATTTCGGAAACGATCAAAATTTCCCAACTGAAAAGAGCACAATTATTATCAATTATCCACTTCAAAGCCAGGGATACAATCGCAAATAAAAGTAGCGTTATAACATTTACTTATACTAAAAGAAAAATTATTTTATCATTGAAAATATTACTAACGATTTTCATTGGTAATGGAGGAATTGTACAACTTGTGGAGCGGAAAATTGAGACTGGACAGTTAACAATAGCGAAGGGCAGTCGGACACAGAGGACTATAATAGGATGCTCGCTCCTCGAGGCAGAGACAGTCGTACGGAGCGGGAATCGAAAATGCTCGGAGATTTTCCATGCCTTTCTTCTAGGGAAATCTTACGGCTCGCGGCAGGTGGTCCAGTAACGGAGTTAGCTCTTCAGCCGTAGAACACAAGCAGAATCCAGAATATTTTTCTAGGGTAATTCTAACAAAATTATGCTAAAGTTGGTGAATTCTTCTTTCTGTAATATCAAAATGGTAGTCTCATGTGTATGTAATATTAGCGACCTTTCGATATTAGCGCCAATCAGGTTAAAAAATATATGTATTAATAAGAGAAATGAAATAGTAACCAGTTAATAGCATAAGTTACCTACAACATATAATCGGTAAAATCACTTCAGAAATTTTTTACCGCCGCTGTTCTGGAATGAATCATTCAAGTAAGCTACTCATCGGCGCGTCGAAAGGTCTCGGTAAAGGCCGGATTTTCGAGACTGCAGTGTACAGTAGAAACTCGATAATTCGTCATGAGTGGGAGAGAGGGGATGACGAAATAACGGAAATGGCGAATTGCAGAATTTTGATTGTAAAGTAACAAAAAAGCGATTTGTAAACTATATAATTGTAATGTTTTTGCAATTTATTGAATGTAAAAACGAACAGATGAACATTATACACATTGGACTTGAGTGACAATGACAAAAAACGGTAGACACTTGCCGCATCCCATCAGGTGTGAAATATCTGATTCATATTGCTGCTCGAAACCACTCAATGCACCTAGTTAACATTTCCTCTGCTTCTTTGCATAGAATAGTGGAAGAATTAGAAACGTCATCGTTATCATATTTTCATCACTAGCTTCATTTTGAGCACTCAGCCTTTGTTCTATAATTCCATTGTCATTTAAAATTTCATATACTATATCCGTACTATCCATGTTTAACCAGCTGCTTACCTCTTGCTTATCTTTTCTCATTTTATAAGATTATTCTGTTATAAAATGAGAAAAGATAAGCATTCTGATTATTGTTTTTTTTTTTCTATGAAATGATTTTCAAAGTGTATAAATATTGGTGTATTTTTAGTGACAAACCAAATGAAGCGGTTAAAAAAAAAAAAAAAATTTTCTCATTTCTCCTAGAGTCTTTACTCTACGCCTCCTTATTCCTTCTATATGGTGGATATAGGAGGTTCTTGTCCTTCCTCTTGGTCCTTTTTCCTCCAGCTTCACTTCCATAGTTTTTATAAAGTCTCTGTGGTTGTCCATACGGCAGACATGTCCATACCACCTCAAATGTCTCTTCTCCAGAGTCTTCCTTACCGGACAAATTTTCAGGTCCTCTCTAATCCTGTCGTTCTGGACACAGCCTCTCCCTGTCTTCCCTGCAATTCTTCTAAGAAATTTCATTTCAGCTGCAGTAACACGGCTTTGCAGCCTCTCATTCACAACCCAGCTCTCCGCTCCGTAGAGAAGTACTGGTAAGAAAACAGACTTGAATAGGTTGAGCTTTGTATCTTTTCCTACCTCTCTTTTCCCAATTACAGAATTGCAGATCTGGTAGTATACAGAATTTGCCTTAGAAATTCTGCTTGATATTTCTGAATCCACTTTACCAGATCTACTGATTACTGTACCGAGGTATGTGAATTCTGTTACCACCTCCATTACAGATAACCTGGACATCTTCGGGGGTTCTACCGACTTGAAGAACTTTGCTTTTTTTGGTATTAATATTCATACCCTTTCTCTTCAATTCTTCATCCCACTCTGTTACTGCCTGTTGAAGTTGTTCTGGACAGTCGGCTATAAGCACTATGCCGTCTGCATAAAGGAGAAATTGTATAATGACAGGATGTAAGTTCCATTGGCCCAAATGCATTCTTTCTGTACGTCCCTTGCAAATAGACACATCCTCAAATTTTAATTAAACTTTTCCTCTATGTTTAATATTCTTATTTACTTTTTCCATTGCCTCTCAAAACCTTAAGTACCTATTAAATCTCTCTTTATTTGCCACTCGCCGCCTATGACTGTAATATTTTGGTTAAGAAACAATGATTTCTATGGAATTTTCGAACAGAAAAAACAATTTTAGTCTCTGTTTTTTAAATAACAATACCTGAATTATATTAATCAGGAATTAAGAAGACAGTGTAATCCTCAATGAAGTAGTAGACTAAATTAGACATTAGACACCCTCGCCACCAGAGCATGCAGAAGATAGTCAAGAGATCTGCATATGGCGCTGCAAGATGGCCGCCCTACTGTTTCTTATCCCCTGCTCAACTGCCTGGAAAAGATAACAGTTCTGGAACAGTAGCTATCAGTACTGGAGAATGAAAAACTGTAATGCCTCTATGGAGAAGTGTAATGGCTCTATGGAGGGCATTCTAACATTATGCTCGTTTCTCTCTTCTGTCACAATTCTGCATTATGTAATGCCAAAACGGTTTCAGCTGGGATACCGCTTGAATATTTTTTTTTGTGTCAATTTGAAGCACTTTTAGGGAAAATAGTGGTTACATATACTCGTCCCGGAAGAACGGGAATACAATAACGAAAAACGATTTGAAGCAATTGAATTATTTTGAAATGTCACTTTTTTGCTGGCATCCTGGATCAAGCTAAAATGTTATAGGGATTTTTATAATGCTAATTTCTACAAAAACATACCATAGCTTATGTATTTATGACCACGAATAATAATTCAATTTAGCATCTTTATATCAATGGGCAAAAGTTCTGCTCGACTTAATTTGACTAAAATATAATTTAAATTAAATGATTTTTTTCTTGATATTGCCAAGATTAGTTTGCTCTCCTCTTTATATTACAAGCACTGGTACAATAACAACCCTCTTCATCATTACTTTTAAACATTTTCACTTAGCAAGAATACGATTTATCTTTTATATTTTATCTTATCTATATATAAAAAAACAATTTTGTTTGTGATCACTAACCACGAAAACTATTAAATTTATATGTACCAAATTTTAACTAATTTATCTTAATAGTTCAAGAAAGGTTTAGTAATAATAAAATTTACTGATTCTCAATTAAATTGTTTTTAAAAATGCGATAAATATGTATAATCCAGTGATGCTTGAAAAGCGATCAATAGATGGCGGGCGAATTCTGCAAGAGAGGTTACAATGTCACTATCTAGAGCTTGAAATTAATTACTAACAATAATTGGTATAAGATCTCTCCTGGATGATGTTATCTAATAATTAAATAAGAATTGTCTGTTTTCGTTTAAAAATTCATGTTTCAGTAATAACTTCTCAGAAACATTGGGAACAAGGTTATTTAATTCTCAAACTGTTTCGTTGAACAGCCGTCGAATGGAGAGTGTTTTAAACAGCGAAAGTTACTGTTTGTTTTGAAATCGATTTTTTTTTTCTTAAGTTTGACTTGTCATTAGAGTAGAGTTTACATCTGAATTTTTCAATTCGGTTGAGTAACTTCGTGCGCGACCTGTTTACATCCACCCCGCATTAGCCAAGTGCCGGAGTTGTAATTACGCCGGAAGATTACCAAGTGCGCGGGGGCTAATTGCTCGAATTAACGAGAGCCAATGCAAACTGTTACAGTTGCCTGAAGATGGGCTCAATCGTTTCGGAAACATTTCATGTCGCTAATAGCTACATAATAGTCGTTACAGGAATCGTTTAGCCGTCTCCTCTCTTAGTCTTATTGACATCGATTATTATATCGATAATTTTCTAATTATTTCATCGAAAACAGTATAAACAAATGTGAAAGCATAAGTAGAGAATGTGTCTAAATATTTTGAGCATATCTCTGAAGTAAGTAACTGTTTTTCGGACTACTGCAACATCTACTAGACAAGCGTTCAAAGCTTGCAATAAATTACAATAGACCTATTTACATGGTAGTAATTAGACCCATTTGGACATTCGGAGTTGAGCATTGGGTCTCCACCAAACATTCCAATTCTTCTCGTATCCTATCCTTACAATCCAGAAGCCTTCGCAAATCCTCATTGCTCCTTATTAGGACACAAACAATGCCATCAATAAAGATATTAATGCTCCATATGTTCCACATGTACAGATACCTATCTCTTCATCATAAACTCCATACCCACTCGAATCCACTAGCCTCCCAACTTGACTCACAGTCATTTTCCAATAATCCTCCGAGGTGTTTGAAATGGCCAAGAGACCTTTTGATGTATAACTTTTATTGAAATGCTAATAGTGGCTAGTTCTTTAGATGTAGTTGACATGTCCTTGTAATCATTTTCCTCAAATTTATGTGTTGTGTATAATCCATATAGTTGTAGATAACAATAAATAGTTATAAAAAAAAAGTTAACTGTATAGCATGTTTACTGAAAAGTAGGGATGTGTCTATTCTAAAAGTTAACTCTCGGTTCCATCGGTTCTTTTCTCAAGAATCGATGATCTAAAGTCGATTCTTTTGAACCGATCGTTACCGCAGACATTGAAAATATAATTGTGATATATATTTGTTATTATTATACATCAATTCTGCTCCTAACAACCAAGCCTCCTCGTACAGAATTAATACAAATCCCTTGCAACAGCAAGCTAAACTTTAGTTTGTTTTTAAGACACTCATGTGTTATTGGAATATTAAGAAATTAGATAATCAAGGAAATAATGCCACTCAGATAAAAATACCATTTTATTAAATATTTTCGTTATTCTTAAGGACGATATGTCCAAGAATAAAGATTATTTACAATTTTACAAGGCGTAAAAATCAGTTTTCGAGCCTTAATATTCAATTAAAACGAATCCAATGGATCTACAATGTTTAGTGGAAGAGTTTAGAATTATTTTTAGTTCCTTTATCAATAAATGAAACCTTCGGATGATTACCTTCGTAAATAAGGGTTTGAGAATTGAAGTATATTATTGTAAATTGCCTGAATTATAGTTAATAACATATATTACAGGCTATGGATAGGAAATGGTACTAGCCGTTTACTTATTTATTTTTTGAATTATTATCGTGTTTTTTTTTTGTCGATTTGTTTTTCTTGTTTAGCTTATTTTTGGATTATTTTTTGAAGGAATAATTTATTTTTAAATGGAGCTATCGGTATCAAGAATCGAAAAATTTTGGTCCGGACACATCACTGCTAAAATAAAATGTACGTAATTTTTCTATTAACATAAATCTATGTTCACGGTATATGTGTTATGTGATATATAAGTGACGTTAATCCACAGAATTAAAGACTATGATAAACAAAAAAAAAAAATAATAAAAATTATAATTTAAATAAACTAGAAAAATACGCTTTTATAGAAAACCTAAGTGTGGTGAACAATTTTAAGCATTCAGAACTTTTAATTTTTTGAGTTCAAGGTTCGAAGCAAATTTCCCTGTAATGTTTGCAACACAGTTTATCCCAAATCAACCAAAACTTTGACATATCTCAGAGTAGGAATGCGTAAATTTTTACTTTAAAAATCCTCTCTTGCATAAAATGTAACTAAATTGAGAACATCAGAACAGATGTGTGCAATTATTGTTTTGTCATTGGTCCTTGAAAATTCTGCAAATTTTCAACTTAATGAGATTGATGGAAATTGGTGAAAATTCATGGTATTAATTGGTAAAATCATTTATGGTAAATCCTAACTAGATAGGGGAAGGTGCTGTACCCAAAGCACAGAGGTACCAAAAACCAAAAACTGTACCAAAAACCAGTGGACATTTTTAATTAAGAAAGAGTGAGAGGAGGGAAATTGAAATTGTTAGATTGGTAGTTCTGCAAGCATCTCTCTGCTGTTGTGCATCTCGTGTGTTTTCAAGATTGTCAGATCAACAGTTTAGTAGAAATTATTATTTTTAAGTTTTTTTCTTCCGAATCCTGACCAATCCAACCAGTGATTTTAAATTTTTTAAGACCTACACTTAGAAATTTTCGAGGCAGTAATATTTCATTGGGTTGTCCGATAAATATGTCATAACTTCATATGTTTTCATATCAGTTATCACTTACGGGTTTTGTGAAACAGAGCTTTCCGCACAACATGGCGTTCAGTTGTACCTGTGGACACTATTGCCAGCTGAACCTGTGGACAGATGGTTAAAGTATCCTCAAGTAAAACAGATTTTTCTTTTCGTTTATTAATTCATTATTTCAATTATAAATATTGCGGAAAAGTTTGATATAAAAGGTATCCCAAATTTGGATACCTACTATTCGTATAATCTTTTATTTAAGAGGAGAAAACTCGCTATTCACTATTTATAACAAACTATTCAACTAGTGAAAATGGTGATTTCACAAATGTGCTCTTGGCTGATCCATCAAGCAAAGATTGTAATTTTTTGGATGAATTGATGAATGATTATTATAACAAGGTAAAGAAATTGAAGATGAAGAAATATATGTTGGTAGCTATGTTTTGTGTTGTAAAGCATTTTATAGCTTTGATAAAAGAAAAAGTAGACTCGTTCACGTTCAACATTTCCTACTTGAAGAAAATTTCATCAAATGATAGAACCTGGTAAATAATAATTATAGGTACATAAAAGATTTATTTTTGTTAAAAGGTTTAAAAATAAGTTAAGTTTCTTTTTACTTTCCTACGCTAAATTTATTGTTGTCACCTTTCTAGTCGGCCTTCTGGTTCAATAATCAAGTCGACTTTTTTTGTTTAAATATTCTATTTTGTTTAGTACATTTTATAAAAAATCGTTCCTGATGTGTTTCTCTAAGTATTATTTCAATTATCCCTATAAACCAATGAAGAAATGAATGTCCATTGGTACAACCACTAGTGTCCACAGGTAGAAAGGGGGAAGGTACCTATGGACACTAATCAGTAAGTTACAAAACATTATTTTCTGTCAAAATAAAATCACTTTTCAAAATAAAGACACCAGGGTTCGATAGCCCCTTAAATTTCTTATCTAATGGTACAATAACCACTAAGTTAAATAAAGAAAAATTTATAAGTGAAAATTGTCCACACGTACAGAAAATTGAAAATTGTACACCTTCCTCTATTATAAATATTTTTAAAACCATGTAAATATTATTAAATCCAATAACGTAATTAAAGATACAAAAAATTACAAAGTTTAGCGGCAACGTGTGATCATGTGGTCGATTCTTAATCTCCTTAGCACCTTGAGACCAAGGTAAGGTCATGCTCACCTCGAAATCTCGAAACATCGATTGTTAGGCCTGTCTATTCTTTACCCCATAAATATTTAATACTATTAATGAAAAAAAATCATAGTAAATATAAACAATGTTGTTCTTGTATCTCAAAACATAAAGTGAATCAGAAAATAAGTTTATTAGAAGTTAAACAATAAAATATAATCATTAATACATACATTACTCAAGTTGAGTGAGAGAGAAGTACTTTTTTTTTAGATAAAGTTTTTTAGTATTTGACACCATTATTTATAACAATAATACTGTATAATTTATTTTATTTAAATGAATTGTTATGATGTTGTAAATAAGTAAAAAAATAAATCATTTTTAGACCCTGAATAGTTATGTAATAGAATACATTTTATTATATATAATATATATTTTCTGGTTGCGCATACCAGATGAAGGTGACAGGACTGGTTTCGAAACTCGGGAAGCTGGGTCGGACGAGTCACTGGGTAGAGGCCAGTAAACCAACACCCGATGTAGGGGCTTAGGGCTTCCCCCTGCGAGAAGCCAGACAATTTGTTATCCAACAAACATAGGCTTTCATAGCTACAGACCTTTTTATAAACTGTAAAATCGTCGAGGCTATCGAGAAAAAACATAGAGATTTTGTCATTACAAAATCGTTTAATAATAATTTCAAACTTTTTAATATCCAAAAAGATAATTAAAAAAAACTGCATTGGTAAAAACTACATAAATTTTATTTTTAAATACCATATATGTACGTATATAATATCTAGTCAAAGCGATGTTATGCAGAAACTAGCGAAGAAATAAATATCATTTATTTATATATTTTCAATTATTGTTTTTTTTTAGCATAACTCCTTATATTTCAATTTTTCTTAGGAGTTATGCAAAAATAAAGGATAATTGAAAAAATAGAAACCATTATATACTTCTTTATTGAAGAAATAATCATTAATCTCAATTCTATTGATAGTTATTGACTCCTTTAACAAGACAAGAATTCCAAGTGCGAAAAAGAGAAGGGTCCAGAATCTTCTAATATAGAACTCTAAGCAAAGTGCTATTATTTTAATATTTGTACATCTAATTACTTCTAAAAGAGCTTATGGAATAAAACCGCTTTAAAAAACAAATTAATTAATAATGATTAAAAAATGATTAAAGAAAAAGAATCATTGTAATATATTTTACATAAATATAATTGCTATGTATCTAACAATTAAGAAGTTTTCATAATTAAAAGCAATGTATGCTTAGAACGAATAAATATTCTGTCTAGTTCTATATATATTTAATGAAAATAGTTCTGTATTAGGATTGATAAATTAATTGCCACTTCTATTGGAATTATTTTATTAGAATACTAGTTTCCAATGCTAAACATTCATCTTCAGCTCTAAAACATACAAAATTTTCAACGTACCAGACACTATGTTACATGGATTATATATACTAAAGTTTTCAAACATTTAAGGCAAGCAATCAAACATTGGTACTCTAACAGATATCTGAAATATATCCATCGTGGAAAGGGAAAGGGGCCAGCAGGTTAAATTTTTGTAGTTTGCCATGGGATATTACCTGTGACTCATTGGATTTTTCCGTTCCTATTGGAAACAAATTTAAAATAGGGCTATTGGAAACGTTTATCTGGTCATTTTAACAAAAATCTGGATCGGTTTTAAACGAATTTATTATCTGATAATTTGTGAACATTTAATTTTAGGCTGTTTTCTACTTGATGTATTACTCTTACTCCTGAGTTTTTATTGAATTTATTTTTAGTTCTGTGTTGACTGCAACTGTAGTTTTTTAAATTCAGCATTCTAATGCTTATTATATAAATATTGAAAGAAAACCCTGTGATACGGGGACAGCCATGGTACTGTTTGAATTTGAATCTATATAAAATTTATGTAAACATAAACGAAACGCACTTACCATTTAAGGTGTTTTTCATTCAAACCAGAATTTCAAAGATTTTTTAACAAAAAATGTCAGAGTAATAAGAATGGTTGGTAAACTTGGAAGTTGAAACTTCCTTCCCCTTCGATTCACTTCATCATATTGCTCCGGTCTAGTATAAATTGATAGGATCAGATCCGATGTTATCTTCCCATCTATCCCTTGGGCGTCTTCTTGTACGTTTATTGTTGATCACCTATTTAGTGATCCATTCATCCAATTTAAATTCAACCTGTGGATATCACAGGAATATTCCGACACATGTAATATTAAAACATATTGAATATAATCGAGTAGAGATAAAATTCACTTCCACTTCTTTAAGCTTTATAACATTTATAACATTTTTTCGAAACCTTTTAGCTTTTAGTCCAATAACAGCAAAAATGTTGAAGACATTAAAGGATACAGATGGAAATGAAAGATGTTGTTCTGTAAAATTGACCTCCTTTAGTGTGCATCAATATGCCTGATTTCATGCCTTACATTTTTAAAATATTAATCCATCGGTGATTGTTGCGTTGAAATAGGCAAGTACAATTAGTTTGAAAACGAATTCTGTGGCTTCAAAGCTCGATTTTTATCTGAAATTTTTGAGAAAAATTAGTTTCTTTGTGTCTTATCAAGACCTTAAAGTATCTATTTTGGGGAAAATTGAATATTTCGAGCAATTGTTGGATTTTGGCAAACGATCAAAAATTTGCAGATCCCTACGGCACAATTTTGACCAATCGACTTCCCAATGATAACTAGGGATCAAATCTGTATATAAAAATTACTGATGTCTGGAATTTTTAGATGTTTTTACAATTTATGTTAACCCTTAACATTTGGAGAAAGTCTTCGAATACAAGATTCCAATAGATACGGAAAATAATTTATCAATCCTAATTTATGTTTGTCAACATTTCTTGTTATTTTGTATTATCTTCAGATATGATCTATTAACACAATATCTTTTTATAAATATCCATGTTGTCTAGGATTTTATTAATTAACAAATGACGCTATTTCTAAAAATAAATTTATTTAGGTTTGATTGAGTTTGACTAAAGGATCAATAATGGATTTAATTTATAAGATGTTTGTTTATTTGTTTATTTCGTTTAACGTCACTTTATGCTGCTATGGCTAATCGGACGATGCTACATTGGGAGTCCTAAATTTTGCCTATCCAGGTATAATTAGGATAGGGATCTTTAACGAGTACCTGACATCGCACAGGCTCGGGACCCCCATTTTACGTCCCTTCCGAAGGACGGCATAGCTAAGGATTTTTTACTCCCTTAAAAAATCCTAAGGTCATCTGCCGGGCTGCGAACCCGCGATCTTGGGTTTAGTAGGTTGCTATGCTAACCACTACACTACAGGTGACCCCTTAATTTATAAGATAAAGAAATATACCAGTGTGCATTACTTTAATTTTTAGCCGGCGTTTTGTCACATTTCAAAATACTTATACAATAAGCATTATGGGAATGTTCAATGTCGTAATACCATTCTATATATCCAATAATAATTTATTCCCGTGAAATCGTTCTACCCTTACAAAATGACTTTTATCTAATTAATATGTCTACTTTGAGAGTCTTGAACTATTATTATTTTTGTTACATTTTGTCTTTATTCATTTTTATTCTGATAGTATTACCTAGATGGGAGCCAACGATCTTTTGGCCAAACTTAGACTTTATGTATAATTAATGTAAACCTATTTACATAAACTCCCATTCCGCAGTACTAAATGAAAGATGTGAAGGTCCAAAGGCTTTTAAATTCCTCAGATTGTCGTAAATCGTATGTAAAGCAAGTTGAGAAAGAGGTGGATTAAAGTATTTTTGGTAGTTTTTTTATGAAAGGATAGATATCTTGGGAAAATTAGTAACATACAAGTTATTAAGATATGGTGGATAGGATCTTATACGAATCGTATAAGATATTTAGGATTAGTTGAAACTGGGATAATAAGGAGCATAAAGAATGTAGTGATGTACATTTTTTTTTTTTTTTTTTTACTTTGAATATCTACTCACACCTGCCTATCAAAGTGATTACAATCAGTGAATTTAAGGAGATACTTAATTACCTGGCGTGAAAGGCATGAATGGGAGAAGCACCTTCTCCAAAATAGATTTTCGTTTGTTTTCTAACTTAGCTCAGAAGATCCATCAGTCATAGCTAAAAATTTTGTTTTAATTATCAATTTGAACAATATTTAAATATTTATATATAATTTTAAATGTAAAAATAGATATTTTGAATGTTAATTCATATAAAATAGTATATAGTATAATAACTTTGTATTAATTCCAAAATGAGATTAAGTTGTCGAGATTGTCCTCAAAAACTAAACGTGGTGTTGATTGAGACATTCGTAACGATTTGATAAACATTAAAGGTGCATACTTAGGGCAGGTGCCTCTTAATATAGTTCAGATATCATCATTCAATATCTTCATTCAAATATTTGTCGTACTTTATAAGGAGAGGAAGGTTCAGAAGGTACACAGGTACCGCAGAAGAACCCAGTTTATTGGAAGAAAAAACCTTATCTGAGCTGAGTGGGTATATCCCAATAGAACAGATCACCAATTAGTGAACGCTTTGTCGGCCCCATCGGCCCAATATCGACGGGGGACAGTTAGTCCAGGCTCAGCAACAGCTGTAAATATTTGGATACTCAAGTAGCGAACCTTTAACATACCGATCGGAAATCAACTAAAGGGAAATGTCATAATCAAGGCATCCGCTGAGGACAGCGGGTTGCGTGTCTTCTGTTCTTATATTGTGGTGATTGAAGATTTTAAAGTGTTATATTAAACGCAATATGGTTTAATATTAATGTTTATTTATTTGTCTTTTATAACGATGGCGAACACGCCGTACGAATAGTGTTACACTCAATATCATTACGTATTACCAATTACATAATATTGAAAATATAATAAAAAGAAAAATAATTAGAAAATATAACATTTTGATTTTGTTTTATCAAATATTTATTTCTAATATAAAAAAAAAAAATACAGGAAAGAAATTAGTCTAATATATCATTTTTTTTTTTTAAACATTTATAAAGTATTACAATCTGCCTTCAATGGAAAAGTAAGCAGTATGAAGGGCTTATTCCATTCCCACAATATGTACAATACGAAACAAATGAAAAAAAAAAAAAAAGAAAAAAAAAAGAGTCATACAATATATAAATAATATAAATAATCATAAAAATAACATAATATAAATAATTTTTATTATAATATAAAAATAGTTTATTGTACGTCCATCAGGAACAATTTCATGACGGATTACTCCTTCGTAATTCTTAAAAAAAAGCCTTTCTTCCTTTCCAGTCTGTCGTTGATAAAAAATACAAAACCTTAAAAATTAATAATTAATATAACTAAAATAATATAAAATATTTATTTAATTAATATTCAGTTATACAATAGCTGATGAACAGAAATAATAATCCAGCGACAGTCATTCCCATGTAATCAATTATACACAACTCATTCCAGTTCTGGGAACAGTGATTAGGCGAACCCTGTTACAGTAACCAAACTCTTCCTGGTAACAGGTTTCACAATTACTGTTTTTACTAACAGGACCGCCTGTTCAATCATTTAATTCAATACGGAAAAGAAAAAAACAAAATAATAAGCAAGCCGCAAATTAGAAAAGTACACCGAGAGAGCAATTTGTTCCGTGAAACAGCTGGAGACTGGCAGGTAGTTCCTCTGTGTTGCTGCCGGTTTGTCCTGTCCGTCACAATTAGAGGGAGTGTGTCCAACAACGAGCCACGTGCAGGAATATTGACTAGAATTTGTCTCCGCAGTACTAAGAAACGTTCAATTGTAAACACTTAACTAGCCATTAATTGGTAAAGGTAATAGAAATATATGGTTCCCCATCATCGGTTTAACTAATAGTTACAAAATAAACACACTTGCTACAGTGTTTAGATGTTATAAGTTGAACCTACGTAATGTTAAAAGAATAATTGTATCCCTAGTTTTAAATAACACAATACTTCATAATATATTATATAGTAAAAAACATTCAAACAATTTAAAAAAATACAAAAATAGAAATGAAAATTGTAATTATAAATTCTGATAAAAATACATTTTTCTTTTTCATTTTCTTGGCTTGAAGTTTCAGTCTGATTTAGGTGTTTAGGTTCTCATATATTTTAACCAGAGGGAACAAAATGGTTTAGTCGTATGAGGTACGCATGATGGTATAGAAGGATCAGTACAGTTACGATTGATGAATTAATTGCCACTTCTAATGGGATTGTTTTATTAGAAAACTAGTTTCGAATGCTAAACATTCATCTTCAGTTCTGAACTCCATAACCATTCAAATTTATTAGTATCACAACTTGCTTCAAATTCAAAGATAACCCTCCGAGGCTCCTGCAAAGAATATGATCTCAAGACCTTCTAATATAAAACTTTATTATAATTATGAAATAATTGATTGTTGTTGATTAATATAGTTTTTTTTTTTTTTTTTTTTTTTTTTTTTTTATTTTGAGCTCGGTGGCCTAGTGGATAAGGCACCACGCTAGAAAAGTGGAGACTCGGGTTCGAATCCCGACTGGGCAAATCTTTTCTCTTCAAAATAAAAAATATAAAACTTTATTATTGTGAAACTGTTATAACTTATAACAGTTACACATTTATTTGATGCTTTTATTTTATTTATTTTTTGTTATATTGCATTCAGTTGTAAATTTTAATGGATAACTATAACAAATAAAATAATCATAAATAAGGTTTTTATCCACCCCTAAACTAACAATAAAATATAAGAACATGGTATCGTACAATAATAAATGCATTATACTTTTAAATACATACCGCTGAGTAACAAAACATTTCTGTGGTTATTGTGGTTTGGCAAAAGTTGATATGTCATTTTATACTTTACAGATCATGATTTGCGTTTAGAGTATTTTTTTAAGCTACTATTTGATATGTCTATAGAAAAAGTTTTTCTGTAAAGTATAAAATGGTGAAATTTGAAATATCAACTTTTGGCAAATAAGCACAGATTTTCCAAATGCTAACGAAATTCTGAAAAGACCTATTAAGAAATCACTTGAGGTACGCATGATGATATAGAAGGATCAATAAAATTAGGATTGATGAATTAAATGCCACTTCTATTGAGATTATTTTATTTGAAAACTAGTTTCGAATGCTAAACATTCATCTTCAGTTCTAAAACATACAATAAAATTTTCAACACATCAGTACTATGTTACATAGATTATATATACTAAAGTTTTTTAAAAAGATAAGACAAGAAATCAAGCATAGGCACTCACCTTCGAGGTAACTAAAACACTGAAATTGTGAGAAGTAAAAGGGGGGCAGGTAGGTTAAGTTTTAGATTTACAACGGGGTTTCCCTTATGACTCATTGGGTTTTTCCGTTCCTATGGGAAACAAATTTAAAATTTTAGTTACCTCGAAGGTGAGTGCCTATGCTTGATTTCTTGTCTTATCTTTTTAAAAAACTTTAGTATATATAATCTATGTAACATAGTACTGATGTGTTGAAAATTTTATTGTATGTTTTAGAACTGAAGATGAATGTTTAGCATTCGAAACTAGTTTTCAAATAAAATAATCTCAATAGAAGTGGCATTTAATTCATCAATCCTAATTATATTAAGAAATATTTGTCACGCTTTGACATTTTTTTTTTAAAACATATTTTCTCATTATTTACTAATTTAATGAGCCCAGACCAAGGAACCGATCTGCATAGATCTTTTTATTTCGGCCTGGACATTTTCCAGCAGCCCAGAGCCGATAATTGTTTTCCACGGCTGGAGGACCCCGGAGCCTGTGGAGTTTCAATTACAGACTCGTAACCGCGCCTCGACCATACAAACGAATTGGAAACGCCGTTTCTTCTCCGCCGTATTAATGCAATATTTACCCGCCTGTAACTCGAAGCATTGCGCAATTTCATAAATGGTTAAAAGATAAGCATGTTATAATGAAATCAACTGAACCGTTGCAGTTCGCCTGTAGTCAGAGCTGGTTCCATAATTCAGCGTGAAAACCTTTTTAGATCGCATACTTTTGTCAATATTTCGATTTATTGAAATAGATTCATGTTTATCCCAGGTACAATACTGCTGGATAAAGCTTCTATAAAGCCAATCCCTGAAGAATATAAAAAAGAGGTACTATTCTTCGAACACGTCCGATAACGGTGACTAAGTGATGGTGGACTTTCGACAGCAAACAGTTGGGTCACGTAGTTGAATGCCCGCTCCCAGGTTGTGTTTCGGCAGCCATGAAGAAGGAAATTGTGGGAAAACGGCAGAGAAGACCCTCGGGCGACTCCATGGATCACGGACTACAAGGAACAAGGAGTACGCCCTGTTGGAACGCTGTCTTATTATATATTCATGGCGGGGGAACAGCATGTTCAATCAACATCATAGGCAGACTTTGCCGATCTGATCCTGCCCTGACAGGACATGGTCCTTAGGTAATGAGGATGTTCTCATCCTTGCAGGAGGTGAAGAGGGTAACATATCCTCTCTTTGGTCCTAGTACACCTTGACCTGACTTGATGAAACATGATCATACAACCAGGGGTTATAAATTCTATATTTTTTTTAAAGTTTTTCAAAAACAATTTTTATGTGGGGTATAATCAACGAAAAATCAAAGAAGAGTTGGTTTAATACTAGTAATGGGTCAACTAGTCAATAAAGCCGAATCGTCGGCTGTTTTTGTAGTCGACGAATAGTCGGCCATTTTGTTCATTTATATTTCAACATCGAAATCGAAATGAAACATATCCTTAATTGATTATACATTTTATTCTAGATCCATCTTTACAATTGGTTATTTATTCTAGAAATATGAACTACTAAAATACTACTGAAAACTGTTTCTGTTCCAATCTGTATCACATTTTAACCTATATCATCTTCATAGTTCAAGGAAGGTTTAGCAAAAATAAAATATAATGATTTTCGATTAATTTGTTATTAAAAAAGTGATAATAAGTAAATGACAGGAAAATTTGAACATTGACCGATAGGTGGCGAACGGCATTCTACATGAGAGGTTTCAAAGGTACAATGTTATATATAGCTTAGCATTGATAATAAAATTTTCATACTCTCAATTAAATTGTTATTAATAAAGCTATAAATATTTGGTGTGACATTAAGTGATCCCAATGAAGTGATATAAAATCGACCGCTATGTGGTCCGCCATTAAGCAACATAGTTTGTAATGGTAAAACTATTGAATCCGTCTTTACCAAATTTTAACTACATCATCTTCATTTTCCAGAAAGACTTACAAGAATAATAATTTAAATGTTCTGTGTTGACTGCCAGAAATTGCCACACTATCTATCATATACCTTTATGACACCTTTAGAAATTATAATCCTTCTAGATGAAATCAATAAAATGATATCTGCCGAATCAAATGTAGATCCTTTAATTTTCGAATATTGTATGTAAAAATATGATTCATGGCCCTTTTGTAGTAAGCACTGATAATACAGTCCATTATCCCCAAGAGTTTCTCAATAGACTCTATCCATCTGGATTACCAACTCATACATTAAAATTATAAACTGGATATCTATTAAGTAATCTTCAAACGCCTGATTAGATCAATTTTAATCAGATTAAAAATCACCGCTAAAAACGAAAATGTTATTGAATAAATAATGCTCAGCTACTTATTTCAGTACAAGAAAAAAACAAAAAAACTTTTTGGTTATGATACAATTCCAAATTTCACTATTAACTATCTAAGGTAACTAAAGTAAATTGCTGACTTTTGGTTTATTTAAAAAAAAAAAAATACTGGCAAAAAACATAAGCGCCTCGAACATTGCCGATGCCACCCGAATTCTAACCGAAGCAACGTTCGGCATGGCCTTCTACTAGACCTTTTTGCCAGCCAAATAGTCGGTCATTGGCTAGTTGTCCAAATTCATATTCGGACCATCTCTATACTCAATACTGAGATGATAAATCAAAATAAAAGTAGTACATCATCTTTTACTTCTTTATATCTTTCAAACAATCTTAACTATTTGGAGCTATCAGCTAAGAAAATCCTCTCTCTGTCTCGATAATTTATTCGTCTATCCATTTTTGGATCCTTTATTAATTAAATATTCGACCATATGGGCTAATGAAAGCAAGAAAATTATTACATTGTTACATGTTTTCGTTTAATAAGTATATAAATTTCATATAAATTTGTTATTTATGGTTTCAGGAGTGTGTACCAACGGCACAGCCCCCTCAGTCAGCAGTATAAACAGGATTTTAAGAAACAGGGCGGCAGAACGAGCTGCAGCGGAATTCGCGAGAGCAGCGGGGTACGGGATGTACCCTGGCTACTCCCCCTGGCCCCTCTGGGGGGTACCCCCGAGCAATGGGTACCCACACCCGGACCACACGAGGACACACCAAGGTACCTTTTTTCAGCTATTATATTATGCTGTTATTTATGAATTTATATAAAATTATGATAAAGTTATTTATTATTATTCAGATTATTTTATTCATCGATATTTTGATATGCTTATAGATCTTTATAATAGAAAAAACAACATTTTAGCTAAGCAATAACATATGATCAAAAAAACTCAAGCTAGGCGGTAAAACTGCATCTGTAGGTGTTTGGCGGAACCTAAATCTCTTTTCTCTCCATAATCTCTAATCATCCATGTCCACGTGGGAACCACATCAAACTGCAGCCTTGTATACGTAACGGGCCCTTTGGGAATACATTCCATTGAGGCCTTAATCCACAATGAATTGGAGGAAAATAAGAACGATGTGGAAAAACAACTTTTTTTTTTTTAAAGATTTTTTTACTTTGTGTTATAGCTAGGATTTTGTGAAAATATAATATCAAACTTAATCCCTCAAGATTTTTTTTAATAACAATTTTAGAGGAATCTGAACCATATGTGACAATTATATAAGAAACATGTATTTGTAAAATTTTATTGTTCCTCCCCGTTACAAGGATTCATTTCTTAGCTCACTAGTAAGTACATATATGCACGCTGTTCTGGACACTTTTCTTAATTTCATCTTCAGTATAATTAATATTTTTGAGCAGAGTAACAGTTCAAATTTTTAATGTTGGACCATCAAAATATCCTGCTTTCAATCGTAATCTGACGGACTTAATTTTGTTTTGTGAAGTTTTATATCATAAAATATTACTTATTTAAGTAATAAACTAAGTGAAATAGTTAACCTTATTACATCATATGTTTAATCATATGCATCCGTTTCAAGTTATGTTTAGAAGCCCAAATGTTGTCGTTATATAAACGTATTTATCTCTTAGCTCCTCTAAAAGCGAATGAACTTCATATTAAAGATGTTTGGAAAGGGGGGGAAGAGAGAAACATTGAAGAAACCGTCTATCATGAACGAGACACTCGAGAAACTCAACAATATCATCGATATTCTTAACAAAAAACAAGAGTTCTTGGAGAGAAAGATTCAAGCCGAAACTGCGGAGATAAAGAAAAACGGCCTTAGAAACAAAAGATTAGCCCTCCAAGCTCTTAAGAGAAAAAAGAAGTTCGAAATGCAATTGAAGCAGGTGGATGGAACACTTGCGACGATAGAGCTACAGAAGGAATCCCTTGAAGGAGCGAAGACAAACAATGAGGTATGCGAGACCCTTATGTTAGCATCGGAGGCGATGAAAGCTACACATAAGAAAGTCGATTTGGAACAGTTGCACGACGTAATGGATGAACTCAGCGAGCAACAGGAGGTGATGAAGGAGATCGCAGAAGCCGTCTCCAGGCCACTCGGTTTGGAAGTAGACGAGGACGAACTTGAGCGTGAGCTGGAAGAGCTGGAACAGGAAGAACTGGACAAGGAGATGATGGCCATCGGGATGGCTTCCGAGGATTTGCCGTCGGTACCTTCGGCTGCCGTGCCTTCAGCTCCTGCAACATCTTCTTCCCAACAAGAGGACCAAGAACTGAAGAATCTAAAAGAATGGGCATCGTGACTCGAAGAAACATTTGTTAACAGTTTTTGGATGAAACCATTGCCTATTTTTTTTTTTTTTTAAAGAGAGCACTAATATTTTTTACAAAGTCTATTAATGTTAGAGCGTGATTTTAATCGGACTTGATAAAATTTGATATTTAGCTTTTAAAACGACTGTAAATTGAAAGCTTCACCTTCACTCTGCTACGAATCATTGAAATAAATTACAACACACAATTAATTGATTTATAACGTTTTCATACTTGCAAATTGTAGTACAATAACATATGGATTAATTTAAGATTAAATTAAAGAAATTAAAGATCAATTTAAGATTTATGAATAGGATATTGTTTTTAAAAAAAATATTTACAATATGAAAAATTAATATTTAAAAAAAACTAGAAAAGCACACTTTTATAGCAAACCTACCTAAAAAGCTAAATGTAATGAACAATTTGCAGCAGTCGGATATTATACTTTTTAGAGTTCAAGGTTCCAAGCTAATTTCCTTGTACTATTCGTGATTTGTTTGCAATTTTAACACAGTTTATCCAAAATCAAAAAATATTTTTTTTTTTTTGAAATACCTCAGAGTAGGAATGGGCAATTTTTTACTTTAAATATTCTATCTTACACAAATTGTAATGATTATGGCAACTTTTTTTTAGTATATAACCATTTCTGTTTATAGACTCTTTAACATGACCAAAATTAACTTGTTGTGAAAGTTGGAAAAATTCTTCGATGTTTGACAATCGATTGTGGCTAAACGCCTAAATCAAATTCAGCTTTAGACGCAAAATTTAATAAACTTTAATTTTGTTAATAAAACATTTCTCGATTGAAAATATTTTTATATATATATATATATATATATATGGATACATTTCTTGACTGTTACTATTAAATGTTTAGTAAGGTTCTTGAGGTTCAGTCATAAAATAAAAAAACAACTATTTTGGCGACGTTTCGAGACTATATTGTTCTCATAATCATGCCCAACAGTGAAAAAACAGGTTACAATAAAATTATATAAGTTATACAAGTTATTTCAAAACATAAAGTTAGCTACAGTACTGGTAGGTATATAACAACATGTGTAGGGTAATAAAAATATATATATAATTACAGAATATAGAGGAGTATGAAGCTACTTACAATGTTACTGGTGGATATGAATAGACTAACAATTCTAGTACACAACTAACCTAGGGGAGTGAGTTTAAACAAACAGTTAACAAGGGTTAGTGGGGAAAACCCCTATTTCTTAAAAATTGAATTAAAAGGACTGTGTGGGTATTCCCAAAGATGCAGGTACAAAAATATTTCAGTGTAATATACTAATAAATGGAAGAATGGTTTGTATGATGTATATAAATGTAAATGTATATTATTGGTCTGAATGTATTAAGTTGGAATAACAGGTGTTAAGATTTAAAACGTCTGATTTTTTGTTTATTGCGCGATTTTTAAATTTTTCTATGGTTATCATTTCTTTAATATTTCTTAACATATAAAGAATAATATGCGTTACATATAAGTGAAGTTAATAAAAGCATATTAATAATCGATAATTCTCCTGCCAACATTTAATAGCATATGTTTAACATCAAGATAGCATGTGTTTAATAAAAAAATATATACAAAAATTATAACTAATTGTTACTTCTGTTTCAAAATTGTGCAACCCCCAGAAAAAAGCTTCGCTTGCGTTTCTAAATATATCGGTGGGCTTCAGAGCCATACTATAATTATTCTATTAATAATTTTATAAGTAATCGAAGATAAATAAATAAAATTGTATTTATTAAGATCAATGTATATTAATCCCTTCGAAGGGCATAAAAATTTATATAATAATTTAAAGTATTTAGTAGAATTATTTTACACCTTTATAAGATATAGTATATATCAGTTACCTTACAATTATGATTTGGAACTAATTTCCATCATATCATTCTAAAAACAAAATAAATACGATACAACAGATTATTATTATTTTAAATTATAACGGAATAAATATCTGTATATTATAAAATATATTTTTGTAATTCAATTAATTTAAATAAGAATTATAAATTAAAGGGGAACCGAGACACTTCCCGTTCAAAGGGAATGGGCCGACAATAAAGTGGCTGAACGACAAAGAGCCGATCTTTATATAATCGATAATTCTGGAGATCGATTCCCCTCAGACAACTGTTGGTCGAGATGAGGCATTATACACGAGTGGGGTGGGGAGGGGATAATAGCTAGCCAATAGAATAGAAGTAGGTAGCAGCTCGTGTTAAATCGTTTCGGAAACATCTAACAAAGGGACCGATAACTGGGAAATTGTCATGTATTATAGTTCCCTTTGGGATATATCGATAATAAATTGTATAAGTATCGAGTGTGGTCGCTATTGTGTTTGATTGTCATTTGTTAGACTTTGGTGCCTGATCTTCTTATTAATATCGACTAATAGACAGCTTTCGATATGGCCGGTCAATCGAAACAATATAATGCTACAAAATATACCCAAAAAATTACTTTTTACCGAGTTGTAAAAAGTATAAGAGCAGTTTTCGAGATATATGTGAAAGAAACTGAATATAGTGGTAAAATTTTATGATTTTATGCATTTTTCGCCGTTCCTACAAGGTAACTAGCAGATCATAACCAAGTCTTCAAAAAACGTTCATAAACATATTTACGTACATTACTACTTAAAGCTTTCATATTAAATGTAGTATTCAGTGTAATGCACCAAACTTTTTTCAGTGCGTCCTAAAACTGCTACTGCTCTTTAGAAAATAAAACTGCTCTATAGAAAAAAACATACACGATCTATTGTTTTTCCCAGTCAGGGAGAAACTGAGTATTTTTATGTATGGTTATGTCGAGCATGGTGGGTCTGGATGTGAAAACGAACCAGAAGGTATCAACAGACCAACGTAGTGATAGACAAAAACAAAATAAATATTCACTTTATTTTTCAAATTATGAAGCTACTGAAGATTTTACATAAACATTATTGATATACCGTGTATGTATTTCAAGAGTTACAGAACTCAAAAATCTTTATTTTTGAATTATCATCAGGGTTAAGTTCAATAGTCTTCAATGAAATGTCAAAAAATGTACCGAATTAATTTCAAATCCCATCTAATACAGCTCACTGGAAGTTGGGGTTAAAAGGTAATTTAGGTACACATTCAATATTTCATACAAGACTGTGCAATTTTACAATATTAATGCATATTTTTAGTTCTGTCATTCTTGAAACACATGTGGAATATATCGCACACAATTGGTTGCTATCTCTACACGTCAAAGCAGCGCCTAGGTTAAATACAACAAATATTTGTACTGTTCGATATTATCAAATCCTCTTTGGAGGGCTACTTGTGAGTCCTAGCAGGAGTTAATGCTACACTTTATAATAAAATTTATAAATTAAATATCGATACTAAGATTTTCGATCCTTAAGTATCGCTACTCATTCTTCAGGGCGGGAGAGCTCTTCAAGGCTTCGTTGCGCAGAACAACATAAATAGGTATCTTCGGCAGAGAGGGCTGATTAACGATATGTTTACGATGTCGTATATCGTAGACAGGCGTGAATGGGAGACTACCATATTTCGTACCGTTTTCGTTCGATATAAACAGCTCCAACGGTGGCACTGCTTCGATAATTTACAAGCGTGAGCCCTCCGGTGTCCGGTCTCTTGTAAATCTCATTCATCAGGAGATAATCCCGCTGAGTTGCGAGCTATACACACTTAGTCCGTATTTACATATCGATTCCAAATAAAAATAAAATATCTCGATGTACAATTATCGATATGTAGGCAAGCTGTGAAGAGAGAGCTCCTAGTGTGGATTATAATGCGCAACTCGCGTGCAACGGTTAACAATCCTTGTTGTATTCAATTATCCGGCCAGCATAAAATTAGAAGAAAGTTTCTGATCATTCTGTGAACCCTCCAACAATACTCCTAATTATGGCCATCTCAATACTCAAGTTAGTTAAAATAGCATAAAATCCCTTTAATATTATCCATTTCTTTATTTTACTGCTTTGAGAGGTATAAATAATATTTGTTATATTGTTAGCTAATGACCTCTATTACCATACCGGATATTGGAATATCTGAAGCTCGATAGTATTTCTTAATGAATGATCACTACATACTCTTATCGATTCTGATTTGTGTTGGTTTGGTCAAAGTCATTATCAAAAATTGGTAGATGATAAATAGGAGTTGATTCAGGCTACAAATGCATTATAGAATTTGTAGTAGCCTATATCTACTTTTAAAATTTCCTACTCAGTTGCAGATAATTCGTAAACATTACATAACTATCAATCATTTTTAACACCATTCATATTTATTGTATCACGTCCGTACGTTTCAGCCTCTACAATTTCAACAATTTTCAACAAAAAGAAATAAATTAAATATGCCTCTAACATTGAAGAAAAATGGAAATGTTAATGAAAATGTATTTTAAAAAAATAGACTTTATAAAGCTATTTGGATTTTATTATAGATTTCGATCTAATTTTTGATATAATAGAAACAATGAAATTATATTGAATAAAAAAACCCTTGAATTTCAGTTTTTCATTCTCAATATGATCTTTCTTTACTATAGAATACACCGTTCCCGATATAATGTAAGCTGATTAATAGTATTGATCCAAAAGTAGTTGAATTCTATATTAGATGCAATTTTTTTTATTATTTAAAAGAAATGTTTTAATTGACAATTTGTTGTGATCTGTTTTAATAAAAGGCAATAAATAGTAGGGGTGACAATAAATCCATTCATTCAACATAATTAAAGCATTAATACTTTTAAAATGCCTTATTAAACAAAAAATAATAATAATAAAAAATAAGCATTGTGAATACATATTATCAGCTTGCGGTACCAAATCGATCACCCTATGTTGAAGAGGGCAATGTAGGATTCTAGGAGATCGCATTGCTGCTCTCCCAGCCATGCCATTATCAGCACCTGACTTTTATCTCGGTGATGGCTTTGTGAGAGCACTTTACCAATATATTTTTTTTTTTATAAAAAAGTTACATCCAAGCTCAGGAAAGGGTGGATTAAATCTAGAACTGCAGTGATTATAACTGATATGTACATTATACATGTTTTCTGATATAATATTCTTTGCTAATTTTAATACATTAGTCCACAGATATTTCCTAATTTATTTTCATTTATAAGTCTGGTGTGAATCGAAATACGTGCAAAAATGTTATATGGAAAACACAGAACATTATAATTTTACCTTTCAAAATGATGAAATGATAGACTTGGAAACGGCTGTCGATACCTTCTGGTGCCTCTTATGATATACGGTGCTTCCTAAAAACACAGGCCACTTAAATCATCGGTGAGGTGTATGGCGAGTGGAACATCTGTCGAAGAGGGCAAACAGAGCGGCCTACACCTGCCACGAACTGGCCACTTCCTCTCCCCAAGGGTTCCTCCAATTAGCTCTAGCTGTTTGTTTACACTCCTGTCACAATTAGTACTACATCATTCATCACTCTTCACCAGTCGATTCATAACTCCTATCTTCCTTCTCTTAGATAGTTATTAGTTAATAGCACATGCTCTATAGTATCTCTCTACTATATTGGAAGCGATAACAGCCTATATTATTAATAGTATACTACTTTTACTATGGTTTTGTATAACAATTTATGTATGGTTTTGTATAACAATTTATACTGTTGTACTCAAAAATCTTGGCTGAAAAATAATATATGTATATGACACTTATCAATCCTTTGTTCGCTCAATACTATCAGTGATTCACTAAAACAATCTATCCATAACTATTGGCAATAGAAATTAAACCCACGCTGTTGTTTTTCCTAGCAATATAACACCTCCGTACACAGCAAGGTACATTTAGTTACAAACATTTTGGGAATGACTCGAAAACCAATAGCATCGTAGAAATGTGAACACCACTACTAGCCTATCTCGGAGCTGGAAGTACTCAGTGATACAGACGCCCACGTGCTAAATTCTGAGGAATCGGATCGTAATGGCTACGTTCGCTTACAATTGAGAATGAAGTTGTATAATAACAAAGCTTGTAATATGGTAATGTAAAGGAAAAACAATGTAAAGATCTATACCTAATAATCTACACCTTATACGAAATAAAGAATGAAATCATATTTTATATTTACGAAAATTAATTTATATGGCACTGCGTCAGTAATAGAACTTTGCTTCTAAAGAATTGACGACCAATCTTTATACACTTCATTAGCCTCTGTTCTTCCTCTAGGATATCCTAGCATACCAGCCTAGCCACTGCAATTTTCCTATGATGTCATAGTATTTTGCCAAACAGCTGTTTTAATTAGCTTTTTTATCTCATTTTTACCGTCTCAAAGATCTTCCTGAGAGGTTTTCTTCAACATATCTTTGGGATCCTATCACTCCCCCTTGTCTTTACCATTCTTTTCTATAAGTTACTAATAGTCTAATTTATTATTATTATTTTTCTTTTGTTTAAAAAAAAAACAAACTTATTTTTTGTTTTGTAAGATTTCATAATTAAATATTAGATTTTATTCTGCTTGAGTTTTACTTATAAAAATTTAGAATTCAAAAATATATGATTCTGTCCTATTTTTTGGGGTACTGAAGTTATTAAACCATTGTTGAATAGGCTATTCCAAAGTAATGGTAATTTTTTAATGAAAATGTAAATTTTTTTATAAGCTTTAACTGGTCTTGAAAATTTCATATACTTTAGTCACAAATAATATTAATAAGAATATAATTTAAAAAAAAGAAGAAGATATTTTATATAGTTTTATAGATAATTATCTATGTATCCGTTGTTTGTGGTCAAGAAGTGGATTAGTAAAATTACCTTGAAAACGCTAACAATTAGCTTAGCAAGATTTTTAATATCTGCGTAGTAAAAGAATTGTTGTTTTGCTTCTCAATAAAGCCTAAAAGTATCTATTTTGCTGCAAATGGTATTGTTAGGTGATTACAGAAAACTATCAAAATTGCCGAACCGATCAGTGCAAAGTTTTGACTACTCGAGTTCTTCACGACACCCAGAGATATAATTATTTTCTAACGTGTTTTAATAAACATTCAACAGTGGACTCATAACTCTTGGGTCCAGGTTTGATTCTGGTTCTGTTAGAAAAATTGTTTTCTGTCTCAGGTATCTGTAGGCATTGTTGGTATACACATAGTTATCTATGAAGTGTTAATTGTTCATTCAGTTGGAAGAAAATTGTTCTACGTTTCTATGTATTGTTCTAATGGCGGAGCATTTACCTTATTTTTAAAATTAAATTTTTTTTACTATATTCACTTTTGTATTTTCATATAAAGCTTTAAAAAAATAAATCTCTTAAATATTGCTTTCATACTTAGCGGTGATCTTTATTGTTACAGAAGGTGAAGGGAGCGGTAAGGACGACGAGAGCCTCGGCAGCGGAGGCGAAGAACAGCCCAAGTTCAGGAGGAACAGGACAACCTTCTCTCCAGACCAACTGGACGAGCTGGAGAAGGAGTTCGACAAGAGCCACTACCCCTGCGTCTCGACGAGGGAGAGGTTGGCCGCCAAGACGTGTCTCTCCGAAGCCAGGGTCCAGGTGGGTCACGCTGTTAGTTATCATTGATACGTAACATGGGTCGAAATATTAATAATAATATTAAATTAGTAAATTATAAAATTATAGTAAATATTTAGCTTTAAACATATTTACCATTTCTGTAAACGTACTTAGTCTCCGCCAATTTTACTTACAAATTATCATATTTTTTATTTTTAATTATTAAAAATCATTGAAGTGTCGGTACCGATAAAAATAAATCGATTCTTGATTCTTTGTACCGATACCTCACACTCAATTTAGAAAAAAAAAATCGATTAAAAACGACCGAGGGGTAGACCGAGACAAAGATGAGAGGATTGCCTGTTTTGAACCTGGGATTTGGGTATTGAAGGAGTGGATTGGAGGGAAGTGTGCGGTCGACGGTTGGTGGTGTCGGCATCGAACCTACGGGTTCGCTAAGCCTTAATTTATTTATTTATTTAATTATAATTCAGACAATGTATAATAATATGATTCAATTCAGAAAGTCTTATTTACGAAGATAAACATTCCAGGGTTTCATTTATTGATTAAGGAATTGAAAATGTGACTAAACTCCTTCACTAAAAATTGAATATTAACTGAATTTACTGGATAGTACCTAAATACCCGCGATAAAATGTAAAATAATCTTTAATACTGGACATATGGTTCCTTAGGAATGATATAAATGAATAATAAAATGGTATTATTGCCCGCTTGGCATTAATCCGTTGATTACAGATTGTAATAACAAATAATTATCTTCAAGAAATTGTGGTTTACTTGGTCAACTTGCAGGTGCATGAGATTTTTCATTATTTACCAAGGAGGTTTGGCAAATAGTAGAAAATTTTTTTATAACAATAACATAATTAGATATCACAAAACTATTGCCACCGTCAGCGATAACAATCGGTTCCTAGGAATCGACTATGGATCATCGATTCTTTTCCTTTACCTCAGAACGTTTATCAGGAGTTGACATTACTGGTGGTTTTAGCATTATATTAATTCTGATTTAATATAATGTTAATTCAACATTTATTTAAGTGTCTTATATTTTGATGTTTTCTTATTTCCACTTCATTATTTTCTTATTCCTAATTTTAATATCAGAAGTTAAACAGAAGTCAATATTACCTTTCCCCTCGAAAAGTAGCGGGTATTCTAGGCGCGCGTAGGGGCTGGAGACCTGCTTGCGGAACGTCACCGTTATTGTTTATGTCATTATAATAAAAAATATCTCAGTTATTAATAATCAAGTTAATTGTAGCATAAATATTTCGAAGTATGAATAGTCTTTATTCAGTTTTGTTCAGGAACAAGAATAAAGATAATAATAAAATTTAAAAGTTCAATAATCAAATTAATATCGTTGATAGATAGTCAAAATTGCAAGGAATGCTTAGATTATAAATTACATCCGGTCAGGTTACATGTACCTGAAGCATGAGCGGGAGTTAAAAAATCAGTTGCGTAACTTGCTTACATGATTCAGTTACTTATACCTAAACCGGCTTTTAGTCTCCGACATAATGTTCTCTGAAGAGGCAATGCTGCTGTATTATTTTTTCGTAAGGAATAATAATTAATAAATAATAATGAAATATATTATACTTCATTGAATTATTGAGAATAAAACAGAAATAGAATTCCAAGTTCTAAAATTACTTATTCACCCTACCTTTCCGGAATTTACAGTAAGACTTGATATTATGTTCATTGTTCATATTTTTAAAATATATTTAATAAACAGACACAATCGGAATTCGTTTGACCAAGTCTTGAAAACAGAGGTCCCAATCAACCGAGCCTCTTAGTTTTTTATTTAATTTTATTAATTGTAATTATTTTTTATTTTACAAAACATTCCATTGCCAAACAAGATATATGACAATTGTTCTTTGTAAGAGCATTCTGGAGAAGGCAGAGTTAATGCAAAATTGTTCAATTTGATGGTGCAAAACACTAAATCCTTTTTGAAACCCATGTTAACTTCTGTTTCACTTATTTACATTTAAAAAGACTAATTAGCAATACCCATAAACAACAACAAAATCCAAGTTGAAACTGTAGAAATAATTGTTTACATGTGAGGTTATAGGAATGAACTATCGATAAATGTAAACTCGAAGTGAAGCATAAGGATCGAACTGGGAAGGTAGTTTTCGTGAAGAAGCGCTTGCGGAACGGTACCAAAATAACAATAAGAAAAAAATAAAATTTTAAAAATGAGAAATAAATATAATTTATATTTTATTTTTAGTTGAATACTTACTTCTCTTAGTACTTATATCCTTTTCTTCATCGCTTATTTTTTTTTTACCTTTAATTACTTCTAGACCAGGTCTTCTCAACTATAACTGTATAGTTGTTATTGCTAATTTAATACAACATATACTTATTTAATAGTAATATAATTATGGTTATGTATGTAATCATGAAATACCTTAAATAGAGACAGACATAACCGACAGTAAGTTGACACTGGTGGAAAACAAAAGCGACCACGGTCTGACACCCTTCCATTGTCATCGCCACTCTTTTTGCGAATAAGCGATTCCTTACGGTCTTTGCCGAAGACTGAGCATGACTATATGGAGGATTGAATTACTACTTTTCATCGTTTAAATAACATTTTGACTTTATTTTGTTTCACTTTTTGTATTTATATTGGAATATTTACTCTGCCAATATGTTTTCATAGTGTAGGTTCGAATCTCTTCTTTTTATAAACGCATCATTTTCGCATTCGTTACTTTGCATTTATAACGACGATATTCAGTACTTAAAATTTATATATCCCTTGATTTGTGGGCTCATAGACTATTGTCTGTTTAAATAAAACTCCATACTAGTCCCCTGTTAACTGATGTGGAAGTACGTGTAAGTGTATATCTTATATACAGAGAGATGTGTTTGGTCACCAAAAAAAAAATCTACAATTATTTGTTGTACCCGCCTTAGTTGAGTACCGATTGACTGGGTTCTATCTTGTTCACAAACAATAATCTTTTATCTCTAGTATCAACCTAACTTAGAAGATGTGCAAAACTGTAATATTTACCTTAGTAGAAATAGTCAAAAACATTTTGTAAATAGTGTTTTGAAACAGAAAACTTGTTTTAATTTTTTTTTATATTATGTATGTACGTCGTGAACAGGATCCTCATTTTAAAAATATTTATACGACTAAGTATCATATAATTAAAGTATTTTTAAAACTAAAAATGATTCTATTATTGAAAACCAGCAATAGTATTTTAAATTGGATGTTCTTCAAACGGTCCATTCCATACTTCATTCTATTTATTTAATTTATTTTTTTAAACTTTTATAAATGAAGTTAAAAAGAAAAAAAAGAATAATAATAGTAAAAATAAAATAAAATGATTAAATTAAAAGTAAAAAATACAATCATACTGTATATAGAAAATATACACTTATCCAAATCTGCCCCTCCCCACTTATGGAGAGAAAGGTCAGGTCCAAAGAGATTTTATTAAGTATAATTAACTACATATTTTAAACTGGAATAATTTTTGATGATCTTAAGGAAAATTTGTTCTTTTATAAAGGAGATATTTTTTACCCATAATATTGGATTGTCTATTGGGCTTGGTATAATAATATATTTTTAATTCGATTCAGTTGTACGGTATAGCTTAACATTATCCTGCTTATTGACTGGAACTTCTAGAACAGACAAACGACTAAACGAGTTCCAGTTCCTCAGAAGAACTTTTATAATTCTAAAAAATACTCGGAAATATTTCTATAAGAGCGATAAGCTTGTATCCCTAATATAATATGTACCATAGTAGAAATGGTCAAACGCGTTTTGGAAAGTTTGTTTTCAAACACAAAAATTGTTTATTTATATTATTTATATTTTGCATGTATGTCATTACAACAGTATCCTCATTTTCTATTATTTATATGACAAAGTAACATATAAGGAAAATATATTTAATTTTTTTAAAACAAAATGATTTTATTATTAAAAACCTGCAGTAGTTTTTTTAATTGAAAGTTCTTCAAACAGTTTTTTCTTTTTATATTTTAGTCCTTAGTAATTAATAATTGCATAATTAAAACTGGAATAATTGATTATGCTATCGAAGAAAATTGATTATTTTATTAAGTAAATATTTGTTCATTAAAATAGTAGAATGTCTATGGAACTTGTTATAATAAAATATTTTAAATTCGATGCAGTTATACGTTATAGTTTAAGATTATCCTGATTATTAACTGGAGCTTCTAGAACAAACAAACGACTAAACAAGTTCCAGTTCCTCAGAAGGACTTGTATAATTCTAAAAACTACTCTGAAATATTTCTATAAGAGCGATAAAGCTTGTATCCCTATTCAGGCAGCAGTTTAGAAGGGACGAGAAGTGTCATCAAACCCACGCATTCAACAACGAACCGCTCCGCGCTGCTCCGATGAAGACATAACCGTAGCGCACCGTGTATCCCTGCGCCGTAGAATAATCGACACCTTGGTCTTATTGTGAGCCCGTCCTTATAATGGCGGTTTAAACTGTTATTTATATCGTTAAGTAGCACTTGTCCAGGCCGGGCCATATTTCACAGGTAGCGGATACGCCCACGGACTCCAGCGGCCGATATAATTCTCCAGCGCCTGGAATAAAAATGCATCCTGACGGAGTTAAATGGAGACATTGGCCGCCGGCTGACAAATGGAATTCTCTTGTATCGGGGGTGCATTATCGGATACCGCAGCCACTGAAGAGTCTCTCAATAAGAGTCCCCACTCTCATCGGCTTATCTCTTTGACTGCTATATATATATATTACCGCACGCCTTCGGACTACTTCGAAGCTCAACAAGGGGTCCCACTCACAAAGTCTCTTGTTTCTATAAAGTACCGGCTGTCTTGGGATAAATTAAGTCGTCATTGAGCTCACTTCACCTACTTTTTTCTTTTGTTTTTTGATCCTTGGGCACTTTGCAGTCCTGCCGAATCGGGAAGGACATCCTATCAAAAAGGATAAAGAATGGTACTAAATAATGTCAACGCCTACAACGCTATGCGAAGTTCACTCTGCCTCTTGAATATTAAATGTAAATAAAACGATATATTTTATAGAATACCAAATGTATATTAGTATATTGACACTAAAGCGATCTATTCTCGATTCTGATAACTAAGTTAAAAATAATTTGACCACTAAAAAAAAAAAAAAAGTAATACATATGAGAGTTAAAAAACAAACCAAATATTTTTTTTTTCTTTTTTTTTTTTAATAATATTCAAGAATAAAAAAAAGTAAACAGAAGATAGAATTTAGGCAGTGTACGAATAAAAAATCATTTCATTTATTACTAAAACCTTTCCCTGAATACTGCAGCTGAGAATGGATATTATTTGTCTCAGAAGGTATTAATTTGGACTAGAACACTTATTATAAATATAATCGCCACTGAATGTCGCTATTTACCTGTAACACTATGTTTTTTTAAACTAACATTCAATCACATTAAAACATCCAAAAGGATGATATTTTGTAAAACTCTGACTAGATACATTATATTTTAATAATATATGTATCAATGTACTATTTTCTTTTGAATAAAGATGTTTTGAAATAAAAAAATATATATATATTTATATTATAAATATGTAATGCTAGATTTTTGTAGTGAATATTTTTAAACTAAAGTATACGTAAAATTGTTATATTATTAATGAAGGATAAATATAGGTAAACGTAAACTAGACAGTTATTGACACCGTTAAAGAAATATTCCGAAATATTTATACTGAAATTATAAAAAGAATAGTTTAATAAATTTGAAATTTGTAGTGATTTTTACTACACTTTAAGGTAAGCATGAAAATTCACACCGAACATTATTACTGAAATGTATTTTACAAGATAGTAGAATAAATAATGTTAAATCTGTTATTGACACCCTAAGGATATCTTTAAAAATACGGACAGAATTTAAAGTACTTTTACACAGATGAGTTGTAAGATTTTTTTTAATATATACATTTATTGAAATTTACAACTGTACAAAAAATATACATCTAGTAAATGTATTGACAACGATCACAATAACATGTCAAAACTTGAAAAGAACTACTCATCAGTAGCTCTTTATTAAAAATTCTGCACTAGAAGAAAAAACGAAGAAAATTCTGCACCATCCTCGTTTCAGACACCTCGGATGATTGTCAAGAATGGAGTGGGAAGCAAGTTGACAAACTAACGGATTTAAGTGGTTATGGAGCTTACTATGAAAGGATAGGTAAATCAGCAGAAAGGGTGGGCTAAATCAGCAACATATGGAGCATTAAGATCTTTATGGATAAGTTTATTAGTGACAAAGTAAGGAGAATTGAAAATTTTTCGAAGGATTTTGGATTGTAAGGATTGAATACGAGATGAATTGGATGGTTTAGTGGGGCCCCAAAGCTCAAATCCGTACGTCTAAATAGGTCTAATCACAGTCATGTAAATGAGTCTTTTGTAATTAATTGGGAGCTTTGAACGTTTGCCTAGTAAATGTTGAAGTAGTCTGTAACGACGGGCAGGTTCTTGTCGTTTTAGTCTTAGTTGTAAGATTTAAAATTATTTATGATTTCTTTTTTTGGCTAATTTCTTTTTTCTTCTAATTTTAAGACAGGGTGTCAATAACTATCTGGTTTACTGACTTTGCTATCATAAGAAAAAAAATCATTATATAATAATGACACAATCACCGTCAGCAGTATCGATCGGTTCCTTTTGATTAGAATTTCAAGATCATCGATTCTCGATATCTATTCTTTTCTCAAGAATCGATATTTGGAATAGACACACCCCTAATTGAAATGTGAATAGTATAAGTAGTTTTTCGCGTTTTTTATATCACTATATGAGAAATAATATCATCCATTTATGTTCTTTAGGTCTGGTTCTCAAATCGGCGAGCAAAGTGGAGGCGGCACCAACGTATGAACGCCCTCAAGTCGCAGGCAGCCGGAGGTGGTGGAGGTGACTGGAGGACGATGGGTGGAGAGAACTCCGCCTTCAAAGCTCCGGACAGGATGTCGGACACTTCGGAGGAGATCAACGTCACGGATTCCGAGGAGGAGTCGGGCCAGGGCTCGGAGGCGGCGGTACCTCTTCATCGCCACTCTCCTCCACAGCAGCAAGAACAAGAACTTCCTCGACTGGCCCCTCCAGCGGATCTGAGGGCGTCCATTGAGAGCTGGAGGGAGTCGGCGCTGAGGGCGGAACCTCTGCAGCTGACCAAGTACGACAGGGACCGTGCTCTCTGAGTGGGCTGGTATCCTCCCGTCTACTTCCGGCACAGTCAACCGTCTCAGAAAAGACTTCTGTTGTGAATATTTTAAGGCATTGCCAAAAAACCTTCAGAAGAACATTAATTCTTTCCTTAATTATCAAACTGTCATTTATACTAATGGTTAGTAATGATGCTCTACTGTAACCCATTTTATCAGTTTTAAAGTCAACACTTAAATAAATAAACCTCAAGTTTATCTGAACCGTCGGCTAACATGTGATTCCAAAAAAAAGTTTTGGAACCATTATTTCACCAGATTAACAAAAAAAGATTGAAACATTATCAGATAAATAATAATTCAAAATGCCTATTATTTAATTTAATAAACATTTTATTACTCCTCCTGTAAAATCGGTATTTCGGACATGCAAGGTATCACATATTAGCCGACGATATGTAACTGAGTTTCATTCTGCGCATGCGCTCTTCCCTTAATGTAATACTTCCGTGCTTCTGTAGAAAACTCATTTTTAATTAGATGAACATGGTTAATAGACAATGTAATATCATGAATCAGTACAACTAACTCTTGGGAAATATAGAATACAATCTGCGCAACTAACTTGTTTTATTTATTTAAATTTAAATTGCTCATAACAGTCGAGTTATTATTTTAAAAAAAACAACAACTTTGTGTTATATTAAGAACCATAATATTTTACATTCCTGATATGATTCAGAATTAAATATTTTTTCTTATAGATAACAAATAAAACTGATAATTTTATAAATGCTAGTTTATATAAATTTAGATTATATACTCCGTCCATGGTTTATAATTAAAATATATATTATATTTTGTTTCTTGTGATCTTGTAAATTATATAAAGACTAACTGTGAAAAAAATAAAAAAATAAATAAAAAAAATCTACAAGTGGTGCTATTTATTGTATATACAATTATAAGTTTTATAGCAATCAAACCAAAGTATTATAACTCTGGCGTTGTTTTTAAAGATTCCATAATTTGAATTATGTTATATATGTATTTATGTTATCATTAATAAACAATGAATGTATAGCGAAAACATTTCTTGTCGTTTGCGTGTAGAGAATAAACAAATGAATAAATTTGTGTTATTTTGTTAATATCTCAATTATTTATAGGTTTTGTAAATCAATTATATTTTTTAAGAAAATCTTGGAAATTAAAAAAAAAATATATATAAAAAGAAAAATGAATAAACTCTCAAGAAAGATTCGGGTAAGGTGTTTTATATTTCAATGGGAGTGGGAATTTTCGTTTAAAACTTTTAGATTTTCATTTTAGTTTTCTTTGTTTCGTTTTTTTAAAAGTCTTTTAGTAAAAAGTATTTTTTTTTTTTTAATATGGACAAGTTTTTGAAGAATTATATGTATATAACAAACCTTGTGATGTTTATATATCAGGTACATAGTTGTTAATTATCAGCCCGAAAATTGTATATATTATTATGTATCTACGTTAATTATTATAATATGCCTTATTTATTGATCGCTGTTAATTGTTTGTAAGTCGCTATATGTTTGTGTGTTATGTATAAATACACTTGGTATATATGTATGGTATTGATGTAAATAAGAAACGGAGTATTTGGTCAGTGTATTTGTGGCTGCACTTCTAAATAAATTGATCACGGAGTTTTGGTATTAACAATTATATTCGATTGTATTGTATTATTCGTTATGTTTACAATATGGTTGGATGTAGTACGTTGTACATAAATTTGTCCCCTCACGATTTGAGCGTAGTCTTAAATTTATTTCATTACATGATGTAATTTATTTTTTATTGTTGCAAATTAAATGTATGTATTATTTTCTATAATTATTTTTGTATGTGTTAATTCACCTTTATTAAATTTTCCCTTGCCTTTAAGAAAATTCATAAGTTATAACAAATCAATTATTTTTCTTTTATATGATATCCTCTTAAGATCATCGCTAAGGTAATGTGAAATATATAACATTAAGTAAATGTATAAAATAAATAAAAACACTAGATATCATAATTGGAGCACCACAGACATTATTATTAGTCGTATTTATTGATACGTAAGGAAATATTTTTTTACTAATACAAAAAATCATTTATTCAGAGATTAAAGTTTTGAAGTGGAATCGTTCAACAATAACATATTACTTAAACAAAACATAGGTCTCAAAATTAGTGGTTGAAAATTAAAACAACTGAAATGTAGCAAAGAATATCAATTTTTTTTTTTTTTTTTTTTTTTTTTTTAATAGAATTTTACAACTGTATTAGAAAACACATTTAGTAAATATGTGGTATATATGAGATATAAAACTTGTAGAGGAACTACCCATTGGTAGTACTCTTATGATTATTTACAAAAGAAGATCACGAGGCCATCTTCTTTTCAGACGCCTCGGAGGATTGCCAGGAATGGAATGGGAAGCAAGCTGTGCAACAAGTTGATTTGGATGAGCAGTGAGTTTTTATTATTATAAAAAGAAAGTTATCTGGTTCGTGTCAAATCAGCAACATATGGGATATTAAGGTCATTGTGGATCAGTTCATTTGTGACAAAGTAAGCAGCATCTAGGATTTTTCGAAGGATTTTGGATTGGAGTGATTGGATGCGGGAAGAATTCGATGGTTTGGCGAATCCCCATAACTCTATACAGTAAGTCCAAATAGGTCTGATAATCGTCATATTGATGAGTTTTTTTTTGTAGTGAATCGGGAGATTTAAACGTTTGTCAAGTAAGTGTTGTAGTAGTCGAAATCTACTTGCAGTTTCTTGTCTTTTCAATCTTGTATGAGGGTTCCTAGTAAGCCTCTTGTCCAGATAAAATCCAAGGTATCTTATCTGTTCTACATTATTTAATGGTAGTCCATTAAAGGATACAGAAGAACAGGATTTCGACGTAGGGCAAAGGTTATTTACTGGGATTTATCCTGACTTATTCTTCAAGGGAAATATGTGACTGGAGTGTCTGTGATGCAGCAAATGGATCAAGATCAATCTAAAAATCTTTTATTGAGAGAGTATTACAAGCTGCCTCAAAGAGGGCAATAAGTAATATGGATGACTTTATAGATCAATCCTTACAATATGAGAATAAATAAAATGAAAAGAATAAAAAATAAATAAATAATTAACCTCGTAATATAATAATATAAATAAAAAGTGAAAAAATAAATAAATAAAGAACCTCAAACTACACAGCAAATAAAGTGAAAAAATATACAATAAAATAAAATTAAAAACATAAATAAATAGTTAATGAATAATATAAAAGAAACAATAATAATGTGAAAACAAAAATAGAATTAAATTAAAATTTAAATCAACCGTACTTATTTACAATATACACACATCCTAGGGATCTCCCTACCAGACGTGTCCCCTTTACTTGTGGAGGGACAAGCCAGATCCATATAAATCCCAGCGCTGCTCACTAGTGTAAAAACCAGTGGAGGATGAGTGAGAGTGCTATAGTACAGTCACTCAAGTATAAAGAACTAAAACCAAAGAATAATATAAATTCTGACACAATAAGTGATGAGTAATAACAAATACAGAACGTGTAAAAACAAGATTAAGAAGCAAAATGAAAATGGTGAGAAGTGTTTAAATATTGTAAATAAGGACTGTTTATTAGTTAATACTAAAAAAATAATACAAAAATATAGAAAAATAATACTTGACATCTGAAATATTTTTTTTAAATATATATCTACAAAAGAAATAATAATCGGTCAGATATAACAAGAGGTATAATAGTAGATTTTAAATCATGAAAGAAACATAAATTAATACATTGCTGTAATACCTACGTATTTTATTTTTTATTTTAATCTTGATAAATATTGATATTTATATATTACGTAATTTTTTTTTTTTTTTTCTCAATTTACAACTGTACAAAATATATACATCAAGTAAATGTGATGATAAATCTTACAATAACATTTCAAAACCTGAAAAGCTCTACTCATCAATAGCACTTCAATAAAATTGTACTCTAGAAGGTTTCTGGGCCATCTTCTTTGGGAGATTATTGGAAATGGTGTGGGAAGCAAGTTGAGACATTAGAGGATTTGAGTAGCTATGGAGCTTACTATGAAAGGATAGGTATATGGTTTGGGCTAAATCAGCAACGTATGGAACATCAAGATCTTTATGGATAAGTTTATTGGTGACAAAGTTAGGAGCATTGAGGATTTTTTGAAGGATTTTGGATAGTAAAGATTGAATACAAGATGAATTGGATGGTTTAGTGAAACCCAAACCTCAACTGCATACGTCCAAATCGGTCTAATTACAATCATGTATATAAGTCTTCTGTAATTAATTGGGAGCTTTGAATGTTTGTTTAGTAACTGTTGAAGTGGTCTGTAACGACGGGCAGTTTCTTTTCGTTTTACTCTTGTATGTGGATTCCAAGTAAGAAGTTTGTCCAAGTGGATCCTAGGTAGCGTATCTGTTCAACTGGGATTAGTCCTGTGCGACTGTGCCATAGCGCTCTCTCTCCGCCTCCACTTGATTCTACTAGTGACGCGGCTGATAGAACAGCGCTGGAAACTCTCTGAGCCCGGCTTGCCCTCCTAATTGGGGGGGGGGGCTTGGATCGGGGTGTTCCTCGGAATGTTTTTAAATTTTGTATATATAGTAGGAATGTAGGTATGATTCTTTCATTTTCTTTCTTAATTTTCATTTTTTTATTTATTAGTTTCAACAATTACTAACAATTTTATATCATCATTTATAATATTATATTTCATTCTTGCACTTGATTTTATTTCTTGAATATTTTATATTATTTCTTGTATATTTAGAAACTGTTTATTTTAATTTTCTTACTTTTTTTTTCTTTTACTTTATTTGATGTCATTGTACATGTTGTATGAATACGTCTTCGTCATCCTTACTTAAAAAAAAAAAAAAAAAAAAAAAAAAAAAAAAAAAGCGCTCAAAATTACTATCAAAATCAATAGAAAAATGTTTCTCCCCAATTCGTATGAGGTTCTTACCCACTTCATTAAGTTCTTGGTATCCTCAGAAAGAACATACCTTCTTAATTTAAGTACGATAGAAAAATTTATATAGACACCATTATACTATTTCTAGTATATATAATAATCATAGAATCTAAAATAGCAAAACTACAATTATTAAACATTTGTTGTTAATGCTATGATTAATGACTTTGTTACAAACTAACTGAGATGCTGACGAGTGAAGACAAGAAGAAAACAAGGCGTTGGTGAAAGGAATTCAGGGATTGCGATCTCAGCTCTGATGTAACAACAGATAACATTCCATTTCACAACTTCCTACCGAACTTAAAAAATGTAGCTTCAAAATATGAGGAACATTTCATTGATGTTTTCTTTTTCATTTTAATTAAAGGACTCAATATTCCGGGATCGAGCATTTCCTCCTCCTCTTTTTAATTCCTAAATCAATGATGTTCCCAAATCAATTCACTAATGTTCCCACTATCTCTTCGATGAATACAAAATTTCCTTTTCTGTTTTTTTTTTTTTCACGAAAAGGCCATAGAGATCACGCGAATATTACGAAGATGGATTTTTAATCCTGTTCTTTCTCATCATCCATACTCTTTCATTCTTTCTGATTGCCTCTGTTTCCTCTCTTCTGCCCAGGCCATACCCTCCTTCGGCTCCTTCCTGTTCACAAAAACCGCTATTCCTTGTAGTTTCCTTCTATATTCTTCTCTATCAAGGCAGTCACGGTCCCCAATCTCCAGTTTGCTGGTCTCCTCTTTTAGCTGTTTTACGTATCCTTGTGCACTCTTGTAATCCCAAATTTTCTGAAAAATAGCCTTATTAAGTCTTTCCTCAGATATTCTTACCATATGTCCATAGAACTGCAATCTCTTAATTCTTATCTCCGTCTCTATGTTCGTTGTTTCTTTGTAGATCTCCTCATTTGATCTTACCGTAGAACCGTAAGTTCACCTTAGGATTTTTCTTTTTACTTTCAGCATTCTTTCCAGGTTAGGGAGGTTCATGGTCTCTGTCCCATATAGTATAACTGGCTTTACTACAGTATTGTAGTGCCTGATCTATGCTTTTGTGGACAGGCTCTTTTTATTGTAAATATTACTGGTTACAAAGCTTAATCTCTCTAGTTAAGCGATCTTTTCCTTCACGCTTTCCCTTTCCAATCCTCTACTGCAGATGATCTCCCCTAGGTATTTAAATTTCTGTGTTAATTTGATTAGCACGTATTTAGTTTCCACTAATTTTTTCCTGAAGTTTGTATCTTTGGTCATCAGTTCTGTTTTTTCGAAAGATATTTGTAGTCCTGTTTTTTCAGCTATTTCTTTGAGTGTATGTCTAAATTTTATATTAAATCTATTAAATATAACATTTTTACTATTCTACATTTAAAATAGAATATATGTACAGTATATTAGAGGAATATCTTCCAATTTTATAGGTTTCCACCAAATGAAAACATTCAAAATAAGAAATATTTCGCTCACTAAAATAAATAAAAACTTAAATTATGTAAAATCCAGCTGATAGCTGAGTAAGGGACGATAAAAAACAAAAGAAGAGCGGTCGTTTGTTGTACTTGGTGCAACACTAAGGACTAAATATTTTCCATGCAGGAACCTATCCGTCCTATCACAGTGAAAAATTACTGGTGGCAAATAGAGGAAAATCTTGAGTAATATCTAAAGCCTATTTTCCGAGAAGCGCGCCGGTAAAGAGAAAGGAAAAGCAAGTTGGTTGTGGTATATCATACAGCGCCGCGACCGGTGGAAGGTTAAACTACAATGATAATAATTTTCTATAACGCTATTTTCTATAAGTTTATAAGGAAGGCCTATTTAAAGAATGTTAAATTCGGCATTGATGATTTTCGTGGAATCTTGATTTTATATCGATAATTTCAACAATATTAGGACAGGGACAGGACATTGTGTGAAGTGGATCCAACCTGAAAGGGTAAAACGTTATTTTCTGACGGTCTTACGGAAAGAATTTCGACCTTCCCAATCTTACAATGCAATTTGAAATAAAAATATGGGTGAGGAAAATTTTTAACTAAAAACTGATATCATTTTCGGATTCCTCATCTCGAAAAACATGTAGAAACTAAATTTTGTCGAAATGAAAAATAATTTTTTTTTACCTTTTTTTGTAGGATTTTATAAGGCAAGATAAATAATTTGCGCTATCTCGCACATTTCGCCACCGATTAAAGCCAAATTTTAAGGCCATCTTGAAGCCGAAAAACTGCATGGTTTAACCCAAATCCGGAGGCCGCAGGATTTCCCCTCATTGTGATATCTTAAGTTATAGCTGACCTCGGATTATTTAATTCACATCAGTTTTTATCCACTAAAAAAACTGGAGTAATCCCAATTTTATACGACTCGTACATGGATAAAAAGCAGAATGTATGCGGATTCTAGTGATGCTATTACTATTGTAATCGGTTGAACGCAGCATTTGTTGTGGCCGTTAGAAATAGTTGATGAAATCCCAACTTCAAAATTTTAACCTTGTAAAATTTTACATTCAAGGGTCTTATGGTGCGTTAAATGGAGATTTGAGGTCAGTTGTTCTTGAAAAAAAATTTTCAGTGATTTACAGCAGATTTCCTTGGAATTTTGTTATTTTTTGGGGGTTTTTGAGCGCCCTAAAGCCGGGTCGAGTCTTGAGCATAACGAAAGTATTTTTATTCCAAATAGCATACAGAACTGCAATTTAACGTGAAAGTATCATTTCTCTATCTTGACTGAAAGCTGAGAAAAAAAATAGAACGTGATTTTCATATATTTTTTTTTTCTCGGCTCCTAATGCTCATTGGCGGCTATAATTCTAGTTTTGCACTATTATAGGTTCTTAATACCCACACAAAAATCGGCATTCAAAAATCTGTGAGTTAGAACTCCAAACGTCCCCTTGTGAGATATCTGAAAATATCATTGAAGAAATAATGCTCAATTCCATACTTCAATATAATATTTTCATCGATGAGGAAATAAAACATAAATCATTAGTTAACATTACCTAAGGTCTTTACTTATAAGAGCGGGCGTACCGGTGGCGGGGAATGCTATTGTATAAAGTTGTAAATATCAACAAAGAATAAATATTTAAAAAAATTATTAAGAAGGATTATGCAGATGATGAGTATGACTTTGTATATTCAAGCTGTAAACTTAATACGGTTACTATAATATGTCAAGCCGGGGAATGTAGTCGTTTAGGCCTCTTTTGCTCACTCTTGACAAGAAATAAGATTCTCACGAATACCGATATCAGAAACATATACTTTTTATGACTATGAGACATCGCGTAGCAAAGATTCCTGAAGGATCAATGCAACCAGTAACACCGCTCTGTAAAAAAATGCAGTTAAAAAATTCAAAACAAAAAAATGAAATGTATATTTTCCGATTCTTTGGGGGAAGGGAGAGAGCGAGAGAAGAGTGGGGGAGTGTGAGACGATTTAATCGACGCGAGTTGAGGTTCGGCGGAGATTTCCGATAAGGTCGGCGTGAAATTTCATCGCGTAAAAACCGAGAGCTAATATATTCCAGGAGCTCGTACGGTAGTGGTTTTCGGTCTTTTATAATTATTTATACCTGACTTTTTTCCTTTAGGCTTCTTTTTTTTTTTTTTTTTTCTACTGTCTTCTTTATTTTTTTTCGTCCCGCCTCACCTGTTTACAGGTACGTCCCATCGCTCTGCCAGGCAGCGTCGTACTCTTTCAGCGTTAAAGTCGCCGGATGGAATCAATGTTGTCGTGAGGCGGACTGTTTCGGGAGCTCTTTTATGTTTCCACTCCAAAGAGTCGGATAGTTTATTTGATGAAATCAAAAAAGACAGGAAAAATACCTTATAAAATTAAATCAGTGGGATTAGGAAATAAAATTCCTTTTATAGAAAAAATTAAATAAAAAGCAAATATATTTCTCTTTGAATGGTAAAAACAATAGAAGATGTATATGTCTTCTATAATCTGTAATTCTCACCCGCCTAACCCGTTACCGTCAATCAGTTCTGTATAACTTCTGCTCATTGGGCAGCCACTTTCGACAGATCTTTCGTAATCCTCTCTTCTCCTCTATGGAGCTCCATCCCAATATTCGTCATTCAATTACCCTTATCACTTTCAAATACCACTTCTTTAACCATCTACTACCCACTCAGATCCTGTCCTCCAAAAACTGTCAATAGCTACTTTTTAGTTGTTTAAATCATGAACAATTTATATTTAAGAAATCTGTTTTTCTAAAAAAAAAATTTTTTAAATTTTCTGTTACTTTGTGTTAATATATTTTTGATTTTTAATGAATTTTTTTATTATGATTATCTGTTATTTTTTTATAAAATGATATTTCATTTTAAGGCTCTGAAGGCCCTTGGTTATAAATTATTTTTTTTATTCTCAAGGTTTTTATTATTTTTTTTATTATTATTATTATTATTATAATCTAATGCTTTGAACCCATCAATATTTGCATCACCTTCAAATCAACTGTCGATTACATTTCCAAATCGTTTTTAACTTTTTTCTTCTTTTGATCAATTTACATTTTGAAATCAAAAGGATTAAATTATTTATATTAACAATTCAATTCATTTGACAATTAATAATATTTCGAAACAAACAAAGTTGAGATAAAATAGGAGTTTCATTCAAACCAATATTTAAAATTACATTAACTTTCTGATCAGGAAAACATCAGCAAATTTTCAATCCGAGCAACACTAACCAAGCTAGATCTTTAATGTAATGATATTTATAATCTGTCAAGTTCTTTCACTAACTATTTTCTTCGAGTTAATGACCAATCAAAGCTGAATCGAAGGCATGTTAATATTGGCCTCTAGGATATCAATAAAATAAAATTCATGATAAAGTAGTTCAACATCGTCACTTACCATTTCACCACAGACACTTAAGGATATTAGTGTCAGGATGTTTAAAGATTTTTTATTTGGATAATCCTTGGTCACTCTTCTCCCTCTCGGCTGGAAAAAACAATCGAGCATAGATATGTTCATCAATAATATACTGACTGCGTTTGATCTTGCACTGTCTGTTCGGGTACTCAGATACAAAAAGTTTTTTAAGATAATTTTTTTATTTTTTAAATTTTTTTAATTAAAAATAAAACCATTGCTTTTGTCCAGACTAATATATATATATATATATATATATATATATATATATATATATATATATATATATATTATTTTTTAAAATTTTTTTTATTATGATTTTAATTAAGTATGTATTTTTTTCTAACACGAGATAAACCTGTGATATAGTCAAATTTCCTATATTTTGGACCATTCCCTACGTGTTGTGTGACCTGCGTTGAATACTGATGATACAGTGTAATACTTAGCACTGTATTACAAACAATAATATAAGAAGTATAATACAATATAATCAATTAGGTTTAGGGGAATAGCGGAGCGAGGGAGACAGCTCCTCGGTGGCTGTCACTCGATACCGCTGGCCTCCAAAGCCACTGGCATTCCTCCCCAACCTACCTGCTCTCTCGTAGCTGCCTTCTCTCTCTATCTCAATCGATTATCATAATCGACCCTCGTTATCGATATTTAATAAGTGAATAAATAGGAGAAAATAATTAAGTAAATGGGATTAACTAATTCTTGATTCTTAATTATTTTTCATAATAGTCTTACCTTATCACTTTAAAATATTCAATAAAATTATAATCTTAATGCGAAAAGTTTATTTTATTTAGCTTGGCTTACGTTTTATCTAAAAATAGTAAGAAATGTTTCAAGTACATTGAAATAGGAAATAGGCCGCTACAATTTCGAAATAGTGAGAAGCTTCCAATACCTTGGAACTATTACACAGACCAACAAAAAAAATGTTTTTGAAAACTTTGTTTACTTAATTAGCTTATTTTTATAGATTTTTGTGTGCTGAATCCAAATCTGGTCTTAGTTTTTTTGTATCACCCATAGTTTCTGAGAAATTTGCTTTTTTTATATAAATTAAAAAAGCATATATAACTGTTTCATATAAATATAAAGCATTATATAACAGTTTCATGAGGTCTAACTTAATACTATAATATGTACAGGTGGTAAGAGAATGTTTCTAGGATCTACAAGGCTTTTGCGGAATGTTCTTCTCGCAGGGTTTTAAAGACTCCCTCACAGGCCAGTTCTTTCTGCACCAATGTTGATCCCTTGCTCTACTGTCCCATTCACACAAAAAACATGGAAATTTGGTAAAACCGCCTTGCTGACCAAGAAGCATGCATGTTACTTTCAAGTCACCACATATCATCCAACCATGAGCCGAATAGCCAATTTTATTCAACACTATTTCTAGGTTTTTCATAGCTCTCTTTCATATGTACAGAATGGCCAACAGGTATAGATGCATAAGTGTTACTATTTTGTAATAAAACAGCTTTTAAACTAGTTTTGGAAGAATCAATAAACAGCCTCCAGTCTTCTTTTTTTTATTCAACACAAAACTCTTTGATCAGACCAGGATTGTCTGAGCAGTACACTAAATCACCTTCTTGTTTAAAAAATTTCGAAAACTACTGCTCTCTCTTCTTATACACATATATGCTAGTTCCAACTGCCAACAAGATCTTTTCTCTTAGTCCAGAACCAAGCAATTCAGCTTTTTCTTTTGTTAACCCAAGATCCCTAACTAAGTGGTTAAGCTCAATCTGAGTAAACAGTTTAGGCTCTATATTTGCTGTAGCACATTGGAACTCTTCACATCATCTTGCTCATCTATATCTATATCTGTTTCAGCAGTGCTGCCAACTCTTCTACATCCAGGACAAATTATTTTACAATTTTATTTGTAGTATATAAAAGCTGTTAAATTATGTAATAAATCAAAAAAATTAAGATATTGATGTGCAAATGTGAAAAAATGGTAGGTGATACGGCTTAATAAGTGTCATTTTTGGATTCAGCACCCTAAAAAACAGAATAATAAGGTGTTCAAAAAGTCAAAAAGTTTTTTCATCGTTGGCCTGTGTTATTAAAGATAGCCTGGAAGAGAAAGAAGAGGTTAGATACAAAATATGAGCTGGGAATAGAGTCTACTCCATCTCAAGGATAATCAGCAGCATACTTGTTAGGCATTCCCCGATGTTTGAAACGGCTGGCCCAGAGACCATTTCTAATATGGAATCATGTAGGATTCCTGGTAATGACCAGCTTCTTTACTTAGGTCCTGAGCATCTCTTGCTAGAGCGCTCCCGCTCCCACACAGCCTCCACTAGATATTAATACCAGTGATGCAGCTGAGAGAGCAGGGCTAGGATCTCTTCTGGCTTTCACTCTCAATAAGAGGGAGAATAGGCAAGGTTCGGGGTTTCCCAGGCTGCGTGTATTGTATATATAGTATGACTTAATATTTGTAAATGATATTATATTTTTGTATATCTTAATTTTTAATATTGTTTTATTTTATGTTTGATTATTATTGGTAATGTTGTTATCAAACATTAATGTTATTTCTCTTCTTAGAAATTATAATTACTATCGATTTCAATTTACGTAGATATTATTAATTAAATTTCAGTAGTATAACTTCTCTATTTATTCTGAATTATATTCCTATCATCAGGATTCAATTTTTTTTTTTTTTAAATTGTCATTAATTATAAAAGGCACTATACCACTTTATGGTAAGTCAATTGTGCAATGTATTACAGTATATTACTGTGATAATATGTTTAGATTAGAGTTATTGCTAACATCAGCGGTATCGATCGGTTCCTAGGAATCGACTTGGGATCATCGATTCTCGATACTGATTATTTTCTCAAGAATCGAAGGAACAAGAAATTACATCACTAGTAATTTTCATTTAAATGGTTGGATTGAATTGAATTTTCATTGGAAGTTGGAATTCGAAACTTCAAATAAAACAATGCCAATAGAAGTGGCAATTCATTCATCAATCATAATTGTATTGATCCTTCTGTAACATCATGGTGTACCTCAAGTGATAATAATATGTATTTATTTTTCAAACTCACGTTTCTGTATAACAATTTAAATATATATTTAAATGAATACCTTAATTTTCTTCCTTCTCATCTTAGAAACAAGTGAAGTGTACTAGACTCCTGGTAAGAACCCTTCCATTCTCATTCCTCCTTATCCCAGACGTTCCAATTTCTGGAAGCCGTTGGTGGAAAAGTGTATTAAAACTAAAGACTATCCCGGAGCCGGGCCTGGATCTCATCTGTCGGCTAATGGGCATTCCCCCGGGGCTATAATTAAAGGGAAAGAAGAGCAAGATATTAATTGATTCCACGCTACAATTATTGTTATTTTAATTGAGTTAAGCGGTCTCTTTGAGTTTTTGTCTTTTCTAACTCCTCTATCGGGTCGATCCGGTGTGCTTCTTAAATGAGGCAGTCTGAGAGCAGATCTTTTGTAATTTTTATCGGCTCAGCGTAAATATTACATTGATTGCTTAGACAATGTTCGAAAAGTGGCGCCCCTGCTATTGTTATTGTTGTTCTTATCTAAGATTACATGAATCCAGGTTTAATAATTAAAACTGGAAGACTATTTTAAAAAATTGGCCTGAATAAATATCTTTTTACATAAATGTATGGTTTATTAGATACTTACTTCTATATCTCTACAGCCCCGGACGGACCTTGGCTCCTCCAATAATGCTACACCACTCCTCTCTACATAATGCTCTCCACCTCCAGTTCCTCACACCAAGGGTTCGGAGGCCTCCTTCAACATCCTGCATCTTCTTCTAGGACGTCCTCTCTTCCAGGTACCGATAATTGTCCCCAGAAGTATCTTTTTTGGAGCTCTGCTGTCTTCCATTCTTAGTCCATGGCCCGACCATTCAATTCTTCTCGCTTTTATGAACTGAACTATGTCACAGGAACCATACATTTCATACATCTCTCTGTTCTTCCAAATTATCCACTCACCCTCAACCACCACAGGTCCTTATATATTCCTGGGAATATTTCTTTCGAAAATTCTCAGGGAATTTATTGTGGAGGTACGAAGGATCCATGTAATTCTTTATTAGATACATACTAATAAACTATGTTAATAGTCTTACGAACGAATGTTTATAATTTTATTTTCCAGAGAACTTCGAAAACACTCAAATTAACAGGTCTTTCAACCTGATTCCCACTCTCCGATAACCTTCCGGTTTAGCTGTCTGAATAAAAGATCCTCCTCATTACGTCACCTAATGATCTCAAAGTACCATATGTTGCTGAATAGGCCCAAACCAGAATCCTATCATCCCACGATATCCACCTTACCCACTCGAACCCACTAGTCTCTCAACTTGCTCACCCCTCGATTAAGGATCACACTCCAAGGCGTCTGAAAAAAAGGACAAGAGATGTTCGGGTATAAAACTTTTATTAAAGTACAAGTAATGACATGTTCTTCATAACATGGCTAAATATGAATATACCGATACCGTGGTTAAAAATTAAATTGTCATAACAAAAAATAATCTATATGAGATATAATAAAATAAAACCAAATCTTTTAACAAAACAATAATTTGATAAATAAAAGGATATAGAGTATATTAATAGCAGATATATTTATTATATTATATATATTTTTTTTTTTTTTTTTTTTTTTTTTTTTTTTTTTTTTTTTTTTTTTTTTTTTTTTTTTTTTTTTTTTTTTTTTTTTTTTTAGCCTCCGATTTTATTTATTATTTTATTCATACAAGGAATTATGATAATGGAAATGATGATCTTTTCTCGCCTTTTGGCATTGTAAGACGAACTTCTACTCTGTCATCTTTGGAGGGTCCCTCTACGTGTCGAGTGTGGAGGAAACACTCTGCCGGCAGTGTATTATTATATACAACATATAATAGATAAGTTAAGAACAGATTTTATAATTGGATCCGAGCGGGTATGGAGTTCTTTAAAAAATTAAGATAAAAATAATTAAATAATATGTTGGGTGGGATCAGTCAGGAAAAAAAATTAGGCGATATTTGAAGATTGACAAAGATATTTTACTTTATTTTCCAACGTGTCGGCCAACTCCTTGATGGCCATCATCAGGGCAGATATAAAATTAGAAAAAAAACAACAAAAAAAGTACCTAAAGAAATTGTATTAACATAATGACACTCTGTCATGAAGATAACTGAGGCAAGTCAGTCAAGTTGACCGAAATATAGGCAAATAAAATAAAACATGTTTCTTAATTTTTAAAAATTGCCAAAAATGTTTTTGTAACTGATCTAATTCCATCTAATCTTTCAGTTTATTTATATGTACATCTTATTCCATATATTTATCTAGTCATTGAACATATCGTCCCAACAAAAGTATCGAATGTGAAATACGTGGTTTTTACATTCGATCTTTAGCGATTAATTACCTTGATTTGACATAGTCAAATAGTTTGAATAATCGACCCTTTGACAGGGTTATTCTTCCTTTTACAGAGTCAATTTAGCTTTAAATATTAAATTGTAGGATATTTCCCTCTCTCTCTCTCGCCTTAAAACGTGAAGCCATTGCACTAAAAGACTTCCACAAAATATTTCTTTGTAATATGGAGTTATTGAAATTTGATTATAATTTATGGGTTTTGGAAAAATAAAAAATAAAAATACTATATTCAAAAACAGATGGTAGAGAATGTCTCACAACACTCTGCACCATATATTTTGATAGTGTAGCCCAGTGATGGGCAAAGTACGGCCCGCGTGTCATATGCGGCCCTTCGGGCTAGTCAATCCGGCCCGCGACATGGTGACACACATTTATATATAAGACAAAATTTGTTTCCTGCAAAGCTAAATCATTATCAATCAATCAATCTAAAACAAACAAACGCCTTCATACTCTTTTAAAAAATAATACATTTTTATAGGTTTCTGCAAGTTTTCTACTCTTGTACCATGTATGTTCAGTGTCATGAGATAAAGTCAAAAATAAAGTTTATCACTTGTGAAATTTTGTTTTGTTCAATTTTTCTTGGCCCGCTTAGATGTTATTCTATTTCAGCCGGCCCTCCTCTCAAAAAGTTTGCCCATGCCTGGTTTAGATGGTACAAAACTAATGGACAGGATCATTATTTGGTATATTATAGAAAATATTAGTATTTGAATTTCTCCTTCCTCTATTCGGATTATGTTTGCTCTCATAATCCGGAAACGGTGTCTAGTTTGAAATTTGTATATATTGAATATTCAAAACCTAATATTTGTGCTTCGTGGAAGAAATGTTTTCTCAGACAACAATGGAATATAAAACAATGGATATAATCAATATTACGTTGTCTTTTGTGGAGTTTAATTTTAATTTATTTTTAGATCAACAGTTGAGCCACTTCACTGTTCTCGTGACAGTTTTATAATTCTCCACTCATGCCTCCATGGAGGTTCCATAGCTCCAATCAGGGGCTATGGAGTTCACTATGAAAGGATAGGTATCTGGTGAGGGCTAAATCAGCAACATATGGAGCATGATTACATATGGAGCAACATTAAGGGCTCTATGGTTAAGTTTATTGGTGACAAAGTAAGAAGCATAGAGAATTTCATGAAACATTTTGGAATGTAAGGATTGGATACGATATGATTTGGGTGGTATAGTGAAGACCCAAAGCTCAACTGCATAAGTCCAAATAGATCTGATAACTGTCATGTAAATGATTTTATTTTTTTATTTTTATTATTATTATTATTTTTTTTTTTGTAATGAATCGGAAACTTAAAACATTTGTCTAGTAAATGTTGAAGAAGTTGAAAACGACAAATGCTCGTATAGATTTTGTTTCGATTTATTTTAATTCTCCAATTAACCTCCGTCCGACAACCTTCTTGAAGATTTGAGAAAAATGGAATTGGAGTGTTTGGGATGCTATGAAGGCATCATGATTTACTGATAACAGAAATGTATCATCAGCTTACGTGGTGAGTACAGTACTAGGATGTGTAGGGATGTCAGCTGTATAAACAATATTATCACAGAAGACTTTCCATGATTTTAGTTTTGATTGTTTTATAAGTCGTTGGTAACCGTGTCTAGAGGAACTATATAATATTCTTGCTACTTCTATAGCAGTTGGGTCAGAAGTTATTCTCTGATATTATTTTTTAATCTGTTCGTTTCGATACGTAATTTGGTAAGTTCTTCACACCACCAAGGCATGGATCGATGAATATAATTTTTCCTTCCTGAAGCTTTAGTGAAAATCATATTGCACGTTTTTAGAATGGATTTAGTGAATTGATCTACTGTCTTTTCGATGTCCTGGGATTGAATAATGTTGCAGATTTCTGGTTCTAAATCAATTTCCATTTATAGAAATATTTGAATTTTTAAGAAAATTTATTTTAATTTGAAATAAAAAAATGTTTCAAATAAGTCCCATTTATTCTTGTTGATAACATAATTGAATCTTAAAAAGATGTGTGTGTCTTCTCCTTTGTTTATAGAAAATTTGATATTAAATAAAATATTATTGTGATCAGACAGGTTAAATTGATCAGAAATATGCCGATTTGTAATATAGCTAGATAATTTTGGACTTGCAAAGGTTCGATCAATGTTACTAATTCCTCGAGAACTTTGAAAAGTTGTAAGTCGGCTGGGTCTGTTTATTAGTACTAAGTCGGTGCTTGTAATGTAAGTTATGTAATACGCTACCACGTAATTTAGTCTAGATATTGTACCAAAACATCGACCTGGCGTTACTGTCAATTCCTAAAATAGTTAATTTGTTACTGTTATTGATCAAGTATGAGTCGATTTTTTTAGATACGTCATTATTTTTGTCTGATAAAATGTCAAAATAGGCACTGATAAAAATAAATTTTAAGTTTAATATGTTACTTCGACAACGCAAAAGTTACTATCTGAATATTGATTTAATACAATTGCATCGATCTGAGGGTTAAGTATAATCACAGCTGCTCTTGGTTTTGTTGTATCTATGGTTGGTTGGTTGGTGTTGTTTAAGGGTGGAAAACCATGAGTGGTCATCAACGCCCGCTAATTACTATAGTTTTGGTATATATATATGTAATCGTCTAATTTAATTACTAAGACCTTCAGACATGAAACATTAGCAAAAATTATAGTTTGACTATGGTAATGTTTTGATTTCTTGTAACGATAATTTTTGATTTTCTATCTTTTATTTTTCTTTAAGTTTCTGTTTGTTTGTCTTCGGAACATCGAGACGTTCCCATGTTTCGCATCTCTACACTGATTTAAATTGGCTTTTCCCCTCCTTCCGCAGAAAGTACTTCCTAGGCACCTACCTATTCCAAGTTATCAACACCCGTCACCCTCCCTTTATTTACAGTAACCTGAAATTCAAGTCTGCTATCAAATCACTGCATACAAGATCTCGTCTCTCCGATCTCTATACTCCATCCCACAGAAGTACTGCATTCCAACGTTCCTTCCTTGTCCGATCCTCTACTCTTTGGAATTCCCTCCCCCCCTTTATCCGCAATTCTTCTTCCCTTGGAACATTCAAAACACTACTCTTTCACCATCTTCTTTCCCTTCAATCCGAAGCTCTCTAATTATAAGGATGTATGTACTATGTATGTAATCGTCTAATTTATTTACTAAGACCTTCAGACATGAAACATTAGCAAAAATTATAGTTTGACTATGATAATGTTTTGATTTCTTGTAACGATAATTTTTGATTTTCTATCTTTTATTTTTCTTTAAGTTTCTGTTTGTTTGTTTTCCCTTCTGCAATTTTGTTTACAATATGGACCTCTATTTTGTATATTTATTTTTTCACTCTCTTTTTATTAATAGTTTTTTCTTTTTCTAGTTTTTTTCTGTATTTTTTTTTCATACATATTTGTATTTAAATTTACCTATGTTATTTTATTTTTAACAGCCTCTCGGCCAGTTATGATCTTACTTTGTATTATTTAATGTTATTCTTAAGGGACTTTGTCCCAGAGCGTTTTCTTTCTATTCTATTCCATTCTATATAAAGAAAAACAAATTAAATTAGGTAATCTATCTTCGCTTCATTTAGGAATTTGAGGAGGCGCTTGATCATTTGTTCGTCATCCCCTAATGCTTGGGCCAAGTCTGTGAGGATGTTTCCGTAAACAGGGCAGTCTTCAAAGATATATTTAATAGACAATTCTCCGTTGCATCTTGGACATCTAGGTGGTGGATCTCTTTTAATCAGATATTGGTGAGTCAGTCATGTGTGGTCTATCCGCAGGCGCGTCAGGATCACCTCCTCGTGGCGGTTGCTTCGGCTGGAAGATCGAAACGGTTGGACACTTTTTTTGTTGTATCTATGTAATACATTTTACTACTTGAATTTAGCCTACCCTTTTTTTATTAATCACATATGTTTTCTGAATAATTAAAATGTCTAAACTTGTATTGAGATAATATTGCTCCAAGAAATTCGCATAAGCGCGTGAATGGTGTGCATTAATTTGTAATTCTTTTAAAATATACATCATTATAAAATCAAATTTAAATGTAATGTTTAATATAAAGTATTTGCTATTAATTTCTTTACTTCTTTGATACATATAGCTTAGGCAGTTTTTATCAAAAGCTGATTAACAGGTTGTTGATATATTTTTAAAACTGGAGTGCTTGTTGTAGTTTACACAGTTTATACACCTAAATATGGTTGATGTACATACCTGTTTTTCATGTTCATCTGAGCATAGAGAGCTGACTGTAGATTCTTGGCAGTCGTTCTTCTGATAGAGAAACTTTAAGCATCGTCCACAAATATGGAAGTATGTAGAAGGTAGAAATTTATGGAGTTTGTTAAGTCGCCTATGGTGCCAAACAATATCAAAAGCTTGTTATATGTCGAGAACACACCCTGTGGTGTTGATTCCGTGCTCCAATGCTGAGGAGACCACCTCTACTACGCAATTGCATTACTGGATAGTGGAGTGTATCATTCGGAAACCAAATTAGTGATCTGGACTGATATGATTGCAATCTAGGATATAAGACAGGCGTTTTAGAAGTTTTAGAAAATTTATCTAGAGTTTTTGACCTTAATAGGCAGGAGTGATATTGGACGATTAGAGGATAGGAGTTCAGGTGTCTTTTTGGATTTAGATATCATCTTTACTATGGATAATTTCCAAGGATCAGGGAATATGTTGTGCGGAAAACAGAATTTTATATATACACACACACACACACACATATATGTATATATATATATATATATATATATATATATATATATATATATATATATGCAATCTATATATATATATATATATATATATATATATATATATATATATATATATATATATATGTAGATGCTTTAGGAATCGCTTTCCTGGGAAGGAGTTTTAGGTATAGGCTGAGACCAGGTAATTGAAATTTTAATTTTAAATTTTGTTTCTCTTTTTACTACATTATTGTTTTTTAATTTTAATTTATTATTTATCGAATCTATTGTATGACTAGATCTATAATCATCCATATTACTTAAGATGTATGACTAGGTCTATAATCATCCATATTACTTAAGATGTATGACTAGATCTATAATCATCCATATTACTTAATATCCATTAAGTACGGCATGTTTTAATATTTACTCAATAAAAACTTTTTCAAACACTTTTACAGGATATTTTACAATAATTATAATGTATAAATTAATAAATAATAATTATATAAATAATAATCATTCCTTCAAGACGGTGGAATCCTTCAAATACTTAGGCGCAACAGTGACAAGCAAAAATGAAATACTTTCTGAAATAAAAACAAGAATAGCAGCGGGAAGCAGGCGCATGTTATCCCTACAAAAACTGTTAAAATTTCGGAACCTGTCAAGAAAAGCCAAGATAATTATTTATAAGGCTGTGATCCGACCCATAGTAACCTACAGCTGTGAGACATGGACCCTCACCAAGGAAATGGAATGAGTAATTTTGGTGTGGGAGAGAAAAGTATTAAGAATGATTTTTCAAGAAGGAATTTGGAGGATCCGCCTAAATAGAGAGCTGTGTATACTCTACGAAGACATCGGACATAGTCACATACGCCAAAAAAGCAAGATTTAAGTGGCTCGGTAAAGTTGAAAGTATGCCAGAGCAAAGAGTTCCCAAGGGAATGTTATACGGCAGGTCTGACGGAGAGCGACTGAGAGGCCGAGGTTGACATGGCTACAAAATGTCGAAAAGATCTCCAAGAAATGGGAGTCAGAAGATGGAAAACCAAAGCCAAGGCTCGCCAGGAGTGGCTACGGATTGTGGAGGAGGCCAAGGTTCTTCAAGAGCTTTAGAGCCCTTCAATAAATAAATAAAATAAATAAATACATAATAATCCTTGAGGATAAAGCCAATAGTTTTTGGGTGTTGTGAAATATTTGTATTATCGCATTACAGTTTCATTATATCGTTTTATGAAAATAATGATCTATTATCTATATTGCAGATAAGGAAATTACGTTAGAATTAACGCAATGGATGGTGTGCCAAAGAAGATGGAAAATTCCTAACGATTCAGGCTTGATTCCAACAGACAATTACTTAATTACAACAGCCTATACAAACAAAGCTGTTGGTCGGTAAATATTTTGGCTAAAAATTCTAATGCCATTTCGTCAACGTGATAGGGTTCTAAAGTAATCACGCAATAATTAGCTTGTTTTTTTTACGCTTCGTTCAATATTGACCTCACATCGGGACATTCATTATACATCGATGTGTGAGCACAATGTCGTTCTGAAATATATTTCATTTCCTGGCAATAATTCATTCACTCACTCACTTTTGGGAGCTATTGACACAGATTAGCAAAGGAGAAAAATTTAAAATAGAGGATATAATAATTAGTACACCAAAATAAATATAACATCACCAACATTCCCTGCCGCGGCTTCTGCCGCTTTCATAAGTAATAAATTTTATGATTTAGACGAATATTTGAAGTTTTGTTTATTGATCGATAAATATCTTGTATGCAATATGCGAAGTATGGAATTGAGCAATATTTTTTCAATGATATGATAACCATACGCATAGCAGTAATTATTAATCCAGTTATAAATGCACTGATTAGGTGTTTGAAGATTGAAAGCATAATTAGACCTATTTTTGAATTTGAATGAATGAATTAATAATCCAGATGGAAAGATACTTTTAAAAAATTCTGATATTATTGCGGATAATGGACTTCATTATCAGTGATTACTACTAAATGCCCACAGATCGTATTTTAATATACAATATATAACAGGAAAGGATTTGGCATTATAACAGAATTTTTTTTTTTTTTGACATTGGATTATAACAGAATTTTGATTTGGCAACCATTTTATTCGGCTGAAATAATTTTATTGATTTTTATTTCTAACCATAAAAGTCTATGGCAGTGTGGGAAACCTCTTTCTGCCGCTTAACATAGTACATTTTTAAATTTTTATTATTGTAAATTTTACCATTGCCAAACATACCTATAACTATGAAGATGTAGTTAAAGTTTGGTACGGATGGATTCAGTAGTTTTACCATTGTAAACTCTATTGCGGATTGGTACTATCCATAGTCTATTTTCAAACTTTACTGGGATTCACGTGTCGCACCACGTATTTAAATATTTTATTAATAATTTAATTGAATATACGTAAATTTTATTATCAATGTTAAGTTGGCTTTTCCCCTCCTTCCGCAGAAAATACTTCCTAGGCACCTACCTATTCCAAGTTATCAACACCCGTCACCCTCCCTTTATTTACAGTAACCTGAAATTAAAGTCTGCTATCAAATCACTGCATACAAGATCTCGTCTTTCCGATCTCTATACTCCATCCCACAGAAGTACTGCATTCCAACGTTCCTCCCTTGTCCGATCCTCTACTCTTTGGAATTCCCTCCCCCTCTATATCCGCAATGCTTCTTCCCTTGGAACATTCAAAACACTACTCTTTCACCACCTTCTTTCCCTCCAACCCGACGCTCTCCAATACCTTCAGACATGAAACATTAGCAAAAATTATAGTTTGACTATGATAATGTTTTGATTTCTTGTAATGATAATTTTTGATTTTCTATCTTTTATTTTTCTTTAAGTTTCTGTTTGTGTGTTTTCTCTTCTGAAATTTTGTTTGCAATATTAACCTCTATTTTGTATATTTATTTTTTCACTCTCTTTTTATTAATAGTTTTTTTCTTTTTCTAGTTTTTCTCTGTATTTTTTTTTTCATACGTATTTGTATTTAAATTTACCTATGTTATTTTATTTTTAACAGCCTCTCGGCCAGTTATGATCCTACTTTATGTTATTTAATGTTATTCTTAAGGGACTTTGTCCCAGAATAAAGTTTTCTTTCTATTCTATTCTATTCTATAACACCTTACCTTTGTAACCTCTCATGAATGGTGCACGACACGTACTGGACGATTTTCAAACTTCACTGTGCCCCACATATTTTTTGGTTTTTTTAAAACAATTAAATGAAAATTTGTTATTGCTAAACTTTCCTTGAACTATGAAGATGTTGTAGTTAAAATTTGGTACAGATTGGTTCTGTAGTTTTTGCGGTTAGTGGTCACAAACGAAAAGTGGCTTGTCCTTTTATATAATAGTGCAGATTATTTTTACAGTTAAGTAAAGGAAGCCAAAGTCGATTACAACATGCTTAATATCCAAGTCCATCTATTCCAGGTATCTTTAGGAGGAGGATAGACACTATAGGAACATCTACAAATATGGTTTTTCATGGATCAAATACATCAAATAAGTCCAACAGAAACCGCTGGGAGCTGATGATTAAGTACAATGTAACATTTTCGATAAATATATATATGCAAGGATAATGTTGCAAAAGACAAGAAACCAGTCGTCGTTTTCGACTACTCCAATAATTACTTTACAAGCCCATGTCTTAATTAATTACAAAAGACTTATTTACATGATAGAAATTAGATCCAATTTGACATAAAGAGTTGAGGTATTTGGTTCCATAAAACCTTCCAATTCTTCCCGTATCCAATCCTTACAATCTAGAATCCTTCGTAAAATCCTTAATGCTTCATCTTATATCACAAATAAACTTATCTATAATGATCTAAATGCCCTATACGTTGCATATTTCCCTAAAACAAGATACCTATCCTTCCATGACAGGCTACATACCCATTCTAATCCTTTAGTTTCCCAACATGCTTCTCAATCTATTCCCGATGACCCTCCGAGGCGTCTGAAGAGAAGATGGCCTAGAGACTTTCTAATAAAGAACATTTATTGAAGTGCTACTAACGGGTAGTTATTCCCAAGTTAATGACGTAATTTTAATCATTACATCGCACATTAACTTATTGTATTTGTTGTTTGCAGTCAATAAAATAAAATTAAAAAAAAAAATTTTAGCTTTTACAGCCAACTTTTAGGTAAGGAAAGTATTTTATGTTCAATATCAAAGTTGAATACACTGCTAACTTACAAAAAAAATATCAGAATGAGCTAACTCTAGGTGATAAAGACGTATTGACAAAGTGCGCACATCCTTATCTACTACCCGGGCTCTAAAAAACGGAGGGTCATAAACCAGGTGAGTGGCAGGCATAAAACAGAAAAAGTGCTGGTCCTACAGCTTTCATCCGAATTTCGAAACCTCCTTCGATAGAGGGGGGAATCGTAGAAGGGGCGAACCGGAGAAAGAGGGACCCCAACAGATAAGAACGCTTAGTGGAAACTGGGTTAGACCGCCATTTGACGTTCGAAAAAAAACCCAGAAATACTTAAGCTCGCTACAAAAAAAGGTAACGCTTTGCTATCGGCGGAGGGTGCTAAGTGGTAAGCTGTGTAGTGATGTCTCAATCCGGGGTGTGCTATCTAATTGGCCAGCGAACAAGGAGTGTGCCGCCGTGGTCCGATCGGAAGGTGCTGGTACCGTTCTCCGGCAAGTGGAGGAACAGGCCCGATCTACAAGGGTATCCCTTATCGTTAAATTTGTTCTCTGAAACCAGGCAATATAAAATTAACATATATTTATATGGAATCTAAGAAAGAATTAAGTTTTTAAACTGTGTTAAAATAAAATATTAAAGCAAAATGCGTGCTTTCTGTAATTTATTTATATATATAAATACATATATATATATATAAATTTATGGAAATTTACAAATGTACAAAATATATACCTCAAGTAAATAGTGAATAAAATGGCCTTTAACGTAAATAAATTTTTGAATCCATTTCTTCTTTTTTTTTTGTCTCTGAATGGCTATAGCCACGCTAACCCCCACACATGTATCATGAAATTCAAGGTTGAATAAAGGATATTAGACCATGATGATAATGCGTCGGATTGAGCAAAACGCATTAAATATAATGCGTCGGATATTACGTCAGTTATTGATTTAACTACAAAGCTTGTCATGTTGCTCCATCGCATTAAATATGTGTATTCTCCAGGATACATCGACTGTTAAAGGGTTAATAAATTCTACACTATAAGGTCTCTAGGCCATCTTCTTTTCAGACGCCTCAGAGGATTATCAGGAATGGAGTGAGATGCAGGTTTTGAGACTAGTGGATTAGAGTGGTTATGGAGCTTACTATGGAAGGATAGGTATCTGGTCTGGGCTAAATCAGCAACATATGACATTAAGATCTTTATAGATAAGTTTATTTGTAACAAAGCAAGGAACTTTAAGGATTTTTCGAAGGGTTTTGAATTGTAAGGATTGGATACGGGAAGAATTAAAAGGTTTAGTTGAGCCCAAAAACTTATCTCCAAATGTCCAAATAGGTCTAATAACTGTTATGTAGATGAGTCTTTTACAGTAAAATGGATCTTTTGAGCGTTTGTCTAGCAAATGACGAAGAAGTCGAAAACGGGCGTTTACAATAATTCGGAGAACAAAACATAGTCACATTTGGTTTTAATTTTATATTGTTCAGAAAATTTTTTAATTATAATGTAGCGCTTCGCGTGATAAAATAAAGCCATGTGCCATTTATAAAGATACTGTGTATTTGGAAAGTTAAGTTTGACAATAGCATGAAGAAAATATATGAATGCATCATTGAACCTGTAATATTGGGCTCCAGTATTCCTGCCATCCAGTGCTGGGGCTAGGTTTCTGTAATTAAAAAAAAAGTTATATCACAAGTGTGCTCCAACATGAATTTTTTTCTTTATTTTATTTATTGGAATACCTATACAATTGTATAACGAAATATATCGAGTAAATGTATAGGGTATATAGCGGCATGTCAAACTATTCAGTAACGCCTCAATTAAAGTTCTATATTGGACTATCCTGTGCCCAGCTCCTTTACAGACACCGAAAGTTTATCGCAAATGGAAAGCAAAATGCGAAACTAGGGGTTTTTTGTGACATTAAGTTTAATAAGGATAAGTTTAAATATGATCAAATAAGGAGGATTGAGGATTTTTGAAGGATTATGGATTGTGAGGATTGGATAAGAAATGAAAAAGAGGGCTAAGTGGAGCTTCAAAACTCAACTCCGTATTTCAAAATAGGTCTGATTATAGACATGTATATCAATCTTTTGTAATTGGTTTGTACTGTTTACAAAGGGCTTAAAACATCTATGGTCATCTAAAAACATCAGAGGATTGGAAAGGGAGAGCATGAAGAAAAAGATCGCTAAACTAGATAGATTAAGCTTTGTAACCAGTAACATTTACAATAAAAAGAGCCTGTAAAGCCATTTATACTATATGGGACAGAGACCATGAACCTCCCTAACCTGGAAAGAATGCTTAAAGTAGAAAGAAAGATCCTAAAGAGAATTTACGGCTCTAGGAAAACCCAGGAAGGATACAAGTTAAGATCAAATGAGGAGATCTACAAAGAAACAACGAACATAGAGACGGAGATAAGAATTAAGAGACTGAAGTTCTATGACATATGGTAAGAATGCCTGAGGAAAGACTTAATAAGGCTATTTTTCAGAAAATTTGGGATTTTTGCACAATATACTAAAAGCTAAAAGAGGAGACCAGCAAACTGGGGATTGAGGACCGTGACTGCCTTGATAGTGAAGAATATAGAAGGAAACTACAAGGAATAGCGGTTCTTGTGGACAGGAAGGAGCCAAAGGATGGTATGGCCTGGGCAGAAGAGAGGAAACAGAGGCAATCAGAATGAATGAAGGAGATATGGATGATGAGAAGGAACAGAATTAAAAATCCATCTTCGTAATATTCGCGTGGTCTCTATGGCCTTTTCGTGAAAAAAAATATATATATATATAATAATATAATATATTTTATAATAATTTTTCTACTATACATATATTTTTATAACCTTATCCTTTTATATATTTTTTACATTTCTAAAACATTCTTTTTACACGATATGTACCAGAAATTTTAAAAAAAACACACCTTATTTTTCTGTTTATAACTCCATTCACTTGATATATATAACAATCTCTACATGATAAAAATAAATAAGGAATATTAACTGTGGATGTTAAAAACATAAAGAGATATCATGATATGAAATCTATTTGTAACTGATTTGAACAATTCACCAATTACTAAAATTATATCAGTCCTTCTATACTATCGTGCATACAGACATTTTTGTGAAATTTCGATTGATAAACTCTTTTAGGTCTAATTGTTCCCCCAAAAAATTATTGAATGACATTCAAATGTAAAACATTCACTATACCTACGTTACTCCAAATATATATATTTTCAAATTCACTAATAGGAGAGTTGTGAATGACTAGAAACCACAATATTTGTGAGCAGGTGTATCCGTAGATCAGATAAGGTGAGCGATCTAAACCTTATTGGGTCGTAACTTACCCTCTTCGGTCGCCCGTATTCCAAGCCTTATCTATCAGTTTCCAGTATGGCTCCATTCTTGAATTCTCGTCAGGCACAATGACAGTTCCATGTAAAACAAAAAATGAAACCTGATTTCCCAGGAAAAAAATATCTATAAATTACTTTATTTAGATTAAATACATAACTAACAATAATACGAATACCATTTAATGGGATGCAAAGACTAAAACGACAAGAAACTGCCCGTCGTTACAGACTACTTCAACATTTACTAGAAAAACGTTCTAAAGCTCCGAATGAATTACAAAAGACTCATATACATGACTGTGATTAGACCTATTTGAACGTACGGAGTTGAGCTTTGGGGCTCTACTAAACCATCCAATCATCTCGTATTCAATCCATACTATCCAACATACCTCGAAAAATCCTCAATGCACCTTACTTTGTCACCAATAAACTTATCCATAATGATCTTCATGTTCCATATGTTGCTGATTTAGCCCTAACCAGATACCCATCCTTCATAGTAAGCTCCTTAACCACTCAAATCCGTTATTTTTTCAACTTGCTTCCCGATAATCCTCCGAGGCGTCTGAAAAGAAGATGACCTAGAGACCTTCTAGTGTATAATTTTTAATGAAGTGCTACTAATGAGTAGTTCTTTTTAACTTCTGACGTGTTATTGTAATCGTTGTCAACGTTTACTTGATGTATAATTTTGTACATTGTAATTTCAATAAATGTATATAAAAAAAAAAAAAAAAAAAAAAAAAAAAAAAAAAAAAAAAAAAAAAAAGATACATGCATCATAGAAAAATATTACATACCCATAACTATGAATAATTGTTTTACATTGCAGTTCTTCAAATATTTTTGTTTAACATTTTTTTGTTTTATTATTTATTGATATTTAACTGCTTATACAATGCTTACCATAAGAAGCACATCAATCAAACTCCCTAGACTTTCTGTTGTCATTGCCCTAGACTTCTTCCCTAGTTTCTCTTTTTAAGATGCCTCAGGGCATCTTAATCGAAGGGGATTGGAAATCGAGTAAAAAGCAAGATAGGAGACTAGTGTATTAGGTCTTATGAAAGGATGAGCAGCTAGTGGACTAGCTTATCATGGAAAGATAGGTATAAGGATTAGACCAATCTCTTAACATGAGAGACATTAAGATGATTATGGATCAGTTAATTTCTGACATAAAAAGGATCATCGAGGATTTTATGAAGGATCATCTCATTAATGTTTTAGGCCAATGGGGTTTGTTCCGATCGAGTTTAAACAAAAATTTAAACTAAAATCACTCGTTGGCGTGTGAACACTGAATTTCACTGAAAACAAATTTATTTCCAAGTAAAAAATAAATAAGTGTTAACATCCATACGTAGCTATAACCAATCAAAAGTAAATAGTTTATCATGTAAAGGGATGGTTTTACGATGCATTATTTTCCTAACAACCTAAAACATATCCTGCAGAATTCTTTTCCTTCTTATTTTCGGCTAGCTTCTTAACTATACTCATTCCAAACCCGATTTTCAAACGTAATTTCTCTGACAGAACCTACAGACTATTTTTTTTTTTAATCGAACTATTAGAGGCTATTTTATTATATATTAATTTTTTTACGTCTGAAATTTTCAGTACTTAGCTAAATAATTATTTTTAATTAGTTATATTTTAGGATTTTTTTTTATTCTATTAATTTGTTTTTTATTATTATAAGGATGTACATATTAATTTGATGGTTTTATTTTATATAATAATTAATTGTCAAATCTATCCAATAATTTAAATTTGACAACGAATATCAATTTTAGCTGGGGGGGTCTATACTTTTCTCGTGTAACTTATTTTCACATTTAAAAATGTAACATTTTGCTATGCTCTAACTCTGTTGGTGTTGCTCGGATAGAAAACTTGCCGAAAGTTTCCTAATCAGAGATTTAATGGAAAATATTTTTCGTTATATTACATTTGTCGCTGGGACCTAACTTTTAAGAGCGAAATTGGTTTGAATCAAAAAAGTCGCTTGGTAACTTTTTTTCACCCACAAAAATATAACATTATGGCAAGCTCTGACTCTATTTACGTTGGGACAAACATTTCGTGACTATTTCCCTATCAAAAATTAAATAAAAATAATATTTTGTTTTGTAACATTTGTCGGTAAGACCTGCCGTTTAGGAAGAATATTGATTTGTATGCAAAAAGTCATGATGAATCGTCGTCAGAGATGATTTTTGTGTTTTTCACATAATGTTAATTGTTTTTCTTATCCAAAACACTGTTGTTTTTTTCTGATCCCAATCCAATGTCATTAGGCTACATGTGCTATTTAAACTTATTTATTGAAAAATGTTACATATTAACGTTTTAGGACTATAATTGAACCAGCTACTGCTTCATTAAATTATCTACTCAGTCACTAAGCCTTTCTTGAAACATTTCAAATCTTTGTCGGCTGATTAGTGTTGAAAAAGCTATTAATTACAGCTACTAATGCAACCTTCAAACGACTCTGAGGCAGGTTTAAAAACAGAAAAAAAAGGAAGAAGCAAACGAGAAATTACCAGCCATTGAGAGACGGTAACCCGATAGATGGACTTTTTTGTGTCCTGGCCAGGAATCGATATTTTATATTTGAGATATCGATAATTCTCGAGGTAGCTGCCCCCTCAGAGCTCCTCCTCTTCAGCAGCTAATGGTCCGATTTATAAAGTCTTAAAGAGTTCTCCATCCATCAGGTCCTCATCGGCGATCCGGGGGGCCATCCACTACCAGACGGCCGTGGGAAAACCTTTCGGGGAACGGATTGATAGGTTTGAGCAGGCCGACAGAAATTATTATGGCTAGATCAGAGAGTGTTATAGTTATAGTACTGTAACCAACCAAAATAATTGGTTACATTTATTTTGTTGGTAACTTGAAACCGGATAACTGTACATATTAGACAAATAAAATAACTGGAGAGGACACGTAAAGGATCAAAAAAGTTACACATTTATTTTATGTTTTAAAATAAATATATGTACCTTATAAAAAAAAAAATTGAAACCATAAAAAATAAAATTCCTATCATTAAACATATTATTTTATTATTTCATTAATTAATTTTGTATAAAAGAGTGGAAACTTTAACTATTCTAAATATATAAAGAAATGAAAATTTGCATTTAATTTTGAAATTAATTATATTTTTAGAACGTTTCTATAAAGTCAATGGTATAGTTAAAATACTTTTAAAGTTTTTTTTTAATTTAATGCCATAGGTAAAGGTGATTGTAGACTTACATTTATATATATATATATAAACTGTACCACGTACAACCCATGAAGAGTCTTGGGTTCAGTAGGTAGATTGTATTGTTTCTGAGCCAACGGTTGTGAAAGGAGGTGATTTGGCTAGAATTCACGCTCAACTACCAGGTTTTTTCCCCAATTAAAAGTACCCCTTTTTTTTAGAGGCTGGGTGTGCCCCAGGAGGGTCTCTCGACCTCGAATTCGATCCACGACCGAAATAACAGAATATAAATTTTCTGTCTTCAGTCGGACTCGAACTCGGGCCCTGGAGCATGGTAGTAGCGCCTTACACACTGAGCTACCGCACCTCCTATAGATATCTTTAAAAAATTGGATCCCGAACGGCCCAATTATGAAGAATTGGAATTTGACAATAAGTTCAGTATTATTACTAATGTATGAATATACAATTATTTCTATGAGAAGCAGTGTTATATGGCTGTGTATTCAAATTCAGAGATCAGTCAAAACATATAAAATTTATAATTACGGTAATTTAAGACATTTTGAAATTTAAAAAAAAATATATTTTCTGCACACCTACCAAAATACCCAATTAATACATGATATAATAATTTTTAAAGTGATTACACTAGCCAACAAAAAAACCTTTTTGCCTGTTTCCTCGTTTTGAATAGCCTATTCTTACTAATTTTTGGTTGAAAAAGGCGAATATCTAAATGAAATTTATTTATTAGCTCTTGTTTTTAAGATATGCAACAGCCAAATTATCAATTTATGGGTAAATTTGAAAAACGAAGTATTACTAATAAATAAATACAACATAATAATTAATTTTTCAAGAAACACTAAGAAGTTAAATATCGATCCTGAGGCAAGTGCTTCCATCTACCATCTTAAAAGGACATCACAAAGATTATACACTGAGAGTAAAGATCAGTGATAATACAGCTATTTATGAGTAAGAAGGAGTTCTGATTCTTGAAAACAAGAGCTAATCTGAAGTTTTTATGGTTATTTTCGTGTTTAGCAAGTCAAAATACTTGACAATAAACTTTTGTTGACCTCGAAACATTTTTGGTGTTGCCTATTGTTGTTAATTAAATTTCACTTAAGAGAAATCGTTCTGAAGTTGAAAAGAAACAAAAGGTGTCTAAAAAACTATACCAACTAATTAAGACACTTCCTCAATGCCTGTTGTGCCGAAGGTGAGGTAGATAACGGCTGACTGACAGGACGACGGCTTTAGAAGAAGGATAGCCCTCTGGTACTGTCCTCGCGAACTACCTCCACAAAAAAAGACAGGACATGACAAAAAAAAAAAAAAAAGAAAGAAGTGGAAAGAGAAAAAAGTGTGAAATAAAGTCTAAAGCTTGAGCCTGAGAGAGGTGACCAATTAAGCTGAGGTGGTTTACGACAGAGCCACGGCCGAGTAGATAATTGATCTCGTCCACTGTCCCGATCTAATTGGTCCCCGGCCACTGATGACTATATCCACGGCTCTCTTTATGGCCTCCTAGATCTGTGTCTTTATGACTTTATTGCCACCTAACTTTATTAATATAGCTCTAGTTCCATCTATTGAGATAGCAGCGATAATGCCTTTCTTTTAGCTTTAATATCCTATCATTATATATTTAGTCTCGTTTAACGAGCAGGCTTATTTATTTGTTTACGGAAATGCCTAGAAATAAAATACATATCTATGTATAAAAAGTTTTTGAGATCACTTTTATATATTTAATGAATCCGCTTGATACGGGACAGGTACTGTGCCTGTATTGATGAGACGGAGGTACAACGATAATTAAAATTATTTTGATAATAGGAATAACGTGACTCTAAATGATTCCCCGCGAGTATACTCCGGAATGATCAGCCCCCTGGTAGGCTGTCAACATAGGCTTATGATTCTGGCGTTTCCGCGCCATAAGTTTGATTAAATCAAAAACCGAAATTATTTTAAAGTTCTATAAATAATAAAAAAAACATGAAAGTTATGTAAAAGCAATGAAAGGACGGGTTTTTAAAAAGAATTATTTAAACAAGAAAAAACCATCCAATTAATACAATCTATATTTAATTTAAAAGGATTCAAGTATTTAAAAGGAAGTTTTATATCTCCGTAGCTGCAATTACGGTATAAATACGACGGGTACCTGTTGTTTTCTAAGAACAATAACAACAAAACTCAATACTCCTCGGTAAATCACCCCAATTTGCCTTCATGGTTGCCAAAAGGAATCGAAAGTGGTATAGAATTCAGATAAATATGTTTACCATCGTTAAAACAATTGCCCTCCTGTAATACTTCCGAATCTATTTTACTTTTCTTCTTTTTTTTTTTTCCAAGTACTGCCATCCTTCAACAACTCTTGAAGACTTGTTCTTTATATTGGAATCGCTAATGCTCCGTAAGTGGGGGGTTGCTCAAGTGCTCGGTGCTGGGCGAGTAGACGTGCCCCCGGGCCCCCAATCAAGATGGCAGTGCTGAGGATACAGAAGGCTATAATCTAGAATTCGGGATGACATTTCCTGGTCAAATATTAACCGCTCAGATATAAATTAGAGCATGACTCCTACGAAGACTTGGTCACGCAGGGTAGCCACCGCCGCTTAGACAAACTCCATCAATTCTTCCATTTTTCGCCGTAATGACTGCCATGCATATTTAATGTGAGGTTAATTACACCCCTCGCCCTCAACGAAGCCGCTTGTCACTTTAATGGCTTAAAAAATATGAATGTGCTACTTTTATGTTGAATGCATTCGGAAAGTTTTTTTTTTTGTTTGTTTTTAAATTGTATTTCCATTTTTCCGATTCTCTATAAAATAATTATTTTATTGATATCTTATCTTGGCGTAGAAATATATCGCTGATTAATGATAAAGGCTGATGATTGGGGGAACTCCTCCCCTTCCCCGTGGGGGAAATTTTAGAAAACTTTGCCATAATGGGGAAACGTTTTGGGGGGGGGGATTTGAAAAAGTATTTATTTTTATTTTATAGCAATACTAAATTACATAATGGGAAATCCAATATGTCTTTAGGAAAACGCTAGGGAAATTGACATGATGCTTCAACTTGAACAGTTTTCTTATTGCTGCTAAATATCGAATGCATATATTTTATTGTTTTCGAATGCATATTTTGAGCAGCTCGTTTCAGACCTTAGCAATATATGAACTTTGCGTAGAAACTGTCAGGTAACTGACATTATAAACGGTTTATTCAGAATTAGGGACTTTGTTCAAGAGCCTGCAGTTTTTGAACGACCGAAAGAAGTCTATGCAAAAGTTTGGTACAAACTATAATTTTAAATGCATTACAAAAAAGAAAAAAAAATTGTAAATAAAGATGTCGGTTTGAAAATGTTGAAATAATGTTAAAATTTTTATTTAACCATCATTTTAAAAAAAATAAGATATAAATACATTTATAAACATAATGTCTCATTATTAAATTTGAGCGACATTACTCATTTGTGATTTAAGGGAAATAGGGGGAAATTTTTTAAGTCGCTCAGGGAAAATAGAAGAAATTATCTTATGCTCGGTGGAAGAATGCTATTGGCAGCACTGTAAATATCATTATAAGTTTGTCTTTTTTGTATTATTGGGCCTTTGTCATAAGACTAACATTTCTCAATTATAGGGCTAGTTTTTTCCAAATTAGACTTTTTCTAAAATTGCTAACCAAAGCGCTAACCATCGGCTAATTTTCAAACTTCACAGGTATCCGCATGTCGCACCACATGTTTATAGCTTTTTAAATACTAATTTAATTGAAAATAAGTAAATTATTTTAAGAACTTCTAGCTCTATATAACAACTTACGTTTATAACCTCTCTCGAATGGTGCTCGCCAGCTCTTGGTCGATTATTAAACTTCACTGCGCAATTCTTATTTATCGTTGTTTTTTTTTTACTAGAATTTGATTGAAAATCTATAAACATTATTATTGCTAAACATTTCTTGAACTATAAAGATGATGTAGTTAAAATTTGGTACAGATTGGTCAGTAGTGTTCGCAGTTAGTGATCACAAACAAAAAATGGATTGTTCTTTTATATAACAGTATAATTTTAATGATCAAACAACAAAGCTGTCTGAATATGTAGATTATTTTAGTAGATTACATATATAAAATATTAAGTCTATATACCTCTTCTCTCTTAGCCTCCACTGGATTCAGACGTAACGCAGCTGATAGAACTGCGATGGGATCATGGTTATGGCACTAATTACCAATAACTGATTTATTTAAATTATTAATTAATTACTTACTCACTGGCTCTACGTTGTGACCCTTAGCCTTCTCAACTATTTCCTTCCATTTCTCTCGGTCACCTGCGACGAGCCTCCAGTTACGAATATCGTCACATTACTCGCCACTTTATCCATCCAATGACATCTTGGTCTTTCCCTTCTTCACTTCCTTTCCAAAATTTTCTGGAATTTTATGTTGTGTCCTTTCACTCACCATTCTTTAAACAAGGCCGACATATTGCAATCACTTTTATATAATTTACAATGCCTTTATTTTTCAGTTATCTGCGATTTCCTCATTACTTTTTATCCTCTACTTTTCATCAACCCTTTTTTATAGAATCGTTTCATTATTATCCTTTCAAAAACCATTAATCGTTCACAATCCGCCGCAGACGAACACCGATTTATAGGTGACCATAGGTCTGATGAAGGCTTGAAAAAAATTTTTACTTTTGTTTTCCTAGAGAGAAATTGATTTTTGAATAGCTTGTTATTCACATCATATGCTCCATTTCCAGTCATAAATCTTTTTTCTCTTTCAGGGCTAATTTTATTATCACTACCTATAGAATAGCCCAAAACATGAAATATCACACCCTTTCAAAGCTGAGACCAAGGAGAGGTATGTTTGATTTCGTTTTATTTGCACCTGACAACACTGACATATATTTTTTTTAATTATTAGCCACACTAAGATTTACCCTCTTAGCATTTCTAATAATTAATTCTAGAGTAAGGTAATGTTTTGTTAGACGGAGTTCCATTTTCACGACATCCTTTACAGAGTGTTGAGTTGAAGTTGAGCCAAGTTGAAAAGTTTGACAAACAACGCTTTTCCCTGTCTTACCACCTATACTAATTACCTCTTGTTAACATAACACGTTCCTGGCAAATATGCTATTTGACATGAAATATTTATGAGTTCATTAACTTTTTGATCTTTTATTTACTTTTTTTTTCTTAATTAGACTTTTTCTAAAATTCATAACTGTAAATTATGTTAGTAAATTAGTAAATCAATCGCTAGCTATAAAATTGTCATTTCTATTTATTTTATTGTAGAACACTTCAAATTAGAAATATGAAAAAAAATCTATCTATCTATACTCTTGCTCTACAGCCCATGCAGGACCTTGGCCTCCGTAGCTATCCTCATCCACTCGTTCGAGCCAGGAACATACCTTCTCCATCTCCTCACTCCCATCTTTTTTTCATTTTTTCAACATGGCCAAGCCATCCTATTCTAGCCGCCTTGATGAATACTACTACATCGGGTTCATCATACACCCGTGGTCCAAATATTATTCGTAGGACTTTTCTTTCCCATACCTTAATGATTTTTTTTTCATTTTCTTGTGTCAGGACCCACGTTTTAACTACCATACGTTACCACTGGCCGGATGATTGTTCGATATATGATAAGTTTGGCTTTACGGGAGAGATTCCGCCAACGGAGAGCGTTCCGGAGTGCATACAAACATTGTTACGGTTAAATTTTCAAATGTATAAACATTTCCACCGCACACTGTTGCCTTAAGCCCATTGGAGACGGTCAGGTTCGACTTCTAATAGTGAATTACAGTCTCGGACGCCACATTTTTTTTTAAAATGGAAAATAGCGAAAACTCTCAATTACAAAAAAGAGGACTTACCATAGTAGCGTAAGTAACCCTTTTAATACTTCATAACAGAAAAATACCTTTTTTTTTTTTGGAACAATTTAACTTTTTTTTTTCTCGCTCATCTATCTCATATGTAATGTCCAAAATCATTCATTCAATTTTCAACAATACATTGATTAAAAATGTTTATAAAACTGAAATTTTGTGCAGAACAGATCTTCATCTTAGGTTATTTTATTCTATTTTTTTTATTAAACAAAAAAAAAATAAAAAATAACCTGTATAGTCCAGTCAATGAACACATTGCAGAGTGCATGGAATATGCGATAACTTTTGACTTCATAGCTTCGTTAGGAATAGTTAGAAGGTAAACATACTAAAAGTCCCCGCCTCTGGGGGTGAGCTAACGGTAGGGGGGAGGGGAGAAGTACCATTGTTTTGATTTTTCGATAATATCTCGAAAACGGTTGACTCTAGAAAAATATGTTACAAATAAACATAAAAGCTAATTAAATTTACTATACAATTTATTTTATATAAATTAGTTGTAATTCTAACCGTTTACGAGATATAAGTTATTGAAAATTGGTTCGGGAAAAAACAAATGTCACCTCATTTTTTGTCAAACGTTTGCTTCTACTCCTAACGAAGCTGTGAAGTCAAAAATTGTCGCGTATTTCATGCACTCTTTATCTGGGGTTGCACTTCTTTGAGAGAACACGTTTGTTGGTACTCATTCCGAAACTAATTGTTCGATCCAAAATTTCTATTTTTTATATGAATGCTCCTTTAATTTACTATAAGAACCCATTTATGAAATTTTGATTAAGTCCCATTAAATACCCATACGTATTTTTTTGCCATGACATCCGACCCAAGATATCTAAAGCTGTCGGCGTTTTTAAAAACCTGCTTGCAGATCTCTATGTATGGATCTTTTTCTCTTTCGTTTCAAGAGCAAGGTCGACCCCCCCCCCCCCCCCTCACCTGTCAAACCAACGAAAAAGCCTCGGAAAATCGGACTGTACTACGGCAACATCAGCAAGGAAAGGGACTACGCTATTTAGCTACCTGGAATGTAAGGGGGTTACTAAAGATCGGAGCTGCCAAGGAATGAAAAAAAAAAAAAAAAAATAGTAAATTTTATTTAAAATATTTTTCAAAAAGTCGAATAAATTTGTCCTCATTTCAAATCTACTTTTCTCTCTTTATAGCTAAAAACAGAATAAAAATATGTGAATAAAATACTCGAAAAAACGCTAATAATATTTTTGGGAGAAGTATTAAATATTCCACTGGGAAAAGAAAGGTATCAATGAAGTACAGTATTATCTCAATGATCCGGTTCTTCGATAGGCCAATACTCCCAGTAATCCGACCCTCTCCGGCGAGTGCTTGTTTGAATGGTTCATTCACGAACAGCGGCGGTCAATACCAATTTCAGAAGAAAATTTAAATGAAAAAGCTAGAAGTGTTCTACAATAAACTGTCTCACTAACGACGATTTTTAAGACTAAATACTGCGATTGATGGAGCAATAAATTTTAAAATCTGTTTGGGATAAGGTTTCTGGCCTCTACAGAACTATTACAATAACGTGACAAAACTTGAAAAGAACTCCTCATCAGTAGCACTTTAATAAAAATTCTACACTAGAAGGTCTCTGGGCCATCTTCTTTTCAGACGCCACGGAGGATTATCGGGAATGGTGTGGGTAGCAAGTTGAGAAATTAGGGGATTATTATAGTTATGGAGCTTACTATGAAAGGATAGATATCTGGTTTGTGCTGAATCAGCAACATATGGAACATTAGGATCTTTATGGATAAGTTTATTGGTGACAAAGTATTGAGCAAAGCACAAAGCATTGAGGATTTTTCGAAGAATTTTGGATTGTAAGGATTGAATACGAGATAAATCGGATGGTTTAGTGGAGCCCCAAAGCTCAACTCCGTACGTCCAAATAGGTCTAATCACAGTCATATATATTAGTCTTTTGTAATGGAACCTTTGAACGTTTGTCTAGTAAATGTTGAATTAATCTGTAACGACGGGCAGCTTCTTGTCGTTTTAGTCTTGTATGTGGATTCCAAGTAAGACGTTTGTCCAAGTGGAGTCCTAGGAAGCGGATCTGTTCAACAGGGATTAGTGGAATATCATTAATGGATAATGAAGGACATGAAGTCGCAGATTTACTACGAACTAAAACATAAACGAAAAAATGGTGGAATATCCTTCCGCCATCATAAAACCGTTAAATATTGGAATATTTCAACATAATTAACGAAAATTAATTCAAAGTAGGGAAGGAGAGTGCCTAAGGAATGTCCTTCGGGCGCCAAAAATCGTCAGATCCTGGCAGATCTGAAAAACAGTATCCTTTTGGATACCTTATCAATACTATGCCATTGTTATAGGGCTTTTCTTTACATCCAGTAATTTTCCGTAATTCGGCACTACTCTGGTACCGTATGTGTCGAATTATCGTGATTGTACTGTATATTCCACTAAGTGATATAAGATTACAAACTTTTTGTAATATTAATATTATAAAATAATATTAATATTACAATATAAAATAATCAAGTTTCACAAGGAAACCAAGACTATAACGTTATTATTCCATCTACATACGCAGGAGGCTCAGCCTTCATATTCAGCCTTGGTAGTGCTTTAACAAATTACAAGAGGTTGCATGCAGCACTGAGGCAGCTCATGTCATTATATATAAATGCCCTATCTCAGGTAAGCATAGCCCAGATTACAGGTAGAGCAGACAAATTGTCCTCGATGAACACACCTGACAATCATCTCCTGAGAACTGATCGGAGTGGACAGTCGCTACTAGGAAATGATTCAGTCATCGTAGAAGAGACACGAACCTGCTCAGGCTTCCAAGTCCTGACCTTGAAGGAATCGGACTCAGCAATTAAACCTATTAAGGTGTCGCAGGCCAAGAGAAACCAACAAAAAGACGTGAAGAGAAAGGAAATTAAGAGAATTGAGAAGGAAAAAAAAAAAAATAATAAGTAAAAACTCCAGAAGTGGGGGAAAGGCTGGAATAAAGGGATCTGGAAAAAGGAAAGACTGAGCTCACGCGATATGCAAAGGTGACACGCAGCTTGATCTCCCCCGAGCGTGTGAACAAAGTCCAGGTAGCCACGGGTACTCCTACTGGGGGGTAACGTCGGGGCAGAGATGGAACAGGAAAAGATGGCTTATAATTATACATTACACGAGGATGCAAGAGGTTTGGTATTATTGCTAAATTTAATTTTATGAAAGAAATTTTGATTTATTATAAAGTTTATTTATTTATTTATTTTCTAAAATAAATTTTCATTTTATTAATTTTTTTTTTTCTAAATTGAGAAGAATGGGATACGTTTTTCGGCTATTACAGAGATGAATATTCCTTTGGGAATCATTTTTAAAAATTTCCCAACCCAATGCGTGTTTCCAAAATATAATATTCGCCCTTAAAACGCTATTCACAGATGCCAGACTATACTGCCACAACCCATGAAGGGTCTTGGGTTTAATACATTATTAGGAAGTATTGTTTTGAGATTAACGGTAGTACGAGGAGGTGATGTGGTCAGTAATAAAGCTCAACCACCAGGTTTTCCCCTAATTTAAAGGTATCCACTTACCAGAGGCTGGGTGTGCCCCAGGAGGGTCTCCGGACTCCAGAGTCAATCCACCACCAAAATAACTAAAATAAAATTTCTACCTTCAGCAAGACTCGTACTCGTTCGCCATAGCTTGGAGTTCGGTGCCACACACAATGAGCTCCCCCACTCCCTCAATTAATTTTTTTTCAGTTAGTAACATGTAGATAGGTAGTAAGGATACACTTAATATTTTAAACCATTTATTACTTTTTTTTTTTCAAATTATAATTTTAACATTTAAATTTTAGACCACATGTTTAGGTTTTTCGATCATATCTCGAAAACGGTAGACTTTGGAAAAATAAACTACGATTAAAAATTAAAGCTAGATAATTTTCCTATAAAAATTATTCTATACATATTTGTCGTACTTCCAATGGTTTTCGAGATATTTAATATGCTATTTAAAATCGGTAGTTTTCGGAAAAAATTATTTACCTTATTTTTTGTCAAAAAATTGCTTTTAGTGCCTTCCGCCATCGTTTATCAGAAAAAAACGACAGAATCAAAGGTTGCAGAGCATTAAATTTATTTTAATTTCCTATATACATTTTTGGTACTTGAAGTAAATATTAGACAAAAGGTGAGGTAAACATTTTTTTTCTCGAAAAATATTGACTTTTATTAATTTATATCTCGGAAACCAATGATATTTCGATAAATATGTATAGAACCTTTCTATAGGAAATTTAATCAGCTTTAATCTTGATTGGATATATAATTTTTTAGAGCCCTTCGTTTTCGAGATATAATCGAAAAACCCAAAAATGGGAATTTACCCCTCTTCCCACTGTTACCTACTCCCCCCTCTCCCCAGAGGCGGGGACTTTTAGTATGTTTACCTTCTAACTATTCCAAACGAAGCTATGAAGTAAAAAATTATCGCATATTCCATGCACTCTACAATATGTTTATTGAGTATACTATAAGATTATCTACAGCTTTATGTTCGTCCGTTTAATGTGTCATTGGCTCCTAGTCAAATGGGAGCGAATAGTGATCCCTTGGATTGTTAACATTAATTTTTGCCATGTGATTATATTAATAATTCATTCAATAAATGAGTACGAAAACAAATTAAGAGTAATTATGATAGTTAATGAGAGCTAGAAGGATGGAAGGGACACAGAAGCACAGTGCTGACCACAGCTCCACCCCATAGCTACCAGCCGGCAGAGGATGGACAGATCGTGTTACCGAACCGGTCCTTCGCTGGCCAAATAACGAACCAATTAAACCGCGAGGACGTTGTAAAGGCGAGGTATTAATTGACTCTATATCTTGGAGCCTGGCTCTCCTCCCTTCCTCCCTTCCCTCGCTCTCAGATAACTCCCATCTGGGGGCGTCCTTAATTGATTCCCGGCTCGTATAAACAATGTCAATCCATTTTAGTTTTATTTTTATACCCCTTCGGTTCTAATAGCTTATTTGTTTCCGACACTAATTTTTCTTCTCTCTCTCCTCTTAATTGACCAATTTTTACGCCCAGCTGATATTTGTATGCATACCGCGATCGGTTCTGATTTGGATCTCAGATTTTATTGACACTTGGTTAATCCTCTCGGAGCAAACAAATTGAAGGTTGAAGATGAGTTAAGTTGAGTTTATACAGTGTTATGACTGACTGGGAAAATTCTAAGCAACTCCCTGTTTTATAAAGCGATTGCTTGAATGAGTAAGGTTTGGGAGTAATTTAGGGATTAAGGATTAAAATGAGGTTGTGAGGAATCAACTATGGCTGACCACCTCTCCACTTCAACTAAACTATTATGGCCACATCAATTAATTAATTAAGCAATTTTTTTTGTGTATATATATGTACACACACACACACACACACACACACACACACACACACACACACACACACACACACACACACACACACACACACACACACACACACACACACACACACACACACACACACACAGTATATACAGTAAAACCTCTCTAATCCGATCCCCAAGGGACCAAGGGGTAGGACGGAACGGCCAAAAGGTCAGTTTAACCGGAAATTTTCAAAATGTTTTTCCATTGTTAAAAGTGTCTTATAATTATATTCAAAGTTCCACATTTACATCTTAAAAAGGTTCAGGAAATGTAAACTTACGTTTACGTAGAAAAGCTTTAGCCAGATGTACATTGAAACATTGGCCATATTATCACTGTATTGTGTTTGGTTTAAGAAAAAACTGACTAATTGTCAAAATAGTTCATAAAAAATTATGCGTAACCTTCTTTGTTAAGAAGGTATCGAGCAAATAAAAAAAACAAATACTATTTCTGTCACTTCTTGAGAGAATTTAGAACATTTTAAAGCTCGTATCTTTGTTCCTTTTAAATCAGGGCTTATTTTCGAATTTTGAATTTTAGGTGAAAATTCGGATTCCGAAAACATAAAAATCAATTTAATTATAAACTTCATTATTTCTTTCCTGTATTTTCCTTGTTCCACTGCTAAGTTACTGCTCTATAGATAGATTCATCAATATTTTTTTTTTTTTTTTATGAGTTTAAATTTACTACTTTATAAATCAAAATATATCAAGTAAATATGTTGTTATAATAACACAAACTAATGGCATGACAAAAACGGTTAAAATTTATTGCGTGGCGGACCCAGGAAATGAATCTTGACCTTCCCACCCTGGCCAGTATAGGACTTGAATGGAAGTCTTGGGCAAAAAAAAAAAAAAAAAAAAAAAAAAAAAAAAAAAAAAAAAAAAAAAAAAAAAAAAAAAAAAAAAAAAAAAAAAAAAAAAAAAAAAAAAAAAAAAAAAAAAAAAAAAAGGCTTAAAATAAATGACAAGGAGACCAAGATAATGATCCTCAGAAAGAAGAAACAAGCCCATCCCCAAAAATATTATATAATAAGAAACCACTGCCTCGAAGAGGTGAATAGCTTCCAGTTACCTTGGATCCACAATAAATGGTTGACTAGTAGAGGAGGAATAAGTAAAGTAAGTAAAGGAAAGGATCATGATGGGGAATAGAGCATACTTCGGCATGTCTAAGATTCTGAGACCAAAATGTTTAGGATGTATAAAGCACTGATTAAACCTGTGGTAACCTATGAGGCGAAATCTAGACCATGAATAAAAAAACAAGCGATCTACTGGGCCGGTTTGAAAGAATACTTAAAAATATTCTGGGATCAGTACACCAAAATGGACCATGGCAGAGGAGGAAAAATAAGGACCTGTAAAACAAAGACAAAGGTCACCTAAGGAGAATGGAGGATAGTAGGATACCAAGGAAAATCTATGAACGCACACCAGGTATAAAGAGAAGTAGAGGGAGACCCAAGGTCCGCTGGAGAGACAATGTACTCCAAGATATACGGTAGATGAAAATGAATGGGTTGTATGCGATAGATAGGAATGAATGGAAGGCAGAAGTTGAAAAAACCAGGGGCTATATGCGCCTGTTGTGCTAGAAGAAGAAGAGAAAAATTATTTCTTCCTTAAAATGAACATACGATATAAAGTTTAGTCTGAAGTGGGTGAAATGCCACCATTACGTCAAATCCGACAAAAAATGGACATAAACGTTTTTTCCCATAGACCTGTCATCTGATTTCATTTAATTTTTCCCCTAGAGGCTCTAAACTGCATCCTAAATATGCATTGTTTTATTATTAGATAAGAAGTGGAAGAGGTTATTGTAAAGGGATAAATGTAAATAAGAAAAGTTGGAAGGAAGGTACTATTAAGCCGGTCAATTAGAGACAGAGAGGACTGGGAGCATTAGAGAGGAGATAGGGAAGAGATTTAGTGACGACCAGCTGGGGAAGACAACTTTACTTATCTCTTCTGGACAAGCTCTGTAGTCCCACGCTCACCCTGTCCAAGATATTTCTCACTCCCAACTCCGCGCTAAGAGCCCAACAGCTCGCTCCTTCAACCCTCCAAATTACTTTATAATTGATTATGTCTCGCCTCTATATCTCTTCCATCTTGTCCCCAACAGCGAGATAGCCGAATTAGGTCGTAATGTTACGAAATATTCACGAACCAGAATCCTTTTCAGATTCTACCACAAATTTGGAGAAATCTTATAATTTTTTAATTTTTATTCGACATTATTCGACACCATCATAATTTTTTATTCAAACAAGTACAAGTACAGTTTTGAAGAAGTACATTTTTATCCGATATTACGACTCAATATTCACAAAAGTTGGAAATAAATAAGGAAAATTTTGTTTAAATCCCACATGTAAAATGTAAATCTTTGATGTTCTTTTAATCTTTGACTAACCAATCACCCACTTTTTTTCTGTATATTTGCATCAAATTTTAGTTCATAAACACCAATATTTTAGAAAGTATCTAATTTGTTGTTAGGTGAAAGGTAATAGGATGACAATGGTTAACCTGTTTCAACTTTTTAATAAGACCAAATACGACATAAAGTCGAATCCTTTGTCAGTACAGTATACTTTAGTAAGATTCCATTAATCTCTGTTGAACAGATCCGCCGCTACCTAGGACTCCATTTGGACAAACGTCTTACTTTGAAATCCACATACAATACTAAAACGAGAAGAAACTCCCCGTCGTTATAGATTACCTCAACATTTATTAGACAAATATTCAAAGCTTCCAATTTACTACAAAAGACTCATATAAATGACAGTTATTAGACCTATTTGGATATACGGAGTTGAGCTTTGGGGCTCCACTAAAACATGCAATTCATCTCGTATCCAATCTTTAAAATCCAAAATATTTCGAATTCTTAATGCTCCTTACTTTGTTACAAACAAACGTATCCACAAAGATCTTAATGTACCATATGTATGTATACCAATCGCATTAGAATCCATTGGTCTCCCAACGTGCTTCACACTCGATTCCTGATAACACACCAAAGCGTCTGAAAAAAAAAAAAAATTGTTAACAGACCTCTAAAACTTTTATTGAAGTTTTACAAGTAAGTAAATACTTCACAAGTTATTTGCATTTCATTGTAACTATTTTCCTTAAATTTGCTTTTTCTATATTGTATATCGTTGTAAATTTCAAAAAAAAAGTTTTAAAAAATGAGGTAAAGTAAAAAAAAAAAAAAAAAAATCGTCTTTAAAACCTAAATTTTATAACCTTAAACCAACACTGAAATTTAATTTCAACAGAACCAAATATGCATCTTATTATTTGCAAGTTCAAATAAATTTTAGAAACAAAAGACAAAATATAGTCCAGTAATAAAATAAATGAATTACTGAATGAGCTAACATTTTTTTTTTTTCTAAAAGTGCCCTTTTTATTGGACTGTGTTAAACTCCTTTATCCCCCTTTGTGAAGGGGCTGTATACACAGGAGTCCCGTGAAATCGAGCAGTTGGAAACCTTTGTGACCGTGAAATCTAGCACTAACCACTCAACGGGCACTCCATTCTGCCCATTCTACAACCAAATAAGTCTCGGCCATAGTGAAATTTCTGTTGTAAGTAAAATCTTTTGTGCTCAATTGTATCGATTCAAGCTCATTGGAAGAACAATCGGAAGTGGAAGTTTGTTTATTTCGTTTAACGTCACTATGGCTAATCGGACTATGCTACGGTGGGAGTCCTAAATTTTGCCTCTCCAGGTATAATTAGGATAGGGATCTTTAACGAGTACCTGACATCGCACAGGCTCGGGACCCCCATTTTACGTCCCTTCCGAAGGACGGCATAGCTAAGGATTGTTTACTACCTTTAAAAAATCCTAAGGTTATCTGCCGGGCTGCGAACCCGCGATCAGGAAGTGGAAGTTGAATAAATTCAAACGTTTTTTTTTTTTTTTTTTTTTTTTTTTTTTTTTTTTTTTTTTTTTTTTTTTTTTTTTTTTTTTTTTTTTTTTTTTTTTTTTTTTATTTCTTTACGTTAAGTAGATGTAAAAACAGAGTTCAAACCCGGCTGGATCTATAAAACTGTACTCAGTTCTAACATTAGGGTAACTTCCCTCTTATCAAATTGATGTGTTTCGTTCATTCATGTCACTATTTAGCCCAATTTCTATATGTTTTAGTCCAATTTCTATTTTTTTTTTTTTTTTTTTTTTTTTTTTTTTTTTTTTTTTTTTTTTTTTTTTTTATGAATAGTTTTTCAACTAGACTGATGTCATTTTTTAGTATATTTTAATTTTTCTATATCAGTTGGAGTTTTTATTACGCCTTTATAACTTAATTATGCGTCTATTATTCATAACCTTTTATGTAAAATTGATTTTACCACATATCATTTCCTCCATTTTTATTTTTTTTTAATTATTTTATTTTTGAGGTCTTGGAGACTTGTCAACGAACGTCCTATATTGCCGGTGTAGCATTACATATCTATTTTTGTTATAAATTATTTTATCTGTTTACTTGTTTTTTTTATCTAACTTATTTTACTTTATCCTATTTAAATCTCTTTATATAGTGATAAAGGTTTATAGAATAGTTTTTCAACATTGTATAAAAATAGTTCCACAAGCTATGGTTAATTAATAACCAATATTTAATAATTTTTTAAATAATTATTATCATGAGGAATTTTATTTAACATACAAAAGTGTATATAATATATATAAATATATATATATATATATATATATATATATATATAATATAATGTTGTTGTTTGTTGTTTACATAATGTTTATTTTGGCTTAACGTCATTATCTTACAGGTTACCAACTATTCTAGCAGGGTGGGAAAATCGATTCATTTCGTGATAAATTTTAACCACCACGATATAAATTTTAACCTGCCCAGGTGGGATCTACGGTCAATACCGAACGCTGAGACACTCGCCCCAACTCACTCGGCCATCGAGTCCCCATAATATAATATTAATCTCAAACTATTACTTTAATAGGCAGACTGGTATGTTCCACATTGGTTCATTTGATTGTTAAATTGACCTTCTTAAAATGAAAATTATTTGAGCTATCTGTTGTAAGGAATATCCATGTATAGTTTAATTTTTCTAGCTTAGTTTATGTGCGTTTACATTTATTTTCGTATTCTTTATATTTATTCCTTTATAATTTTTTTTTTTATTGATATTTAAAATTACTCAAAACAGGAATATTATGTAAATGAGTTGTAAAGCAGCTTCCCATTGGTGTGATTCCTACTACAATTCTATTGTATAAAGGTCCTGAGGTTATATTTTTAAGGACAATTGAATAATTTATTTTTTTCTAACAAATTATTCTGGTATTGACGTTTAATGTTAAAAAATGTTATTAAATGATAATTAAAGTAATTTATTATAATGAATGAGCAAATTTATAAATTGGTATATTGTTATAGTTCGAATCCGGTCAGTGACAGAGTGGAATTACATCGTAGTAATTAATTTCCCGCCCCGCTGGAAAACTCCGTGTTGCTTCAACGGCAAGGAATGATAGACGGCGTATTGTAATATGTAGTAAGACAAATATTTTCAGCAAAACGGTAGTAAGACAAAGGAACGACATGTAAAAATTTCTAATAAGAGAAATAATAGAAAATAAATCTTAATATTATAAACCTTAAATAAATAAATTTTCTTAGCCGGACTTAAACTCAACACCAAAATAGATCCTTAAAGTTAAACAGATCCACATACATCAGAAAAGGGAAATAAAAGGAATAATTTTCTATTATCACTATAACTTTTAATAAACAGTACAAATAATATAACAAGTAAAATAAGACTTGGAGCTTTAATTTCTCCAAATGTTTTATAGTAAAATTTTTTGAATGCGTCTAGTAAAATTATATTTGTATAATTATATTATATTTATATATAGTAAAAATATTATTTAATTTAAATTAATTAATTTTTACTTTTTTTATAAACAGTTGATTTTACCTAACCATAAAAGAAAATGGTGTACCTCAGCAAACGACCCTGGATTTTTTTTTTTTTTTTTTCTTTTTAGTTGAACTACACATAACAAATAATCGCTCAATAAAAACAAAAACAATCACATCTGCTGGCAGTTGAGTTTCCAAATTTGAATACATAAACTATTCGAATACTAACACGCAAATCTCACCTGCCCCTTAATCCACAAATTACCTAAAGTATTAATGATAATTAACATCGGAAATTAGATATATTATCATAATAATCTAAATATAATATTAATGAACTATAATAAAGAAGAGACCACCACGAGTCCCAGGTCACGCCTTTATATGTAGTTTATTATTGTTATACTTACATCATTCATATTCATAAGGCATAGTTGACTGTGATGTATAGGAGATGTAGATAGTTAGGGTAGGCAGTCATAGATACTCAGCAGATCAAAATAAAATTGTTTTTATTTTAATTGTTAAAGCCGACGTTTCGACTTGCATTGCGTCTTCATCAGGGCTAGAAGAAAAGAAAACAAGCAAAAAGGTATGACTACATTGTAAAAATATATGAATAAACACACACCACAAACATAGGAATGATTGAGAAAAAATAAATAAACATAAAATGATGAATAAATAAATGTATAATAGTAAGGATAGTAACATAAAGGCAATATCTAAAGGCCATAAGGACAATAAAGACTATTGAATTGAGGTTATAATGAGAATAAATTAAAATGAGTGATAGTTACTTAAAAGCTAATGAGTATTTTCAACAAAATAATTGGTAAACATAAAAAATGTAGATACTAAGTTGTTGAGATAATGAGGACAAGTTACTGATTTAATACTTAAAGGAGTTAATACTTAATGACTAGATACAGAGTTACTGAGATCTGTCCTCTATATCCTCTATATCTATATCTCTGTCCTCAATATCTCAGTAACTCTGTATCTACTCATTAAGTATTAACTCAGTAACTTGTCCTCATTATCTTAACAACTTAGTATCTACATTTTTTATGTTTACCAATTATTTTGTTGAAATTACTCATTAGCTTTTAAGTAACTATCACTCATTTTAATTTATTCTCATTATAACCTCAATTCAATAATCTTTATTGTCCTTATGGCCTTTAGATATTGCCTTTATGTTACTATCCTTATACATTTATTTATTCATCATTTTATGTTTATTTATTTTTCTCACTCATTCCTATGTTTGTGGTGTGTGTTTATTCTATATTTTTACAATGTAGTCATACCTTTTTGCTTGTTTTCTTTTCTTCTAGCCCTGATGAAGACTTGCAATGCAAGTCGAAACGTTGGCTTTAACAATTAAAATAAAATAACAATTTTATTTTGATCTGCTGAGTATCTATGACTGCCTACCCTACCCTATCTACATCTCCTTTACATTATTTATATATATAAATAAAAACAATTATTTTGGTGAGGTTTCGAGATTATTTGTTCTCATAATCATGCCAATGTTACTAGTGGATATGGTATCGACTAACTAAAGGTAGTCGATACCATATCCAACAGTAACATTATAAGAACAATATAGTCCTGAAACTCGCCAAAACAGTTGTTCTATGTTATTGACTGAACCTCAAGAACCTTACTAAACATATATATAATTAATAATATTAAGGGTTATCGTTAATTTATTTGTAAAAAACAAAGGGTCATTGTTTAGGTTTCGAATCTATTCTAGCTCATATAAGGGTGAAAAGATCGAATTTTCATATAGAAATTAATATCTGCCAAAATGTTAATATTCTAAGCGTACGTCTGCTTTCTATCACTGAGAAGATTATTTTACAATGAATTATTATTGGTACTGGGATTCATTTGAGGTAAGCATGATGGATAGAAGGATCAACGAAATTGGTGAATTGATGTCACTTCTATTGATAGAACTGAATTTTGATTAGCTGGTTTTCAGAAGCTCATAGTATACGTTATAGCTTGGCGTGGGCTCCAGAATATTATTATTATTGAAGTTGAAAATTATTCATCAATATTAACTTGAATACGTTTTTCATTTATTGAGTTTATTTCTGTAGAACCTGATTATTATGAAACTCTACAAAATTTGTTGTCCCCTATTTTAAACATATAGTATTCGCTAATGCCTACATCGCCGAGGGAGCTGATGTTGCCATGGGGCAGAGCTGATCCCGATAATTACCCCACGGACAGGTAATAATTTGATATAAGAGCGAACACATTACTTCGAGACAGGACAGCAATCTGTCGAGGCCCAAGTCAGGGAGTTAATGAGAAGGAATTAGGGTAAGACCGGGAGCGCGGAGCGGGTCAGAGCACGCGATGTCTAATTGTTGCGCGCATCTCACGCCCGCCGATCCTCTTCGAGAGTCTAATCAGTTTGGGAAGACCGAATTAGTTCCTCCTTCTGAACAATTACCCGACCTTGTTTGTTTCTATTCTTTTAGGGAAATTAACTGAAGAAGAAGATATCCTGCGTTTATTCGTTACGTAAGGCATCGTTTGGTTGAGGCCTGGCACAAAGATCTAGGTGAATCGTTTGGAAATGCACAGGCAATTCATTTCCATGCAGTCCTTGAAGCTTAAAACCTATGACATCCTGTCCTTCATGATTCTTTTACAATACGTCCGTTAAGGACTATAATGCCCTTAAATTGTATTTCTTCGTCTTATATGCAGAAATCTTCGGACAATATTATAAATAAGGTAAAGATCGATTTGTGAAGTATAATTCGATTTCAAGCCGTGGATCCCTATTTTATTTGATGTAGTACGCCAACGTATGACTATTAGTCAAGTTAATACAGGATTATAGAGTGCGTTTTCTGTAATCCAAGGTTTTTCTTCATAAACATTTTCAGTTTTGTTAAAAAGTTTTATAATAAAAGTCCGACCTGGGCATAGGAAGGGGGGGGGGCAAATGGTCCCAATTTTTTCAATTATTCCCGGTTTTTCGCTATTATCTCAAAAACGGTGTGCCGTACACAAAACACATGTTTATTAAATTTAAGTTAATTATATTCTCTAAGAATCGTACTTTAAACACTTTTTTTCATAGTCCGTAGCGTTTCCGATATATACGCTTGGCAAATGTAAAAATTTGCGAAAAAGCAATTTTCACCTCACGTTTTCTCTCTATATCATCTAAACCGTTCATCCTATGGCAAAACGTCTAATAATAAATGTTTTAGAGCATCAAATTTACTTTTAAAAAACTGTATATATATTCCAATTTATCTTCACCTTGACAAAAATTACACCAATTTCAATGTTTTTTTGCTAAAATGTAGTATTAAATAATGGTATTATTTCTTGAAACCCAATGCCTTCTTTAAGTCTATATACGCTGTATGTATTATAATGAACCGTATATAATGAACTTTAATGGTTCATTCTCACACTGAGAGTCCCAAAACCAAAATATGTTGCGGTAAGTCGCATTTCTTCGCAAAAACACGTTTGTTCGGTACTCTTTAGGCAACATAAGACACCATTTTATCCAAAATAATGATTATTTTTCATTTCACTATATTTTATACTGGTTTTCCAGCCCTAATGCACTATTTAAAAAAATATATCGAGAGAAACATCAGTGTAATCTCCCATCTACTGAGGTTAATGAAATGTTTTAGAAATATTTCTGATTCCACTAGTGATTGATAAATTTCAGAAACTATGAAATATTTATCTCCTTCAATAAGAAATCTAAAAATAAATTCGTTCTTTGTACACTATTTTGATTGAAAGCAACTTACATACTATTTTCTGTTTAATAATTGAATGGCTTCGCAGAAAAACGTTCAAAGTGGCGATTTAAACTTTTTAAAATGTATAATGGTACGTCTTAGTATGATATAGCAATCCATTATGTTATTATACATGTAAATATAACAAATTAATATGTGAATATAAAATCTAACCAACAAAAGCTTTAGATTATGATTTTCTTTCACTGATTACTTAAAATTTTATATTTGTCAATTGGAACGTTTTTCGGCGGACCCATTCAATTTATTTATAGAATAGTTATTATTGTTTCAATAGGATTGCTTTGCTTTTTATAGCTCTCAAATACATTATATTTTGTAATGAAAATTTATTTATAAACCAAAGTATCCGTATGAAATATCGCGAATTTTTAATATAAGAACTGTGTATCAAGAATCAAAATATTTCGGTACCATCACATCACTAATATAATATGCTTATTATATAACCTATGATATATCTATTTTTAAGAATAAATACGTAGGTAAACTTAACGTATATCTGAGATTTGTTCTGAATTGTATGGTAATTTCTTGAATATATAAACTTTTATCAATTAAATATTGAAAATATCAAATAATACACGTCAATATTAAAATAAAAATTATAATTACAAAAATAAATCTTAAATATATGAGTCATTGAATTCCAAAACCAAGTTACACATCTTTTTTTTAAATAGTTTTTCACCTAGATTATCTTTAGGTGAAAGGTTTTCTCCCAAAAGTAGTTAAATCACATTGAAAACGGCCATTCAAAAAAATTATGCCTCTTCCTATTTCAGCCAAATCTTTACCTTTATCGAGAAGCTTATGTTCTTAAGGTAAAATAGATCCGAAAGAGAGGATGGATACCATCTCCTAGCGGTATGGATACTTGAGGGAATTCAGAGTCAAATTTCTGAGAAAACCGTTCCCTAATGAAGTTGAGGCATTGAATATTTTAAATGGGAAATGTTGGCTATATTTATCAAAGTATTGTCAAGTAGCATGGATGTACCATTTAAGTTTAGTCCAAGAATTAAATTATATTTAAGTATTTGTAAAATTTTTTATGTAAAATTTTATATATTTTTTTATATCTATCATTTTTGTTTTGTTTTCATTTTAGTGCTGTATTACGGTGTGTTTTTTTTTTTTGGTATGTCATATTTGATTGATTAAGTATGCTGTGTTTTTTTGCAACCCATTTAAAATGGGCAGCACCACTTAATAAAGTGTTTCTCTCTCCTTCATAGTGATGTATTTTATTAATCTAACAAAAAATATATTTATTTTGTTTTTAATGATTTATATTGTATTTAATTTTTCTCAATGCATTAATATCGTATACTTAAAAAGTAAAGCCATAAAAGTCAAACTCCTCTGATGGCAAATGCCAGGAGTAGTCTTTATTGTACCAGTGTTACTACTATAAGTACATGTATGTTATATTATATCGTCCAATAAAGACATTATTATTATTAACAGACAAGCTGTGAAAAATTTTGAAAAATGGACTTGGCTGGTTTTCGAATTCTACGCTTCATGTAGAATATATTAATAAGTTAAAATAATCCAAGTAACTTCATTTGATATAGAACGTTTAAGGGCCACATTATCGTTTTTAAAATATTACTTTGCACTTATTAGCAAATAAAAAATGATAAATGCAGATTATATTGATAAATTATGTAAATTAGTTTTGTAATATTTCTCTTTCACAAGTCCAGTTGTGTTATATAGTACATAATTATTACTATTATATCAATAAGTTTTGTAATTATTTAATAGGTGAGAGGACCTCGATAGAGGCTAAAGGCGAGATTAAATAGCATCGATATTATTTAATTAATAAGTTTCGTAGATGAGGAGTTTCGTGAGCGGCTATTGCCAATTAGATTTAAAGACCTGCTTATAGAATACGCCGCTCCTCTGTGACAAGGCTGATAACTTCTCTGTAATTTTCCTCATGTTAATTATCATCCTGGAAATTATCCGTTAATTGATTTAATTTACGGTAGCAACGGAACACGGTAGCAGCAGCAGCATTCCTGTTTAGAGCGCTCTACTAATTTAGCTCTCGCCGAATATGATGTCAAGTCTGTTCGCTTCTACTCATATTCTGTTATTTTTATATCTTTGTCCAAATTTATTTATTTTTTTTTTTATTTTATATCAATTTATTGAAATTTACAACTGTACAAAATATATACATCTAGTAAATGTGTTGTTAACTATTACAATAACATGTCAAAACTTAAAAGAATTAATCACCAGTTGCACTTCAATAAAAATTCTACACTAGAAGATCACTAGGCCATCTTCTTTTCAGACGCTTCGGAGGATTATCAAGAATGGAGTGGGAAGCAAGTTGAGAAACTAGTGGATTTGAGTGGTTATAGAGCTTACTCTGAAAGGATAAGTATCTCTCAAAATAATTAAGATCGTTATGGATAAGTTTATTGGTGACAAAATAAGGAGTATTGAGGATTTTTCGAAGGCTTTTGGATTTAAGGATTGGATACGAGATAAATTAGATGGTTTATTTATTTATAAAGCTCAACTCGGTACGTCCAAACAAGTAGACATATTTACAGCCATGTAAATAAGCTTCTTTTAATTAATTAGGAGCTTTGAACATTTGTCTAGTAAATGTTAGTAGTCTGTAACGACGTGCAGTTTCTTGTCGCTTTAGTCTTGTATGTGGATTCCAAGTAAGACGTTTGTCCATTTGGATAGAGTCCTAGGTAGTGGATCTGTTCAACATATTATAAAAGGATAATGTAGTACTCTTTAAACACCTAATCAATGCAATTTTAACCTGGTATCAAATCACTGTGATGGGTAAAATTATCATTGTAAAAATAATTTTATACTTTAATACAAGATTTTTATCGATAAACAAATTAAATTTAATTATTAATTAAAATAACCTAATTTATTTATTTATAGATCTAGGAAAGTTTAGCAATTAAAAAATTTACAACAGTAAAAAAAAAATTAAATGTACATTGCTGATAAGCAGAAACGAGTTTTGCAAAACATTCATATAGGTATTTTTTTATTTTTACCTACTTTAATGGTTAGAAATTCAAATCCAAGCAGATGAAATCAGTAAAATTACTTCTGCTGATTAAAAATTGTTATTTATGTATATTTATAATAGAGCGCTATAGTCCTAGTCGGTCCTTGGCTTCACTAAGTACAGATAGCCACTCCTGTCTATCTTCCGCCTTCCTCCTCCAACCATTCACACCCAGTTTTCGCAGGTCATCTTGAACGTTGTCCAGCCATCTCAGCCTTGGCCTTCCTCTCAACCTTTTTCCTTCCGGCCTGCCGTTCATCATCTTTTTTCGAAGTCTATCTTCCGTCATCCTTTGCACGTGGCCGAGCCACCTTAATCTGCCTGCTTAGACTATTGAAGTTATGTTGGATTCACCGAACAATTGTCCCAGCTCCAGGTTTGTTCTTATTCTCCAATTCCCGTGGTTATTCACCGGACCGAAGATTTTTCTGAGGACCTTCCTTTCCTAAATCCTCAGCAACCTCTCATTCTCTTGGGTCAGCACCCAGCACTCGCTTCCATAAGTCACAACTGGTCTTATTACAGTTTTGTAGATCGCAATTTTGGCAGATCGAGACACTTCTCGAGACTTCATAAATTTACTTAGGGCAAAAAGGCATTTGCTGCCAGCCGCTATTCTTGCTTTGATCTCTAATTTCATATCATTTTTTTCTGTTATTAGAGATCCTAAGTACTTAAACGTGTTGCAGCGCCTAAATTTGTGCCCATTAATTTGTACTTCTTCATCTCCATATCCTTGTAGGCATCTTGAACTCTCCATGTATTCCGTCTTGCTGCAATTAATGACCAATCCCTTGCTCATAGCCGACCTTTCAAACTCTTCCAAAACTCCAGAAAGTGCAGGAAATGACCGTGCTGTGATGACTACGTCATCCGCATAAGCCATGTGTTGGATGAGTCTATTATAAATATCTCCTGCGGGATATGTCTTTATAGCTCTAATCGCTTTTTCAAGGACCAGATTGAATATTATGGGTGACAGAGGATCACCTTGTCTTAGGCCACCAGTCACTTCGAATTCTTTCGATAATGTTCCACCAACCCTTACCTGAAACTTAGTTTCTTTCCAGGTCATTTCAAGCAATCTTACTAACTTTGATGGAACACCTAGAGATCTAATATCCCTTGCCACTTTTCCCCTGTCTACTGAGTCATACGCTTGCTTGAAATCAACAAAAAGGTGATGTAGACTTATATTATGTTCATAACTTTTTTCCAACATCTGCCTTAGAGAGAAAATTAAGTCCGTTGTGGACCTTCCTTGTCTAAAACCGCACTGATAATCTCCTAAGGCTCTCTCAGCCCACGTTACCAATCTCCGGTTGATTGCAATAGACAACACCTTATATACTGTTGATAGGAGCGCTATTCCACGGTAGTTTTCGCATGCCATTCTATCGCCTTTCTTATAGATCGGGCAAAGGATAGCTTTACACTAGTCTTTTGGCATACTTTCTTGAATCCATACATCCCATATTAATTTGTATAAATGCGTGGTTACTGCCTGTCCTCCATACTTGAGAATTTCAGCCGGAATTTCGTCAAGACCTGAGGATTTATGATTTTTCAGGGAACCAATTATCTCTACTATTTCCTCCTGATCTGGTGGTACCTCCTCCTCATCAACTCCCTCCTCATTCCATCCTTCCTGCGGCACTTCTGTATCTCCGTTACCCTCTATCCTGCATACACTCAATAAGTCTTCAAAATATTCAACCCACCTATCTAAAATATCCTAGTTATTTCCTAGTAGGTTTCCTTCTTTGTCTTTATAAAATGCTGGCCTTGGTGCATATCCCGTCCTTATTTCCTTAACACCCCAATGAAATTTCCGATTGTTCTTTACATTGAATTCTTCCTGTATCATCTCAAGTTTCTCTCTTTCTTTAGCCCTCTTCTTTTCTCTACACAGCTTTTTTACGATCAGCCTCTTTCTTTTATAGTCCTCTGTAGTAGCTCTTGTTTCCCTTTGTAGCACTTTTATTCTAGCACAATTTCTTTCTCAATTGCTTCTTCACATTCTATGTCAAACCAATCATTTCTCATTTTCTGCTGTCTTTCTCCCAGCAACTCAATTGCTACACTTTTCAATATATCTTTAAATGCACCCCAATTTTCTTCTATTGATTCTGTATTCTCCAAGTTCTCCAACTTTTCCTCAATTTTCCTCGAAAACAAATCACGGGTCTCCTCATCTTGCAGTTTTTCTCTCCCCGTGGGCTCTTGGATATGTAGCTATTTTAATTTTATGCCTAGCCTTAACCAGAAAGTGATCTGATTCACAACAAGCACCTCTGAAGCTACGTATATCTTGTATATCTGATGCGCGCCTACTATCCACTAATATGTGATCAATTTGATTGCGGATCCTGCCTTCTGGAGATACCCAAGTCTCCTTGTGAATATCCTTATGAGGGAAAAAGGTGTCACTCACCCTCATTCCCCTTGATGCAGCAAAGTCAACTAGACGTATCCCATTATCACTGGAAACATCGTGTTTGCTATGTCTTCCTATAACTGGATGGAAAACACTCTCCCAAAACCACTTTCACGTCATACTTCGGGATTTTATCCACCACTCTCTCGAGTGTCCCATAAAATTCATCTTTCTCATCCTCTGGTTTGTCTTCTGTTGGGGCATGTACACTCACCATTGATACATTGAAAAACCTTCCTTTCAATCTTATCCTACAAATTATCTTATTAACTGCTTCGTAATCAATCACTGCTTTTCTTAATGGTTCTCTTACCATAAAACCAGTTCCTAACATATTAGTTTTGCTGCCACTATTGAATATAGTGTAATCCTGAAGTGTCACTAAACCGACTTCCTTCCATCTTATTTCCTGTAAAGCTACAATATCCATTTTATATTTCATCAGCTCTTGCTCTAACATTCTACTCCTTCCAGGCTGAAATATACTTCCCACGTTCCAAGTTCCAATTTGCAATAGTCCATTTCCTAGCGTAGGTCTTAACCTTAAAACAGTCCGGCTATTTTTCCTTTGTGTGCTCGTAATAAAGAAGTTTAAAGGGAATGGGTCATCAGCCCATTGCCCCCAATTCAGGTGGAGGGGCTGCCTCCTCAGAGCATCCTGACAAGCTCCTCCGTCCGGAGCGGCTACCTAGGGAAGGTGATCCTAGGGTGTGTACTGTACTTGACCTTAGTCTGTAGAATGAGTGTGTATGTTGTGTGCTGTGCAGAGTGTCCTGTTTGAGTGCCAGACTTATTGTTCCCCCAACCTGGAGGGCCAGAGGCTGTCTGCAGTCTAACGCCATTAAAAATTATTAATCAATCAAAATGTCGACCCTTTGCTTTTTGATATTATTTGAAAAAATATGATTCATGGGCCTTTAGTTGTAAGCATTGATAACGCAGTCCATTGTCCGCAAGCGTTTTTTTTTATTAGTCTCTGTCCTTTTGGATTACCAACTCATTCATTAAAATTAAAAACTGTTATTCAAATTATGTTTTTTTTTGTAATCTTCAGCCACCTAATCAGTTCAAATTTAACCAGGTTAAAAATTATTACTATGTGTGAAAATATCATTGAATAAATGATGCTTCATTGAATACAAGATTTTTACAAATAAAAGAATAAAAATTAAATTATTGGTTAAAATTATCAAAGTTCTTTACTAATGAAAGAGTGAAGCTGCAACGCGGAATGCTAGTATTGTATCATATAATAATTGTAATAATCCAATAAAATGTAATAATTAATGGAAATAAATTAGGTTTTCATTATCAAACCTGAAGATGGTAATAAGTCCTGAAACATATCGTTAATAATAATTCAATAGTAGATAAGAGATATACTGCAAAAATGAAATTGAGTTTTTTTTATTAAGGTAAAATAAATCATATTCATCAAAAGCTAATTTAATTTAATTTGCCAAACTCATATGGACAAATACAATTTAAAATTATTTTAGTATGGTTTCTAGTTAATGGTGATCTAGGAAATTAGAAATATTATAACCATAAAAGGATAATAATGGTATATAATAATAACTTCTCAGATGATGTATCAGTTAGCTGGGAGAGACGATCGGGTAGCACATCGTTCAGTTCCTCAGTCATCACCCCGACAGTAGATATTACCATTCCAAAAGCTCACGCGAGCTTCCACGAGAGGAATTACCGATTCCCAGATCGAGGGAGAATAAAATGCTTTAAAAAAAGGAAGATAAAAAATGAAAACATGAGGATATTTATGCCGCTGGCTCACCCAGCCCTTAGCTCACGTGAGAGGTCGTGCCTTGGATAAATAATTCAAAGAATTAAACGAGGTATTAGCTCCCGAACAAAAAACAGAAGGAGCCTAAAACAATTTGGAAATGGCCGGTTGTAGCCAGTGAGTGGCGTGTGAGTGGCTACCGTCGAATTACTGCATTCCTTCCCTTAGACTGCCTCGCCTCTGCCTTTAGACTGTAATACAGCCTTCGACTCTCGTTGGCGGTCTTGTCATCTATTCGTGTGCATCATTCTTTTAAAATTATAATAATTTTAACGATATTTTTATAACAAATGTTTAACATAATATTTTGTGAGAAAATTACTTCTCTATACAAAGTAAAATAAAAACAAATCCATTAAACGAGTTTATAATGCCCATAACTGACGTAACATGTCAGTTGCTCGTTGGTATTATTTTATTGGTAGCACTTCAATAAAAGTTATATACTAGAAGGTCTCGAGACCATCTCCTTTTTAGTTGTCTAGGAGGGAATAGAATGAAACAAAATGGAAAGCAAGTTGAAATACTATCGGATTTACATGGTTATAGAGTTTTGGAACAAAAATTAAAATTCCTTATTATTAGTATAATCATGGTTCGATTAAAAGAGATTTTATTTCAGGCATGTGCTATCGATTTTGATGAAAAGTATCAGTTTCGAGAATCGATGATGAAAAGTAGATTCTTAGATATAGTTCAATGCCACTAATTTTCAGTTGAGGGCCGATCTATCCTGCCATGATTGAGGGGTACCATAGTTTTGTGATAATATACCTATTTATGTAATTATAGTACTATAATTCCTCATTCTATATATTAAATAAAATATCAAAGAACTATTTCAGTAAACTAGGTTAACACTCCTTGTTTTAGAATTTAAATCAGTTGCCTTTAAACAATACTATTAAACCATTACAAGTAGGCATTTACCAAAACTGTAAAAACTTTGCTAAGCGGTCAGTTCAAGCAAGATAAGAATCTGAATTTGAACTTCAAAATCTTGATGAACAAGTTCTTTTATATTAATTTGTGTGCCCCTTTACATATTTAGGGGAAAGGCCGTAGGACATTGGGCGAGGAACTACACTACAAAATTCTCGGAGAGTTCGTGTCTGGCTGTAGGCATACAATTTATAATCTGTTATTTCAGCCGTGGGTAGTTCCTCCTAGGGCTCACTCAGTCTCTATAAAGTGGGATCCATAATTAGGAAAAGATCTCATTTCACAACCGTAGACCCAGTAACACTACCTCCGTACTTGTGTTGTTACTCTGACGTAAAAGCACTGAAGCCCAGACATTTTTTTATTTTTTTTTATAACATTTGAGATTGCAAAAGTCTTTTTATCCTCAGACAACGCTTCATTAAAAAATTAATCTATTTTTTAACTTCCTGAACTGTAATTAATTTCCTATATTATATGCTGTAATTAATAAAAACTGCTTACTGTTTAGTAAAGTAGATCATTTTACAAATTTAGGTTCAGTAATATCAAGTGACGGTAAAATGGAACAGGAAATAACAAATAAAATATGCAAAAGATCAAGATTTTTTTAAAGTATCAAACACTTACTGTGGAACAAAGACATACCAAAGAGAGCAAAAGTTACCGAGGAACATTACGGGAAAAAATGGAGCAGAGTGCAAGCCAGTGGGATGGAATTTATAAGAGCAATTAAGGGAAATACGAGGAATGAGGAATTGAGAGAAGGGTAATTGTTGAGAATAGTTTAAGAGAAAGAGTAGAAAAGACGAGGCTACGGTAGTTTAGCCGTATAAAGAGAATGGAGGAGGATAGGCTACCAAGGAAAACGGAAGAAGGCCAAGAGGAAGACTAAGAAGATGACAGACAGGCTGATGATGTGAGAAGATATGTAGAGGAAGAATACAGTAGCGGACAGTACAAGAGGAGATTTGGAAAAATCGTCCCCGTTGGAGAGGCTTAGTGAACATCCAGAACGGAAGAGGATATGTATGTATGTACTGTTTAATAATTATTTTTGTATTGCTATTGTTTCTAATAAAATTGTTTGACAAATTTAGTTATTTTATATATGTATCTATATTAGATTGCCAATGTAAATTTTGGGTTTTGGGGAGAATGCTTTTGGGTTTCTTTAAATTTTTTTCAAATATTTCTTCAATTGAGCTTTGACAATATCCCTTATATAGTTCATAATCATCTAAAATTAATTGAAAACAAAAATTAATTCAGAAAATTGGGGTAATGGCTGTCGGTTAAAGTTGTTATTACCATTACTCCTACCACTGCAATGTTCGCTATATGTGTACATTTAAAAAAATAAGTAAATAAATAGAATTTATCAAGTCTATAAAAATAATATCTATAAATATATGCATCTAATAAAAAAAAGTTAGCTAAAGCAACGAAACAAACGATTAATTTGTACTTTGGTTTTGTTTACAACAAACAGTAGAACAATTTCTTTTAGACCGAAATCCAACTGGCAATTGCCAGGACAGTGAACTTTAAATTCATTCCAAAGAGATACACCCAGATTCAGAATTAGAAGTTGATTTGAAAATTTTACAAGTTACAACGATTGCTCCTTTCATTACTCCAACCCCACTCCCCCGATGCTGTACTCGGCTCACCTGGGATCAGGCAATTAGTTAGCCTACCGCTAGCCTCCTTAACCTGTTAGGAGCAGCAGTCTATATTAATGTAGAGATATTACAGACTGGTTTATAATAAATGTTCTTACTGTTAGTTGTGGAGTATCTGTGTCGGGGCAACTAGGTCAGAGTAAGTTTTGGAATTTGTCTAAGTCTCTTGAGAAGATTTATAGGTCTCTAACAGAACCTTAGCCAGATCGTTAAACTGCACTTGTTGGAGATTTCCCTACTTTCATTATTAGTCTCCATCAGCTGCCTTCTCTGTAATGATAAACAATATAGTTTAATAGGATTTTATAATATTTTAAAATAACAAAGTTAGCGTCATCATGGAAAATAAAAAATAAATACCAGTATCTGAGTTTTTTGGCATGGACGTCTTATGGCTTGGGGTGTAGAGTATATTCTTGTGTAACATTTCTTCACACTCAAAATGTGTAAACAAATTTTAAACTAAAAAGTGTAGCATTTTGACACGACACGCTCAAGTCTGTAGTTGCTCGGATCGAAAATTTGGTGCATTTTCCAATTAGAAATTAGTCTGGCTTCAGAGCTGGTGGAGTATACAAGTGTCTCTATACAACCTGTGTGTTTCATGTTTTTTTCTGCACGTATCTTCTTCAAATTTGACATCCAAGTGCTCTTTAGTGTTTTAGTGAATACTGTGTAATCTGAGGTTGATACCTTCAACGGTTTCTACAAAATTTAATGAGAACCAGTACGATCAGCTTGGACGTTTAATCCAGGTAGGTGCCCTTATCTCTCTATCTCATCGGTGTGGTGGGGGCTGTGACAGTCTGGCACACTCAGTTGTCTTCTGAGCATTAAAGGGAAGGCATTACTGATTATTACTGTCTTTAACTTACGAAATACTATACGGTTAAAGATATTGTTTTCGTATTCATTTATTACTAGTTATATAGTTTTTTCAACTACAGTAATATGGTTTGCACTAATGACGAAATATTGGAGGCCTTAAAGGAAAACACTAAGGGAATTCACGAAATAAAGGCGAATACCGAAACCATAGCCAATGCTCTAAAATTAGCCATGGAGGAAATAAGTAGTATAAAAGATAAATGTGTCTCTTTGGAAAACAGAAATGCTTCTTTAGGGAACGAAGTTAGATATTTGAAACGGCAAATGAGAGCCAATAACTTCATTATACACAAAGTTCCAGAACAGGAAAATAGAAAAAACGAGGACGTTCTGAAAACAGTTCTAGCAGTTTGCGATGCGGCTGAATTTAAATTACCAGAAATTGCCGTAAACAGATGTTCGAGATTAGGTAAAAGTACCGGAGATCGCCCAATTTTAGTCTCCCTTAACAGTTATCGCCTTAAAGAGGAAATCATGAAAAGAAAATCGACATTCTTAACTATGAAGACACCTATAAGTCATGATAGAAGTCCAGAAGATAGACAATATAGCAGGAGAATTTTCAACTGCATCAGTTATTTATCTAGAATCGATAAAAATGTTACATATTTTAAAAATAAATTCAAATGCCGCAGCGTAATTTATTCTCTAGAAGAGGTAGAGAAAATGATGAGTGAATCCTCACACTCACCAGAAAATGACAACAGCAACACCTCTAAGAAACTAAAAAGCACGACAGTTGAGAAACTTTCGGAGTTTCGTTTTCGTGAAAGAAGTAGCTCTAACTAATAGGAAGTTTAACGATAAGTGTAAAAGCACAGAGCATTTATTTCCTACATGTCCTGAAAAAATTCTGAAAAATAAATTAAAAATTGGATTTTGGAATATTTATGGTATTAATACTTTACAAAGCTTGTCTGCATCAGAGATCAACGTATTAATGGAAATGAATGCTCTCTGTTTTTCTGAAAGAGAAACATATTAATTTGCCTTCTGATATTAATTTGCCCTTTTTTTTAAATAATTATATTTGTTATCATTCTTCGGCAGTTAAGGAGCATTGTAAAGGTAGGGGTAGTGGAGGCTTGCTCATTTGCGTACGGAAAGATTTTTTTAGGGAAATAAAAGTTATTTGCTGTTACAGTTGGTTTATCTGCTTGTTACTCAAAACTGATAGCGATTATTTATGCCTTGGTCTTGTCTACTTACGCCCGGGAAAGGAATATGATTATCTAATCGATCTGCTTTACAAAGAACTTCATTATATAATGATCGATTATGATAGCCCTAAATTAATAATAGGCTCAGACTTCAACGCTAGAATTGGTCGACTAAACGCATTAGAAAATGAAATGTTCATTGGGTCTATCTTAAAGGGAAATAGGTTTTCAGTCGATGAAGTAATTAATAATAGGGGTAATCATTTGGTAGAAATTATGGAAAACTTAGGTTTGTTGGTATGTAATGGCAGATCTATTATGGACAGCCCTGCAAACTTCACTTACGTCAGCGACAAAGGTATGAGCGTCATTGACTTAGTTTGGATATCCACTGGGTGCCTGGATGTAATGTCTGATTTTAGATTGATTAATGCTTCGGATTTATCCGATCATCTTTTAGTTCAAATAGTTATAAAAATAGAGTTGAATGAATTTCATTCTGAAAGTAGTAGCTCGGAAAAAACCTTTTTTTCTACTACATTAATAGAACAGAAACTGCCCTTAACAAACTACAACTAGCCTTAAAAGAGTGTAACATCGATTACCCGGACCAAATGTCATCAGATGAGCTGTACCTAAACTTAGTAGATATCATTCAGTGTATCATGGCGGAAACTGGTGTATTAAAAAAGAATAATAGGCACAGAACAGAGCAAGGAAGTATTAATAAACCTTGGTTCAATGAGGACTGTTTAAATGCTAAGAGAGAGGCTCGTAAATCATATAAATTGTGTAGAAGGTCCCAATTCAACGATAGTAAGACACTGGACAGGTACCGAACTGCAAAAACTCAATACAGAAAAACGGTTAAAAGATGTCAGATGGAGTATTTGGATAATTTAAAAGACAAATTAAGAAACACAAGGAATTCTTCAGAGTTCTGGTCCGCTATTAAAAATTATAAAAAGAAAAAATTTGTTAAATGTCCTATCAATTTGAACACATGGGAAAATTTTTATGATAACGTTTTACCTCCAAAGGAGGTTATTCATTTTAGGTACCCCGTTTTTTTTTCACCCCGTTTTAGACCCCGCGTTCACGATGGACGAATTAAAAGACAGCATCATAAGTTGTAAACCAAGAAAGGCAGTGGGGTTTGATATGATACCAAACGAGTGTTACATGTACTTCGATGATACCTGGCTTACATATTTGTTAAAGCTCTTCAACAAGATCTGGGAAGAAGAAAATATTCCTAATCAATGGTCTTCACTAAAATTGATTTTACTGCATAAAAAAGGGAGACCCGCTAGATCCTGGAAATTACAGGGGGATAGCTTTATTTAATGCTATAACTAAAATCTTTACCCGTATTATGTACAATAGATTAGTGAACTGGGCAGATTCTGTAAAACTAATTCCGGAAGAACAGATGGGCTTTAGAAAGGGCAGGGGCTGCAGAGATTGCATCTTCATCCTCACTGCTGGAATTAACATTCAATTGAGATTGAAAAGAAGAAAGGTGTTTTCCACATTTATCGATTTCCGAAGAGCTTTTGATTCGGTCCCTCATAGTAAGCTGTGGAATAAACTTTATAATCAGGGGATTAACGGCAAATTTTTGAGAATTTTGATCAATTTCTATGAAGTAGCCACTTTTAGAGTTTCAGATGGGTTTGAACTATCAAAGGAAATGAATGTGTCAGAAGGGGTTCTGCAGGGGGAAATACTTAGTCCTCTCTTATTTTCACTTTATATTTCTGACATTATAACTTTTTTTCGAGATAAAAATGTTAGAGGTATAAATATAATGAATCATGTCGACTTGATTGCTCTTTTATACGCTGACGATATGGTTTTTTTTTCTCTTTAACCTGGCTTGAAACTCAAACATGTCTTAACATTTTGTCAGAATATTGTGAATCTAACCTTCTTACCGTTAACACTGACAAAACTAAGATCATGGTGTCACAGAAAGGCAACCGTTTAGGGAAACTTAAGAGTTTTAAGTACGACGGCTCGGTCATCGAAGTCGTAAAATCATTTAATTATCTTGGCATTACCATTTCTTCTTCTGGTAAATTTAGGCAGGCCTGCAGATCGGCTCTGACAAAGCATTCTTCTGCTAATGCAGTGGTAACCAACATTCTCCAAGCATGCAAATCCGATAACTGGAATACTAAATGTCAGTTGTACGAATCACTATCGGAAAGCATACTCCTTCACTCAGCCGAAATTTGGGGGAGTGAATACTCGGATTTATTAGAGCAAGGCAGATTAAAATACGTGAAGTATTTACTAAAGTTACCCCGGAACACACCTAACTTTTACATAAGGGTAGAGACTGGTACGACTCACGTACTCTTAAAAATTTTTAAAAGGATGTTGAAGTGGTGGGTAAAAATGTTAGGGATGGAAGACCATCAGCTGCCAAAAATATGTTATAAGAGGCTCTTTGAATTTCGAAAAATTACCACTATGCCTCATAACTGGTTGAGAGCTTGGTAAACTGCTCGCTATGGTGGGAGCTTCTGACATTTTGACTTGTTCAAACTTAGAAATCATTAAACAGCACGGCGTCGACCTCGAAGACGCAATGAGGAATCATCTCATGAGTTTAGATTTCGATCGGGTGGCGCAGTCAGTCCGAGTTTAATCTATATTATAGAAATGTCGCAACCTTTGGTATACCTCAAACGTACCTACAATTCAGCACCCATATAGATAACCAGAGAATTCTCGCTCAACTAAGGATGGCCAGCAAAAGGAATACACGACTGTCGTACGGTGGCATGCATAGGAAATTTAACAGTGATCTATCCTGTGAGTTTTGTGACACAAATGTAAGCGATGGTGTCACACACTTTTTGCTGGATTGTTCTGCATTTAGGAGACAAAGGCAAAAGTATTTAAGCAAGTATCTCCTGCCCAAACCTACTCCTGAATTGACCATAGAAAATCTTTTAACCGTTAAGACCATAAAGCATTTAAAAGCTATTTATTTATTTATAACACGTACATTTAATTCAGATGGTGATTAGTTATCTCGAAGTATTTTGTTTAATTTTTATTTGTCTAAAATTTTGTTTTTCTTTTTCAGCCGAAAATTTTCGTTTTTTTTTTTTTTAAGTTGTACTTATTATGTGTAGTCTATTTATTTAATTTTATATTATGTGTGATATATGGACTTTTGTTTCAATTTATGTATAGATATATATTTTTTTTTCATTTTAACTGTTTATTCTGAAGTCAGACCTCCTGTGATTGTAATTATTTTTACAAAATACAGTAATTCATTCATTCATTCATTCATTCAATTAGAAATTAAATACCGTTTAGGAGCCATATTGGTTTAAATGGAAAAAGTTACATTTTACCAACATTTTCTAAGCGTTGGATCTTTTTTGACACGCCGTAGCTTTGTCCGGCTTTACTTGGATCGAAAGTTTCGTTATCAGAATCAGTACGAGTAGATACGATAATAGCAGTGGATTATAGATAGACATTTCCATGATCTATTGTTTTTCTGAGTCAGGGAGAAATTGATTTTTTCCTAATTTTAGTTCTATGTGAATGAGGTGTTCATAATTTTTTGTATGCCCTGTATAATATGCAAATATATAATATTTATATTATATGTACAATATACAAAAAAATTAAAAGCTTAACCAGAAGGTACGGTACCGATACTATTATCCTTTGACCACACACTATCCTATCCCATCAAAAACCAAACTAACCCATCAATGATTAAAGTGCATATTGTATCAGCTCTTACTAAAAATTTGATATTTAGGGAAAAGGCAAAATATAACTTTTCTTGGCTCTCCATCAAACTCAAAAGGCGTGAATTGAAGCTGAAAGGTTTGTTCACTAGATACATTAAAGTCATCTGTAGAGAACCCTTGGCTCCTAAAAAAGAACTATTTTTTCCTATATTCTATCTGTTTTCCTAAAAATATCTAAAGACATCTATAACATAATAAGTAATAAGAGTTTTAATGTTTTTACCCACCAAAAACATTCCCGACCATCAGATTTGTATACCCCTCCTCATTGCACCGTTGCATTCGACAGATCTTTCCAAATCCCATCCTCTTTTTTTGGAACTCCACCTCTTTCATCATTCATGAATCATAAATAAAGCATGAATTCCTTAATCATCTACTATTTATCGAGATCCACGAAAACTGTTAATGGCCACCTTTTAGTTCTATAAAAATATGAACACTTTATGTACGTAACATTTTAGGGTTTTTGCACAAGATGCATTAAAGTATTTATGTTACTTTCCGTTCTGCTTTTATTCTACATTTAATATAAATTTTTGTTGATTTATTATAAATAATGTTATTTCATATCCATTAGGCTCTGAAGGTAAATGTAAATGTTTCTTAATACTAAGGGACTCAAGGTTCTAGAATAGGTAAAGAACTTTTTTATTTATTTATTTAAATTTGTCTACCACCAGTCGATCTATATGAAAAATAGACATAGATTAAAAAGAAATCTTGTGCGCAAATTTAAATATACATATGCTTTATATTCATCGTAACATTACACTAAGTAAATTGAATATATACAGCTAACTTTATTGTAAGAGGAACAGTGAAAACCTCTCGAAACGCAAGCATCGAAAAGGAATCGGTACCGACCTTAAATAATGGAACGGATAAGAAGATAGGCTAATATAGGGAAAAATCCTTGGAGAAAATAGAGTCTAAGTGTTCATATCGGAGTCCTGTTAGTTCTTTCTCTTCGATAGTGAGAACAGAACAAATGGAGTAAAACCATAATATGAATGAAAATAAGGTGATAGCGCGACCGTGGACGAATCTTTCTTATAGAAGCTTAGCGAGGCAGGGGAGGAAGAAAAAATACCCAAGGCTGAGATTGTCTCCGCTAACAGAAATTGTCCATTATCTATGCCACTTCTTAGACAATGTCACCTCAGCTCTGCGGGGTGGCATTCAACTGGTTATGGCGCCTGGCCTAGTTGTGCACCAATGCCTCCAATGGTAGGAGGATGCACAATCTGAGGAATTTTAATACTTGATCATATATTATGGAAATGAGAGAAGATTGTTCATTTTCAGGAGACAAGCTTTTAATTATTTATTTTTTCGTTATTCATAAAAAGTAATGATATATTTTTATTAAAATATGTAATATTACATTGATATTTACAACTGTACACAAAGCTCTCTTATCATACATTAAGCGAGACAAAATCTCTAATATCGTTGAAAGATGGGTGACCCCATCAAAGTCTCGGAGTTTACAAAGATTTATACCTCACATTTACAAAGCAACAAAAATAAACCAACACTAGTGACAAAATACGGTAACATTAAACAGTATTTAAAAACGGTTTAACATTTAAAAATCGCACATATGAATGTAGAAATATGTAAGATGTAATAATAATAATGTCTTTATTGAACAATATAATATATGCATACATGTACTACTAATACTAATACAATAAAGACGACTCTTGGCATTTTCCATCAAAGGAGTTTGACCTTTATAGCTTTACTTTTTAAGTATTCGATATTAATAAATAGAGAAAACTTAAAGACAATATAAATCATTAAAAACAAAATTAATATATCTTTTGTTTGATCAATAAAACACAACACTATGAAAACGAAACAAAATTGGAAAACGTAAGAAGTATGTAATGATTCAAAATTTTAGACATATTCTTATGAACGCATATTATTTGAATATCGATGATTTAATCTAATAAAAAATATAATACTCAAACACGGCCAGAGAAAGAACTAAATTTGTTTTCCAAATTTAAGACTTATTTACATTCTTACTAAAGATAGATTTTGACAAACTGTATTTTAAAAAAATACACAAAAAAACGTGTAATAAATTTCAAAAAATTCAATTCTTTAAAATATAATTAATGTAAACAATTATGTACATTATACATAAAGGTAGGAGATAGAATGAGTTATTAATTAAAAATGAGGAACAAAATTTTTTGAAACGTACATTACGAATGGTTTACTTGGTTTTGCTACATTTTCACACTCTGTTTTTGTACAACACACTGGCTTATTACCCGTCAAAAAAAAATCATTAAAAAAATATGACTCAAAATCGGTACGAAATATCGAACTATTTAAATACTTTCTTTGTCATAACTATTGCACATTAACCTGATTTGAAGGACAAAGAAAGAATTTAACATTTTATTATTTTTTATTGACGATAAATTTAATGAATAGTATTAAATGACGGTAGTACGAGAATAAAACAGAATTTGAAAAAGTGGCAAAGCCACGAAACGTCGCCGTATTCGTACTATCAGTTTAGAAAAGGAGATTTTGTTCCTCATTTTATATACACTGATATGCAAAGTTTAAAAATTTTATTCTTTATACTTTAAGAAAAAAAATATATAATTAAGTTAATTAAATAAAAGTTTATACAAAATTAAAAAAAAAAAAATATCAAACAATTTTAAATTTACAAACGTTTTTACACAATCAATAAGTTTATATTCGTCTTGCGTTCGACGGGGTATAGATCAACAATATTTTTAATTCCTTAAAGCATAAATCAAAACCTTGTAACAGCTAAAATTTACCCGCAGGAGAATAAAAAAGGTTCTTTAATTTGTGTAATTATTGGATATAATAAGAACATTCACAAAACATTAATTTTTCTTAAAGTGAAATTACACAAATATCACTCTCAACGGATTTTTCTTATGTTTAAAAATGAAACTGGTCTGATTGATTTTAGCCCGTTAAACCCAATTAATTAATTATAATTAAATCTTCCACCACCCATTTTATTAAACTCTAAACCTTTGTTGTCTAGAATTGAAAAAGAATCCATAATATATTGTTTATGTAATTTTTAATAAGAACAATTGCAAAACCTATCAAAAGTAAGGAAACTTGACATACAACACTATCATTCTCACCGGCTCATATATATGTATTTATTATACATATAGATATACACACTGAGAGGCAAAATATTCCTCCAAACTGATATTTATAAAAACTTAATTTTAAAAGTTTCATTCTTTCTCGGAACTTACGTCCACATATACATAAAAAAGATAATATAAAAAGTATTTGATTAAAAAAAATTTTAAAATGACTTTCAATATTTTAAAAAAATTACCAATAATTTTTAATTTACCAAAATTTTAATTAATAATGTTTATATCCATCCCTTGGGTTCTTCATTACATCTTGCATACGATGGGGTATAGGTCAATTGTGATTATGAATAAATTCGTGAGGGATATGTCCCCATCTAATGCAAAACTATATTAATTTATCATATTATTACTCTAAAATGTAATAAATAATATTAATCTAAACATTTGTACTGCGATTTTTTCTTTTTAATTGCTAATATTTAGTAGTTATTTTTAATAATTCTGATAAGTGTTGGTTAAGGAATATGATTGCGTAAACATTTAAAAATATTGAAACTGATAGCCGCTTACCAATTTTGAATTAAATTAATAATTAATTATTTATTCATTACTCTGAAAGCAAAGCGTGTATTCATACATTTTTAGGTAGCAAAAAATCCAGGAATATTTCACTGATTGATTTGATATTTCCATCATACATTAATCTATTATGCATTAAGCAGATATGCCTATATAAAAAAATAATCTCCGATGAATGATGCGTCAAACTTCAATTCCTAAAAGCAAACAAGAGAGCCGATCTAGAACGAACCGTGCCAAATCTCTCAGGTGCTAAACAGAGGGCAGGTGGCTTTGTGCCTAAACGATCGCTAAGGACGAGCCCTAGTAAATATTATCAGAAGAGCGTTTGTTTCAGTTGCTGAATCACCCTACACCTCGCCCAGGGTGTGAATCCGAAAAAGAAAAGGAGCTGGCCGCACGATCAATCAGTGTCACGGCGAGGACACAGACAATGGCCGAGTGTGGACTCGCCTTGGGCCGACAATGGAACTCCTTTTGTTAATTGATTATTGCGTTTTTGAAGAGTCCCTTGTCATGGCATGTTGAAAGTCACCCAGCCTCAATTACATTAGCTATCTATCCGTACTCGGAGCTCCATACTCCGTACTCCGTACTCCGAGCTCCGCACTCCTTCACGGCTGTCGACCCAGTCATCCTCCAGGATGAACAATACCCGCACCGGAGCGGCCATCCTGGAAAAGCAGCCTCACCCGCCTTTCTCTTTTCTATGGTAAAACGGTAAAGTTCTTTTCTGGAGGTGAATAGCAGCTTTCTAGAACGGCCTTTGCATTCCGCCCGGATCGTCAGCGATGATATTCACGCTGTAAAAACTGCGAGGCGAAACTGTACCTCTTCCAAATTACTTCGCTAGTTAAGGTATGTTTTGCTAAAGTTATATAAATTAAAAGAAAAAATCTCCTCAAAGTATCATTAAACTTTGAAAATTTAAGATGTTATACCCAGACGTTAATGCTGAAAAAAACAAAATGAATTCCTTTTTTATACCAGAAATGTACAAAATAGACTTCGAATTATAAACTACTAGCATACCCCGTCGCAGCTTTATCCACACTCATAAATAAAGAACTTAAGATTATTTAAACTAATGATTGAATTTCATTTGTTTATCAATAAAAATCTTTTATTGAAATATGGAATTTAACATTATTCCTTCAATGATATTTTCACGCATGAAAGTAATTTTAATCTGATTCAAATTGAATTGATTAAGTGTTTGAAGAGTAAGTAAAAGCGTAATTAGACATCCACTTTAGCAGAACTGATTTTATCGATCCATCTAGTTGGATTTTTATTTCTAACCATAAAAGTATATGACAGTTTGGGAAAACTCGTATCTTGCACTCAAAACTATACATTTTAATTATTATTATAGTAAAATTTATTATTACAAACTTCCCTAGAGCTATAAAGATGAGTTTAAATTTGGTACAGTTAGGCTTAATATTTTTACTATTGCGAACTTTGTTGCAGAATGGCCACATATCGGTAGATTTTTAAACTGCACTGGGGTTCACATATCGCTACATATATTTATAGGTTTTTTAATAACATTGGAATTGAAAATAAGTATTTTTTTATCATAAATTTCTAGCTCTATACCACACCGCACCTTTGTAACCTCTCTCGAATGGTGCTCGCCACCTATCGTTCGATTATCAAACTTCACAGCGCACCACATATTTATCGCTTTTTTATGGCATTGTATTTGAAAATCTTAAAATTTTATTATTGGCAAACCTTCCTTGAATAATGGAGATGATGTGGTTAAAATTTGGTTCAGATTGGATCAGTAGTTTTCGCGATTAGTGGTCACAAAAAAAAAATTGCTTGTCCTTTTATATAATAGTATAGATTTAACCCAAAATAAAAATTATCGTTTATATTATACCTCAGTATGTACTTAAACAAACATATGAGTGGTAAGCGCACAAAGTGACTAGTATACTGAGAGGCAATCTATTATATATTTATTATAATAAAAAAAAAAATTTCGGTCAATTAGGCCGTGGATCTATTTCAATTTCGGGAGACCTTCCTGGGGCACACCCAGCCTCCAAAAAAGTTGGTACCCTTATTTGGGGAAAAACATGGCGGTTGAGCGTGAATTCTGGCCAAATTTCCTCCTTTCACAACCGTTGGCCCAGTAATAGTACCTACATCATTACCGAAGGACTGAAACCAAGAGAACTTCATAGGTGAGTATTAATAGAAACTTTTGAACAACACTGTATATAAGAATAATTTTCTTGACTGTTGCTATTAAATGTTTAGTTAGGTTCTTGAGGTTCAGTCAATAAATAAAAACAAACTATTTTGGCCACGTTTCGAGGCTATATTGTTCTCATAATCATGCCCTACAGTGAAAAAACAGGTTACGATAAAGTTATGTAAATCATACAAGTTATTTCAAAACGTAATGTTAGTTACTGTATAAATATATAACAACATGTGTTAGAATAATTAAATACGTATAATTACAAAATATAGAGGAGTATGAAATTACTTACAATGTCCTAGTATTCTTCACACTTCAATGCTGGAAAATATCTATAGTGGAAGAATGGGATTTTATGAAGAAATCAAGACAACCCACGGGCCTGAAGCAATTACAGTGATGTAGGAACTCCAGAAATCCAACAGAAAACTAGCAAGTGTGATGAATACTAGGAAATTCCTCCTACTTAGATGCAGGGCATGATTATGAGAACAATATAGTCTCGAAATGTCGCCAAAATAGTTGTTTTTATTTATTGAATGAACCTCAAGAACCTTACTAAACATTTAATAGTAACAGTCAAGAAATTTATCCATATATATATATATATTGCTAATGTTTTGAATTTTTGTATGTTTTTAGAACTAATGATGAATGATTAACATTCGAAATGCAAACAATTCATTTTTTTAATACATTTTTTTATAAAAATACAGCTTCCATTAATTTAATTATTTAATTTTAATAACAATCCAAATAGGTTTAATGGGCCTTGGTTAAAGTACACGTGGAAATAAAATCCTAAAAAAGAATGAAACTATCTCTTGAGGAAATGAAAAAAACAAATTTTTAGCGTAAAATGGCTTTATTCTTCAAGGCTAATTGTCCATTTTTATCTTTATATATTCATTTATCAGTATTATTTTTTTTATTTTTTTTCATTTGAGCATTTGTACCTGCACCTATCAATATATTTCTAGTAATACTTCTGCTATCAAATTATATAATTTTTAGAATTTGAAACTGATTCTATAATTGAACTATTTATTATCCCCGAGGAATGTTGACTGATAAGGATTTAATCCAAAACTATTCAGTTTTACAGCAAAAAATAAAAAAGGGCACACCTAGAAAATATGGCTCACTGCAATTCATTCTTATTAAACAAACCCAGCGACTTTACAAGTCTATTTTAACAGGATAAATCTTCCGAAATTACGCATTTTTGAGATTTCTTAATTCTCCCGTACGCTCATCCTATTTTAGGAAAAATATTAAGAACTGTATTAACACATTAGTAAGATGTGGAGCATAAAAGAGTTGTAAATTTACAAATTTTATAGAAATAATGGAACTAATAAAAATCCCAATTTTATTGAGAATGACCTACGCAATCATTATTATTAATGATATTGGATTTCAAATACAAAAATGATTTATCCATGCCACTTTTTTGAGTTAATAATGAAAAAATAAAAAAAAGACTATTGAAAACAAACGATGGAGACGGCCCATTGTTTTTCCACATATTAGCTGTTATGTACTAGAGAGAGAGGACTCCCCCTCAGCTGACCACGTGCTGAAGCTATTTGTCAGAAAGGTGTTTTGGCCACACCTGCCCGGCCATCAATATCTTGATAAACGAGACGAAGTAAGAACAATCGCTAAGAGCTTTAGAATAGTCGGAGCAAAACTGCAAGTCAGCAGAGTTCCTTTCTTGTAGCAATAGATAGCGCTATAGATGATGGTCTATCTCTTCTAGTAGAGTATAATCAATTACCCGAGGCTATGAAAGGTGTTAATAGTCTCTAGCAACGCTCCTCGCTCCTCTTTTGTCTCCTATAGGGGGGCGTTTAAGGTTTTTTCAATGCCTAAGTATACCAGTAATTTCAACATGAACAATTTTAAATTGTTACATGAGTTATTATAAAATATTTATATAAATTTTTTTTTATTCGTAAAGTTGTTACAATTAATGATAATCAAATTTTGAAAAAAGGATTGGGCGGTCCGGAAATTAATGCTTTTTGCTTTCTTTAAATTACCCCTCTGTGTCATAAACTGTTAAATGTAATATTTTAATATTTGACAGTTAATTTTTTATTTTTTTATGATTGCTGTCGTTACAGGCCAACTAAGGAACACGTTTAATCCCACGTTACAATGTGCCAATAGAACATTAGTCTTCTTTCCTAATTTACATCTGGTATTTTTTCTACATGTTTATTTACGTCTATGTTACTTCTTAATTTGGAAGTTTCCCTTATCTTCCTCAAAATCTTTCATTCTTTTTCCTAAATTTCCTGATTTTCTTTTATTGTTCCTAAAATTAGTGTTTCAGCTGCATTTAAACATTCTGGCCGAATTACTGTAATGACGAATTTTTGAGTTCTAGACAGTGATTTTTTATTGTAAACATCTTTAGTTAAGTGGAATGCTAAGTCCATCTTTTTCATCCAATCCATCTCGCTTGGATAGCTTCTTCCTCCCCTCCATTAGGCTGGATGATTCCTCCTAGATACTTAAATTTGTTTGATCTTCTTATATTTCCTCTTCTTAGTGCTTAACTTTAATGGTGCACTTTTGTTCTTTGTCATTACCTCAGTTTTTTCAAAGGATATTCGCAATCCAATAGAATAAGTAATTCTATCTGTTTTTGTGCTACCTGAATACTATTTGCCAGAATTGCTAAATCATCCGCAAATGCTAAACAATCAATTTTAAGTTTCTCCTTTTTCCAACCAATTTGTATTCCTCTTTTGATGTTAGATTCTACCAGTTCCTTTCCTCGAAGCTCTGATCACTTTTTCAAGTAGAATAAAATATTTTTTATTTATTTAGCTTAGATGGTTGGGACACGTCGAAAGAATGGAGCCCAACAGCCAACCAAAAAAAATGTTTAATGGTACACCAGGAGGAATAAGGAAGAGGGGCAGACCCAGGCGCAGATGGATTGATGACCTGGAGGAGGATTTGCAGAGGTTGGGGATGCGGAATTGGAAGAACCAGGCGAAAGACCTAAAGGAATGGAGAAATGTGGTGGCAGAGGCCCAGGTCCTGTAAGCTACAGTCCAAACAAAGCCCAAAAACAAACAAACATTTATTTATTTTTATTTTTTATTTTTTGTATGGATGTCAATATTTGTTATTCCTCTCCTCAGGGAAATGCTTTTCAACCTCTATAAAAACGTAAATTTCTTTACTTGGAAACAATTGAGTTTTTACACACAATTTTATATATGGTTTTCGTATAGTTTTGTTTTGCGAGTTTAAAATCGGTCTGATCAGAGTCCCAAAGAAGTAGAAGCAAATAATAAACTCAATAATGATTTACAAAAAATGAATTACTCACTTCAGAGGGAGACTCCATCCTTAAAGACGAAGAGGCTCATGGCAGGACTTCTGAAGAGAGAAGTACCGGAAGGACAGCTTCGGAAGAGAAGGAAAATACCCTATCCTCAGCGATGTAGCCAAACAAAATTTCAGAAAAATGTATTTTTTAAAATTAAAGCAAAAAATTTTACAACATTAAAATTTATATTTTTATATGTTTTAATAATTATTGTTTTTTTTTCTCTTTAATCTTCTTTAGTACGGTGATGGCTCCCTCTACTTTCAATCAATGCTTCACATCAGCCCTAATATACTAATTATTAAGCTCAATATGTAGTGTTGAGGTACGAAGTAAATTTGTTCACTCTTCAACTTCGACTTATCGAGTATTGATTGTATATCTTCCATGTTAAGACTTTCGAAGGTTAAATTTTGGCATATCTAGATGTCATCTCTTAAAGAATCTTTCCATAAAACAATAATGATCCATCAATATCCTATGACTGCCTCTAGGCCCTTCATCGGCTACTGTGGGTTCAATTAATTATTTAAGAATAGTTTTTGTAATTTAAAGTATTAATTGTATTTTAAAATGCCAAATTATTGACCTGTGTAGATATTACCTTTTAGTTCTTGGACCTGCTCCCACCGACTTCGATAGGGCTAATCGATGCACCGAAGATCGATAGCCCCCTCCTTACGGACAAGTTCGATTAGAGCTGATGATATAGCAAGGGAGGTGTGAGGAACGACTTAATACCGGCAGAGGTCCTGCCCTGATTTAGTGCCACAGCTCAGCGGGCCTTACCGAAGACTGGACCTCACCTCCTCCAGCTGGGACGCCTTTCCAAATCAGATTTATTTAGTACATTTACATTCCCTCCATCCACGGTCCCTCTCTGGAATAAATATGTCGGAATAACTTTTAGCTCCGATTAATAGAGATGACCTTTTCAAAGCATCTCCCGTTATCGATGTTGTTTTTAGAAACACTTGTAAGCAAACATGAAGCAAATGTTACTGCAATTTAAATACAATCACCAGAGTGTGCATAGAAATAAAAAAATATCATATTTAAATATTCATAATGATTTACTAATCTATATCTATACTATAATATAATACTATATAAGGACAAGCCATTTTTAGTTTGTGATAGCTAACCGCGAAAACTACCGAATCAATCTATACCAAAATTTAACCACGTCATCTTCATAGTTCAAGGAAGCAATAATAAAATATTTATATTTTTAATTAAATTATCATAACTGCTTCACAAACTCCGTAAATTCTTGCCTTCAACATATTTTCTTATTCTCCGCTCATACCTCAATGATAGAACTTTTAAAGCTAATCATAACTTTTCCGATTCCTCTCTCTTTACCCAATCTGCAGGTGTTCCTCAAGGAAGTATCCTGGGTCCAATCTTCTACACGGTGTATACTGCTGACATCCCGACAAATCCTAGCACCATCCTCACCACGTATGCTGATGACACTTGTGTGTTATCAGTAAACAATGATCCCTTCATTGCTTCCCAAACACTCCAATTCCATATCATACACCTTCAAGAATGGTGTCAAAAATGGAGAATCAAAATAAATCCAAATAAATACCATCAAATAACTTTTACCCTTCGGGGTAAACCTACGACTTCCTGTCCTACAGTATCCTTTAATGATGTTCCACTAATCCCCGTTGAACAGATCCGCTACCTAGGATTTCATCTGGACAAACGTCTTACTTGGAATCCACATACAAGACTAAAACGACAAGAAACTGCCTTCTACACTAGAAGGTCTGTTTATTTCGTTTAACGTCACTTTATGCTGCTACGGTAGGATTCCTAAATTTTGCCTATCCAGGTATAATTAGGATAGGGATCTTTAACAAGTACCTGACATCGCACCCCCATTTTACGTCCATTCCGAAGGACGGCATAGCTGAGGATTTTTTACTCCCTTTAAAAAATCCTAAGGTCATCTACCGGGCTGCGAACCAGCGATCTTGGGTTTAGTAGGTTGCTATGCTAACCACTACACCACAGGTGACCCACACTAGAAGGTCTCTAGGCCATCTTCGTTTCAGACGCCTCGGAGGATTATCAGGAATGGAGTGGGAAGCAAGTTGAGAAACTAACGGATTTGAGTGATTATGAAGCTTACTATGAAAGGATAGGTATCTGGTGTGGGCTGAATCAGCAACATATGGAACATTAAGATCTTTATGGATAAGTTTTAAAGTAAGGAGCATTGAGGATTTTACGAAGGATTTTGGATTGTAAGGATTGAATACGAGATGAATTGGATGGTTTAGTGGAGCCCCAAATCTCAACTCCGTACGTCCAAATAGGTCTGATCACAGTCATATATATAAGTCTTTTGTAATTAATTGGGAGCTTTGAACGTTTGTCTAGTAAATGTTGAAGTAGTCTGAAACGACGGACAGTTTCTTGTCGTTTTAGTCTTGTATGTGGATTCCAAGTTAGTCGTTTGTCCAAGTGGAGTCCTAGATAGCGTATCTGTTCAACAGGAATTAGTGGAATATCATTAGAAATAATGCTAAATTTCAAAATCTTTTTATCGATAAACAAATAAAATAAAATAATTTGTTAAAATAATCTTTATAAGTTCTTTATTTATAAGAGCGGGCGAAGCCGCGGCGGGGTATGCTTGTCATTAATAATTATCAATCCTGTATTAGCAGTAATTTCAAAATCACATGCACTCTACGAATTAACATTGAAGGAAACTATTTCCAGACCTGCCTTGATATACCAATTTTTGACAGCCAAAGGATATCTTTGTTCTCTCCTTTCAGGAAAACTAATGCTCATTCTTTTGAAAATTGATTAAATTGTTTTTTTTGTCAAAGGACACTCACCTCTTCCCTTTTAATTATTTTAACTGGAAAACTGCAATCGTAATGATGTAATCTTAATTCCGCCAGTTTTATTCAGCAATTTATGATTATTGGAGATGCTGTATCTGAATTTAAAGTTTGCTGCCTCGCGGAATATCTGCCTTATAACGAAAATCATAAAATTCTTCAGTCACTCATTCATCATCCCTAAGAAAAAAAAAGCCAACCAGTCAACCAACCTATCTACCTGACCCTTCCGCCTCTGCACATTTAGTCTACTCTAGCTCCTGAAATCTTTAAGAAGTCCTTTTCGTTATTCCTCCTTAGTCAAGTATCATTATATTTTATTTCTTGTATTACATATTTAAAAATGTAATATGTATAATCTATGTACCAAAGTGCTGATGTTTTGATTTTTTTTTTTTTTTTTTTTTTTTTTTTTTTTTTTTTTTTAGAATTGATGGTGAATGTTTTACATTCAAACCTAGTTTACAAGTAAAAATAATCCCAATAGAAGTGGCAATTAATTCATCAATCCTAATTGTATTGATCCTTCTATATCCATCATGCGTACCTCAAGTGATTAGTAGTTTCAGGTTGAAGAACAAAACTATTACAAATCAGGGCATTAGACTGCATTGAATTCAGGCATTAACTAATACAAAAACAAAAAAAAAAGAAATTACAATGAATTTCTTTATTTAAATGGGCTGTTATTTATGGCTAGATTAAGGTAGTTCTTGTAGTTTTTAGTAGTTGTATTACCTACGATTCTTATGCAAGTTAGGATGTCAGTTGCCTACTTATCCAAAACAGGCACTGTTGGATGACGAGGATGGACTCCTTGATGGTCCTGGAGGATCCTGGAGGATTAGAAGGACGAGGGAGGACATCTGCTCACTAATAGTGCGCCTCCGAGCCGAGGTGAAGATGACTAGGACAGGTGACGACCCAACCTAATTGGGCCACTACACCTGTCTCCATTTCAAAAGCTTTACGACTTCGGCTTTGACTTTAACTGTCCCAGCAACAGCTCAGTTCACTATCGGAAGATAGTCCGAGGGGTACGGGCCCAAAAAGTGGGTAAAAAACGCTGAAGTGGCCGCCAGATAAAATCGAGATTACTGCTTCCCTTGTGTATACAAGTCCTCTATATAGAGCTATGGCTTTAAAGAAAACACTATCCTATTGCTTTAATTGTTTTTATAACAACGTTATCAGAACTTGATGTTTTAATTAAAACAAATCATTATTATTATTATTATTTTATTTATTTATTCATCCACACTTGTCAAAATATTTATCGGAATGTTTGGCTTGATAAAAAAAAATGAATAAAAGGTGACATTCAGACATGTCTCGGGTATGACCTCACCACGCCAATGTTTTAGATCATTTATTTTATTTTTATATTTTAAAACCATAAGCTTACATTAATTAGGTACTAAGTAACTCAATACTAAGATCCGTTACACACAGCTAAAGATAAATCAGATCCGATGATTTGATCTCGGTTTGAAGAGTACGTCCTCCTCCTGAATGAGGGTAGATTCCCGATGAGAGAAAAACCCAGGAGTAGAAAAAGCATATGGATGTAAAATATCAATGTAACGCTGTATGATTGAACTCTGATCTGGAAGCAAGCCTATGTAAAGAGTACAGACCGTGGATGTTGGCTCCATACCAAAGCGTTAATGTTGTCAATAATCATATATTTTTTAATCGAAATCAGGAGTCTGGGAAAAAGATAAATAAGAAGAGAACTAGAACTTACAACCAAAGAAAATGAAACTAATCTTCAAAATAAAACAGAAATAATAATCAAAACTACGGAAGTGAACAAATATTTCAGCACGAGTTAATAAACAAAGTTCACACTGAATAAAGATGAGGCTCTATCAGTTACTGTCTTTTTTAACAGCCCCGAGCCATGCCGCGCCACTAAACAGCTGTTTGTAGAAGGCGCGGATAAAAAAGGTGAGCGTTTTGGCGGGAAGTTTGATTTAGTAGCGCCCAAATTACAGGTACGAACGTTGAGCTATGGACCCACTTAGCCTTCGCAGCCTCTGATCTTACAGCTGTGAACTGGCTTTATCGCCACCTCATCGGTGAGTATCGGAACTGAAAAGAGATTCAAATTCTTGGTTTATTTCTCCTTAATTTTTATATGCTCTTTATTAGCAGGAATCACTAGCCGATTGGTTGTCGCATGTGATGGATTTCTTCATGACACATTTTACGACTTAAATTACGGTTTTTAGAACTTCCTATATTCAAATATTTATTCAATTTTACTAACCAGACTGTATGGGTCTTGTTTCAGAGAAAGCTTAAAAGAAGATATTTAACCAATATGAAGGAACGTATTATGTGTTACAGGCAATCCTTGTTCATTTACAAGTAAATTGAGCGGTAACTGAGAAGACTATGATATCAGCCTATGTTTGCTTAGATTGCCGAGGGGTCTTTGTGCTGGGAGTGGCGCAAGCTTACGATCGCCTCATTAAATAGTACATTATATTCATTTTTCTTAATTTACTAGCTTCATTCTACAACCCAGCATCGAGGTTCCTGGAGCCAATTACCAACAATCCAGAAACCACGCCAGTGCCTTCCTTTCCTCTCTCCTAATTGTGTCACTCGGTCAATCCATGACTTATGATTTAACACGTTGACTGAGAAGTCATATAACCATGATCCTTTCTCTATGCTAAAAGTTTATATTTCATAAAGACTTTATTTCGGCACTGTTCAACACTTACGATGAATAACTTCACAATATCTTTGTGTTTTTCTATTTAAAAAACCAATTATGACACTGACTGAGTCGTCACCAAACTCAGTTGAGGCAAACCATCTTTCATGCCAGTCAAGACAGACTGCCCAATAAAAAAATGTAGTAAATAATTGCATCAATAATCTATTCGCAGTATCCAAACATTTTGGTTTTAAAAATCAATACTTTCTTCTATATTTGGTTATCCTTACATTTACGAAAAAAATATATATTTCCTAAAAATATTGATTTTAATCTCTAAAAACAAATAATGCCACAACAGAAACAATCAGAGATCATGGCCACATTACTTTATTAGATATTATAATAAACAACTTAAACTACCTTTAACATCAAATGTTCTTTTCAGACCCCAAACTATATTTGTCAGTAGGGGGGGGGGGCAAAGATCAGTTTGCCACCCCCACACACTCCTTCTCCACCACCATTATAATACAATATCTCTGTAAACTATTTTACTATTTTTTATATTCTGTAGTTCAAAATACACACCATATGTATCTTGTGAAAAAGTGTTATTTATGAAAAACACAAATTTATTACATTAATACACTTATACATGATTAATACAAATTTTTTTTTCAAAATTTTGCTACCCCCTGAAATCTGCCACCCAGGGCACCTGCCCCCTCTGCCCCACTCTAGATCCGGGCCTGAATCTTTTCATCACATGCCACATCATTATAAACATAAGCTGTAATGGTTTCCACCTAATGTCACTATGAATATTAGATTAATAATGAAAAATTGAATCACGATAAAATAACAGAATATATACCTTAGACCAGTTCTAAAGAAATTAGAAAAATTATGAAAACTAGAGGATTTTAAATTAGTAGTCAATTAGCATTTCAATTAAATTGTACTATAATTTCTTAAATTTGTTATGAATAGCTTTTTTATTTCAGTTTTTTTTATTAATTATTTTATTTTTCTGAGTTGTCAAATATTAAATCAAATAAACTATGTTGGGGTTTTTTATATAAAATTCAGTGGCTAAACAATGTTTTCAGCAATTAACATAATTAAACACTTATTTCAAATAGAATGTATTTATTATTTTATATATCAAAATTTGACTCTTGGTAAAGCATGTGCCATTATCATTTGTAAGTTTTTTAATGCTTTCCCTTATACAATAAGGAGCTCCTTGTCTTGCACATTGTAATTAGAGTGAAATCATGGAAATAATGATTTAGCTGATAATTCTTTTGACTTTGTAAAGCATTAATATTAACCCTGTGTTCGTCGCTAGGTGAGCATTTCCCTCACCCTTCTAAAAAATATTTAATAACTTCGTCAGAATTTAATTTTCATCGCTGACCCAGGACATTTGTGAATAAGAATATTCAGTTTCTAAGTAAAACGGATGCAGGTGGCCTGGATATTGGGAGATTTTTACTGAAAATAGCCATGTCCACACTCCTCAGTATCAGCTTATCTCTCGTGCAGTTTATTCAGGACGTTTTACTGAGCGAGTTTTCTAATTTCTTTTGGTTGATTAGTGATATTTTGGGTTTAAAATGAGTCGTGGATCTAACATGCTTGAATTGTTGGATAAAAAACCAGTTGAGAAGTAAATTGTAAGTAATTAGTTGATAAATCGTCGTGAATTGTATTTGTATTATTTTTCAATCATTTACTAGGAGTCTGAAATTTTTACTCTTCCAGATTCTTGTTTGTGGCAGCTCGAGGCAATAAAAAACAGATCTGGTATAGGTGTTCCAAAGAAATAAAATAAGAAAACAAAAAAATTGTAAAAAAGTATAATGTTTCTATTCTCAATAAACATACTACAAATACTTGTAATAATTGTAAAGAAATAGAAGAAAATGATCTAGCTGATGAAAAAACATTATTATGTAAATAGTAAAATATTTAATTTTTGTTTGTTTTTTTGTTTTTGTTTTTTTAGAATAGATTTCATAGTAAATTTTGTAAAAATATATTTTTAATTCTTATGCTACATACTACAATTATTGATACATATTGATGACATTTATTTACCATTTATAACTACATATTTGGCAACATAAAACTGCATTTTTTATGAAAATCAAACAGGGAAATGCTCACCTAGCGACTAACGGTGTACCAGATCGGCTAGCGACCAACCCCGGGTTAAACATAGATGATGGTAAGTAGTATGGTAAAAAAAAACAATAATTTCAGTGCTGTTTTAATGTACTCCAATATATTAGTAAGCCACAAAACGTTTTAGGCTTTTATCAATCCTTTTTTGAAATTTTTCACTTTTATTTGTGGTTGTAAAGCCCACTGATTTCTACATTTTTTGTTTTATGTTTATTTATTATTCATTAATCGCTTATTAATACACACATTAAACACTATCAGCAAATTTTATGGTACAATTTTAATCAAAAAGGTAAATCTGGCTTGATTAAGAAGAATACCCAGCGGTAATTCTTCTAGCTTTTACTTAATTTAAGATATAAGATTAGATCTCCAATCCGTGTCTTTTTAAACACTATCTTTGGGTTCTCAGATGTCTGTTGTGATTATTATAGAGCATACTTGGCTGAAAAAATGGCAATGTTACATTTTCAAGATTTAATTTACTGTTATGTTGTTTTTAAAACATTGAAGGTGACTAGGAAGCCTACAATTTACCATAAATATATTGATCCATAATCATCTCCTATACTGAATCCTAGATTAACAATTTTTACTTTTTCTTACAATTTGTAATAATAATAATTATTATTAGATAAGAATTTGTTAATCCAATGTCCCTTTAACTCAATTGAATCTCTCGTTACAAACCATTTGCTTACCTTGAGATCCCAATGGAATTCCAAGTAAAGCTGAAGCATATTACAGCATTTAGTTAAGATTACTGTAAGAATGTGTTCAGGTTTAAGTAAATTCTGCAGAACGAGAAGGCGATGACTTGACATTCACAAACAATATGCATATCTAGTCCTTCTTCTACTAAACTCAAGATACTGCTAACTTCAACAGAGGAAATTTTAACTGTCAGTCCCCTTACAAAAGAAATTATTTTTCTCTGCTTATTCCTAACAGATTGTAGATAAAATTTTGTTTTCCCTGTGTCCATTTAACAAAATAGTTGGCAGATTTTTTATAACAGGGTGAGTAAATTTTTTTTTATACTAATACCATTTTAATATTGATGACATTTCTTTTTTCACTCGGTTGATTTCAATGTTATTTTAATTGTTATAATTTTAATCCTAATATTACACTGAACCATTTTGTGAACATAACGTCTCTCAGTGAGGTACCCTCTGTGGTATTCTCTTTTGTCTTCCAAATCCACACATTTGATGAAGATTATGTGAGAGGGATATGATCTTAATGAGTGGATAGTGAATATTTAGTTTACGAAATATTAAAGTGACAATAAAAAATTGAAAAGCCAGTCAGGTGCAGGGCCCACAGAGTGGTATTGGCAGGAAATCAAAGTTAACTTATTCTAAAAGTTTTTTTGATAATAAATGATAAGTGAATTAATGTGACCATGTGGGAATATCACAGTTGTAAGGACCTGAAGATGGAGCAAATGAGCTCTGAAACATATGAAATGAATGAATAAAGAATAATGGGGAGTTATGCCTTTTAAAAAATGAAAAATCAATGATAACTATCACTTCATCCTTATAATTTCCTAATCTAGCATACCACCACTAAAAAGTATCTTTCCTGATTTTTGTGAAATTTTATAAATAAGATTAAATTTATTCCATAGCCTTCAATCAGCTCAGGTCATGGCATCTAAAATTGAAATTTTTTGTACTAATACCACTGAAGTACTATCACAACATAACTAACTAATATTGTATTGAAATATTAAATCATTTTTTTAAAAAAAGTAATAAAGTTCTTATTATCTTATTATAACTAATAGGATAATAATTTTTAAGGTATCAATATTTTTATTAAATTTGATGTACTTATTCTAAAATATTCAATGTTACTTTAAATGATCAATAGTCTGTACATATAGAGAAAGACTTTCTGCTACACTTGAACAATATCAGATTTTGTTTTTTAATATTGTCAATGATTTTGTTTTCTACTCAGGACTGTAACCCTTTATAGGACAGTAGACATCCTATTTGCAACATTTGTTGTTTGTTGTTTAACACCCTTAAGTACTCTAACTAGTGCAGGAAGGACAAATTAATAAACTTAACTGAAGGATAACTAGGGTTATCCTACAGTTTACCAACTTATTCCAGCCCAAGTGGAATGATCAAAATTCATTCCATGGGTCCCTCGCCCAAGAGAAATTTGAATCCACGATCTTCAGTACTGCTAACAGTACTGCTGTATTCATGCTGAGACCCTCGTCCCAACTTCCTCGGCCATACTGTAACACTTGTAAAGCAGCAGCTAAAATCCTAGTACTTTCTCTTGGCCATTAGTAGACTACGATACACTTTTTGTTTTAACTTGTGGAGCCTATTAATTTTTTTTCCTGCAATTGAATTATTATTGTTTAATATAGTATGTGATTTAATATAAAAAAAACATCTATGTCTTTGTTTGCGCTGAGCCCTTTTTCAAAAATTAAAAACATTTTCACAGTCACATGCAATTATGAAAATTCCTGTTACCTTTGTAGCAAGTTTCATTAAATTTTTAACTTTTTTCCTGCATATTATCTCTGTTGAAATGTTAAATGACATTCTACACATTTTTATTTATTTTTAACATCTTTTTTTTTTTTTTAATAATTAATTAAAAAATTTTGTTCTGGTATTCTCCTGCTTTTTTTTTTCATTGGAAAAATGGACACTAACAATACCTTATAAGTGGGACAGATAATTGAACTGTCTGTCTAGAAATTGAGTATAAATTTGTGTCACTCAATGAGCAATGGAACAAATAGGTTCCACCTCATATATGCTAGTATAAATTTTTTATAAGCAAAACATTATATTCCTCAGGCTTAATACAAGTTCCTAGAAACCTTTCATTAGAAATATTATAAAATTTGAGCATAAATTGTGCTTTTGCATAAAGGGTTAATACAAATATAGGAGAATGACTTCAACTTGAAATTTAGTAAATTAAACCTCACTCAGACACTAAAGACAATTACAGAAAATAATCCTACTATTATGTTTATATTAACCGAAAAACACTATAATTATTAGACATGTATTTGCAACAATCTCCTTTTTTATATTTTACTAAACATTAAACATGTATATGGAGTAAGCTAAAAAAAAATTTATCCCTGACTTCAGGCAAAAACAATAGTAAAAAAGTAACCATATTTAAAAAATATAAAAAAGAAGATTGTTACAATTACACCTCCAATTACTCTGTATTAATATATAATAGTGAATCATTAAAATTTGTGAAATACATTTTAAGGTATTCAGTATCCAGTTCTTAATGGAATTAAGACTTCCAACTGTTAAATAGTTGCTCGGGCACTGCATAATGTCTAATAGTAAAGTTCCATTGAGTATTCAAAATGGGACATGATTAAAAGATAATAAAACATAAAGTTTAATTCTTAAATAACAATTATTAATTGTTTGGTATATTGGCCATTACATTCCCAAAACATATTCAAAGTGTTGTTGTATATTAAAAACAGAGAATATAACTAGGTTGTTATGAAAGTCCTCGGATATGAACACAACCCTTACATTAATCTTAAAAGATTGTTTTGTTCTAACTATTTATGCCAATGTTTATTTTGACTAATTCTTTAATTCTTTCTGTCTTGAGTTGACTTTATGGGGTATTTAAATTTTTAAAATGCTCATGCAATGACAGAAGAAAAAATAATTATTTGTATTCTTTTGAGGTTGGTTAGGTTGAAATTCTAATGGACAGTCAACTTTGAGGGTTTTTAGTGTCCTTCAATCTATGTTTTTCTTCTATGTCATTTTTTAAAATTTTATTGAATAAGTTGTATCTTTTAAGAAACTTTATTATTATTTCGATATTTTTGCTGATATCACCCAGCATGGTAGGGAGGTTTCTATGTAATCCTTCTTCTTGAAAATAACTATCCCATATAGAGCATTCTACTAGAATATGTTTAACTGTTAATTGTATATTGCATGATATGCACTTTGGTGGATTGTCCTTCGTAATTAGATACCCGTGAGTGAGACATGTATGGTTGATTTTAAGTCTAGTTATAACAGCTTCTTCGTTTCTATTGTTACGGTAAGAGCTTTTCTTCATTTTTGTTTCTTTTTTAATAGATTTCAGTTTGCTTAGTTCTTCTGTGTTTTCCCACAGCTGGGCCCAGTCCGTTTTGACTTTTGACGTTTGATCGGCTTGTATTCTTTTGAGACATTACTGAAATAAAGCACAAAGGTAGCAGCTGAAGAAATTTTTGCCGTAGAAGAAGAGTCAGTTATCCATAGAAATACTGCCACTCTTTGGTTCAGGAATTTCAACTATGGGAATACGGGCTTTGCAGATAAACCCAGATCAGGTCACCCATCAGTTGTCAATGGTGATGTTCTTTTTGAATATGTGAACCATATGCAATTACTTGTGATTTATTGACAGTAGTAGGAGCTTCTGATCCAACAATGAATGGAATTTAAGACTTAATAAAGGCACAAGCTCAGCAGCGAGTTAATATGTGCAGAATTTTGCTTTGAAATTCGAAAGATGGCAGTTTCTGGAAGAAAATTGTTGCATGACAAAGTGGATATTAAAAAAAAAAAAAAAACCTTAATAAATAAAAGTAGTGGGTATAGTGAGGTGAAGCTGTCCAACCAATGATAGACCAAAAATCGGATAGGGATAAAAGTGATGATTTGTGTTTGGTGAAACTTTGAAGGCGTTTTGAGTTTTGAGCCTAATCCTGACGGTGGGGCAGTGGACTCAAACCTATACTGTGAACAGCTGGACAGTCTATGCCAGTGATGGGAAAACTACAGCCCGTGGGTCAAGTGCGGCCCTTCGGGCTAGCCAATCCGGCCTGCGACACGGTCACACACAGTTATACATAAGACAAAATTTATTTTCTGCAATGCTAGAATAGATTTATTGTTTTCTTCTCGTTGCCTTCTGGATCTTCTACCGTTGTACCATATAAGTTGAGTGTAATGAGATAAAGTCAAAAATAAAGTTTCTTAGTTGTAAAACTTTGTTTTATCCAATTTTTTTGGCCCGCCTAGATGTTTTTCTATTTCATCCGGCCCTACCCTTAAAAAGTTTGCCCATCTCTGGTCTATGCAGTTTTGGATATGAAGTACCCTCCTTTGGTCAATAGGAACCAAGTCATTTTGAGATCAGAGAATGCCCCTGCACATCGTTCTCATTTGACCAAGGAAAAATTACTGGAACTGCAAGATGTAAATTCCCATGCAGTATCCGTCAACTGTTGGTATCCTTCCCCATCTCGATTATGGATGCTTTGTATACGGAGGACAGTCTGGAGAGCTTGAAATGAGACTGAAAGGGTTATTGAATTCTTGTATAAGATTCATGTTTGGGATCCCCAGTCGCTCTCATGTCACTTACTGGTATTCTGAGTTAAGGTGGCTTTATCCAAGTTTTCGACAACAATACTTACTTGTACCTTTATATTCCAATCTTTAAGTCCTACAAACGTTCATATATTTACGACATCCTTGCCCTTTGTTCTTCCACTCATCTTTAAAATACCAGATCTAATCCCAATGATATGTATATCTCTCTTCATCGAACCACTTCCATTGAAAAATCCTTTATTGTTCGTGCAGCCATATTTTGGAATTCCAAACCCATTTCTATTTGCAATGCTCTTCTTATATCCTTTTAAAATAATTTGTTCATCCACCTTCTCAATATTTTACCTCCTTTCGAAATGGTGTAATGATACATTCTTGTATCTCAATATATCTCGAAGTCCTTCTCATGTTTCTTATATATCTCAAAGATTGGTTCTTAATTTTAGTGAAAGTAGTAGGAAACAATGGTTTTAACTTTAAAGAGTAGTATTCAATAAGGTTTAAAATATTTAATCTGGAATAATGCTACACTTACGCACAAGGACTTTTATAACAACTTAGTACTAGCTGCATCAATGCAACATTAAAAAAAAAAAAAAAATCAGGACAAGATTAGGGTAAAACAATTATACAATTATCCATTTTTTAATATAGAATAAAATTATTTACACAAGCATTGGACAAAAAAAAAAAAAAAAAAAAAAAAAAAAAAAAAAAAAAAAAAAAAAAAAAAAAAAAAAAAAAAAAAAAAAAAAAAAAAGGCATTGGACATTATCAGGGAATAATAAATACATATATATTTTTTATTAACTTAAATAATGATTTTCTTTTCAATGCAATATTTTTCTATTAAATAATACTTTTATCCTTACTTATTCCTATCACTTATATCCACTCTTTGCCTTGTTGTACTTTGTCACCACACTCATCATTTATTACATTAATTTATTTCAATTTTTATAATTTTAATTATCGAATACATAAAATGAATTATGCACATCCTGGTTAAAGGAAAATATATGCATGCAACTTCTTGTGGAACATCATTTTTTTGTTGTTTTTTTTATTTTGTTTTATAAATATTGCTATATAAATTCCTTATATAGATTTTTTGTCTTGTACGTTCTTTAATATAAATTTTTTTGGCACAATTCCTAATGTATTCATTTAGCTTGTTTCAGGACATTAGTCCCATCCTCAGGTTTCTGTCTGTAGAATTATGAGGTTGTCTGTTTGTCTCATTTCTCTAATTTTAATTTCCAAAACATTTAGTGAAACAAGCTAGGTAAATAAATTAGTCGTGCATAAACAAATTATATTAAAGAACCAAATCTCCTTCTACATAAATTGTAATTATCTTGTAAGTTATTGAGAAGGAACAAAAAATAAAAAAATTTGAAATAAACAAAATACTTTTAATATTATAATCTAAAAGATTTCGGCCATAGCTTTGGTGTCCATCATCAGGACAGATGGAGAAATTAAAATAAAGTCTAGAGGAAACTGCATATTATCCAAACCCTTTCATGAAGGAAACTACTATTTGATAACAAGCTGTTTTCTGCATAGTTTATTTTAATTTTTCCATCTTTCTTGCCTTTAAAGCAATGGCCGAAATCTTAGCATATTAAAAATAATGGTTTGTTTATTTCAATAATTCTTTTTTAATCCCTTTCACTGATCCCTCTCAATAACTAACAATATATATTCATTCAGTGATCACACTACACCTCTTCAATTATATAGCTTTTTGAACATACTGTTTTTACCTTATTTTTTCTCAGTTTGTTTCTGCTTTCTTCAATTGGTTGTTTATGTTGTTTTTTTGTTTTTTTAAATAACAATATTATATTTTATTCTATTGTTCGATGATTTAAATTAATCATTAAAAATATAATGAATCACAATTTCCTTTTAGATTCTAATGAAAGTATTAGAGAGAGATTTTAGTTTATGATTGTTATTTTACGTTGTTATCTTTATTTAAGATAAAGGAAATAAAATAAAAAGAATGTAACAGAAAAACAATAAAAATGCTTTATTAATAAAACAATATAATATCATATGATAAATGCAAGAATAGAAATGGTTCAAGAACATGCTTTTAATTTTTATCTAAATTTTATTTTGGATTATATAACATATATAATTCATATTTGATTACATAATAACATGTATTAATTTTTATAAATGATCTCGACTACATATACATATACATAGCTTATTTAAAACTATACTATCCCTACACCGATAATGTAATAATTCTATACTGTATTAGTAGTAGTCATATCCATGCATCTTCTAACGACAGCTAAACACTTAGTTAGTCTAAGTAGTTGTGATTCTGTAGATTTTCAACTTTTTTTAAGAACGAAAATCTTCAAAAAATACAAGAGACAGTAACAAAATCGGCAAAGAGAACCAAATTATAACTAAGAGAATGACATAGTTAACATTCGCATTCGATCCAGCTGGTCCGTAGTTCCTACACTCACTTATAAAACTTTATATCCTCAATATAAAAATAATATAAAAAACTAACATTACCAAAAGATATATATTCCGTTGTCTCATAATGCCGAAGAATAAAGGTAACTTTAAGGTTACTGTAGTAAAAGATATTTTCTATATCTTTCCTAACAACTAACTAATCCAAAAAGTTACATTATTACTATTATTTTTTTTTTTTTTTTTTTCAATTGAAGTCAACCGATAAACACATAACTCAAGTTGTCTACTGAGTTTCCCAAAAACTAAAAAGAAAGTGTTACTGAATCCAAGTAATAAAGAAATATAAATAATATTATTATATTTATGAAATAAGAAAAAAAAAAAATTATTAAGTAGCCAATAACAGTTTAAAAAAATTCAAACTTTTCTGGCATTAAATGACTGCTCTAAATTTTAAGATTTTTCTTGTTTTCAGATACACTGGATAGAATAGACACACTGGTTAACCAATTGATGACTTCAATTTTTTTTCCATTTTATAAAAAATTATTCTTTTCATGGAAAAAAAAAAATAATAACATCGACGGCTCATGCCTCTTAGGTAATAGAAAATGTAAAAGGGACATTTTTTAAAATTCTTTTGATTGAATTACATAAATTTATAGCTAGATGAGCAATAAACATACACATATATTTTTATGTTAGTAAACCTATACATTAAGTATTTCGCCATTAATTTCTAATGATAAAATTTTCATTTATTCTAATATAAAAAAAAAAAAAAAAAAAAACATTACAAAGTATATCCTCTTTGCTGACAGATTCTGTTTTAATCGAATCAGAAAATGGTAACGATATTTAAAATGGACTATTGAATATCCTTGGACTATTTTAATCGAATGAAAATACTTCAATAAGCTACCATAAAATATTAAGTTAAAATAAAATTATTTACTGGAATAAAATGAATAATATGCTATCCCAGTGAATAATTTGAGAATATTATACCATTCAACTAATATACATTAAGAAGGAAAAAAAATGGTCATCTTTCAAGGTTTTAACCTCTCTTTTTTAAAATGAAAAATGCTCTAATCCAATATTTAGAGTTTAACATTGATTATTGGAATAAATGAGACCAATTTTATTTTTCCCTCTAAGTGTAATAAACCAAATATTTTAATATATTATATCCAATAATATGGAAATGAAAATAAAAAATTTAAACATAAAAATACAATTTGTATTTTTTTTTTTTTTTCAGAAAATAATACTTGTTATATATCTTTGGCTAAGTAAACCAATAATGTTAAAAATATACATCTAGATATATTTATATTTATATATATATTCTTTGCTACAATGAAACAACACCACAAACGCACATTTGGACGGATAGTTTCACATCAGAAACACAAGGTCTATATACATTTTGAACCTAGGCAACAGGCACACACTCGCACACAATCCTATTAACGTATAAACGTAGATTAACTTAATCATTGCACAGTAGGCCTGCCATTATACACGATGTGAGCAAATTTACAAAATTGCCAGATATTTTTTTTTTAATTTTTTTAATTTACAGCAATTCCATTGAAGAATTAAAAAGAAAAAAAAACAATTGGAATACTGACTAAATTAAGTTTTGACTAATATGTACATATTAACAGTTCCTATATTTACATATTTACTTTTACACATATCAATAATTGCTGAAAAATTATTAATTATATTCAACTGTGAGCACTTCATTTTAACTATTAAAAATAAGTGTCACATTAAATTAAAAAAACTCTCAGAATAACGGAAACAAAATATGAAGGAAGACAGCAACATCAAACTATTGCATCAGAGGTTTACATTATTATAGGAGCAGACCTGTCATTTGTTTTTGTTTTCTTCAACTTCACTGTAGCAAATACATTTCCTCTGAAAAATAAGAGTAACAATGAAGACATTTTTTTTAATGATTAATTCTAAAGAATTTCTACAGAAAACATGCCTAATATAAATATAATAATTAATTCAAGAAAATATAAAACGGGTTAATACAATACAAAATATATTTAATTTATATATCATTGTGGTATCGTTATATATTTAATAGATAAGCCATTAAACATCTGAATTTTTTGTTTCTGAATAAATTGAGGTGTTAGTCACCTCTAGTACTTCTAACTTAGTTTTTAGAAGTACAGAGGACAGTGAAAGTATATCATTAGTATAACTATTAAAATATAATAATATACAATAATATAAACATAACAATAGTCCATGACTTACAGTAATGTTGAGCAATAACAATAACATAGACTCTTAGATAAATATATTACAATATTCCAACACCAATAAGTAAATGAATACCGTATCAGGCATTGATTTCATCCCAGGAGTTGTACCAAGGATGTGCAGTACCGATCCTACTTTGGTGGAGTTCAACAGTTGTCGTCGTCTCCTTTTTCCTGATAAGGCGAGTTCTCGGGAGCATTGTGGAAGTTTCATCGGTCTTCTTGTGATGATCATTGACAACAATGCATGAATCAGTATCGGGAGAATCCTCTGAGTTGTTTTGTGGTGGCATTCTTCTATTCTTTGCTAATAACTTTTTCTGTTTTGCTTCTTCTTGAGAGATATCTATCAATGATCTGTGCCGCCACATGGCCATTCCTTCTACAACTCCTTCATCTTCACGATTTCTGAATTTCCAGAGAGATTTTGTTCTTTTCACTTTCTTTTCGTAAGGCAGTTCAAGGGCTTTGAGCTGACGACGAGCCTGGCGCAGGCGAGGGTCTACTTCTTTTCTGCCGAGTGTGGAAAGGTGGCTAGCACTGGATGTCTGGCGTACCATCGAAGCTGACTTCTCGAACCACTCGTCATCAGTCCAAGATCTCATGGTGTCATCCTTCCTCCGAACGATGGTGTCTCTAATCAACCAAGAACTGAATGAATATTTGATACTTTTATTCAGATTTTCCACCACCTTTAACAGATCCCAAGTCCTCAAAATGGAATTAAAGGGCTATCTAAAGGTTAAAGAACTTACATTTCCAATAAAAGTAAACTTTTTCCAACACCACATACTTCACTAATCCTTAATTCTGCCACCATGCAACCATCACCAGAGTTCCTTACAGGAACCTGGAATCAAACCCAGGTTTTCTAGGATTGTAACATATCTGGACTATATTATGACACAGATATCTGAATGTGTGTTGTAAGATTAATAAGTTAAAAAATATTAAAAGAACTAGGTATAGCACTATTGTATTCGAAGGTGTTAAAGTGTTGTTTCAAATAATATTTTAATAAAATAATAAGTTAAATAACAAAAAAAAAAAAAAAAAAGTAACAAAGAAGGAATATTTTCAACAATAACCACTAAGGTGAAATCCTTACAATGTAAGAATTAATAGTGAACTTTCGTTAAAGAATGTGAATTGGTCTCTGCAAAAAGGGCTTTATTCCATTCCTTTCATAAAATGAGTTAGCACAAAAAAAAAAAAAAAAAAAAAAAAAAAAAAAAAAAAAAAAAAAAAAAAAATGTTTTCTAAAGGTAAATCCACTTTTACAGTCAGAAAAGACTTCAGTCAATGAAATAAGTCATTTCAAGCAATGCATTAGACTGAAGTCTTCGCTGTAACTAATAGTGGGTTCACCTTCAAAAAATGTTTTCAGTGCTAACTCATTTTATGAAAATAATGGACTGAAGCCCTTTTGGCAGAGACCGATTCATCTAAAGAAACAATTTAAATCATCAGTTAAATGTCATAGAGCAAGAAAGAAATTTTTAAATGTAAACTGGATAAAAATTAAAATAATAGTGTTTCGCTGATTTTATGAGTTTTATAAATTTGATGAAAATCATTTAAATCAGGAGATATGTGGTAAACCATGTGCTGTATGTGGTCTGCTTTAAACAACTTCCTTGTATACTCTACATAAGGAATGCGTACAGTATATAATATTGTATGTAAGGAAATTATAAAAAGACATTTGAAAAGTAATGCTAAAATGAAAGGATTTACAATTATGAGGTTTAGATTTAGAGGAGTGACTGAGTATGGGATTCATCCCAAAAAATCAAAGATTCTTTTTTGAATAAGGTAAAGAAAAAATTATCAAAAAAATCTCTTTATAACTTAATTTTGTCTCTATTAACTGTCCTGTATAACAAATACAAAGACCTTAATAACTCAGCCTGCATCCTGAGATTGAAATGGTTTGGTCACCTAAGGAGAATGGAAGACAGTAGGATGCCAAGGAAACTCTACGAAGGCACACCAGGTGGAAAAAGAATGGGTTGAATGCGATGGATAGAAAGAAATGGAAGGCAGAAGTTGAAAAAGAAGAAGAAAATATGCAATTTAAGCTTCATTAGCTTCTATAAATAAATAACCCGTATTGCTATAACCCATAAAGGGTTTTGGGTTCAGTACTTGGTAAGGAAGAATTGTTTCATGACCAACAGTTGCACAAGGAGCTGATGTGGTCAGCAATCAAGCTTAATCCCCTACTAAAGGTACCCACTTTGTAGAGGTAGGGTGTGCCCCAGCAGAGTTTCAGACCCCAAAATCAATACACAGCTGAAAAAACAGAAATAAAATTTTCTGCCTTGAGCGAGACTCAAACTCGTGTCCCAGAGTTCATTGCTTTACTAACTGAGCTACCCAGCTCCTTATTAGCTTATATAGTAAACTTATTTACTGCAAATGTTGCAGCTAGCCAGTTGGAGTAGTTACCTCCTTAGGAACATTTTTATATAACTACAAGTTATAAGTGTTGGTAATTGAATTCACTTTGAAAATGACTGTAAATGAATTGAAAGACACATTCTTGTAATGAGAAATGAATTTTGAGAGAACAAGAAAGTGGCTGTTCCCAAGTAGTTGATAAGCACTTCAATTTGAAAAGATTTGTCTAGGATGCTGTGGCGAATAAATATATTACCAGAATAACATCGAAACGTTATTCTTGTTTTAATCAAATAATGTGAAAAGAATCCTGAGAAATTTATTTTATGTTAACCAAACATCATTAAAAATTAATAGAATTGGATTCGGGGCGTAATAAACCCAAGGAGAGGTAATAGTATCAATTAAAGTTCAAACATATTTTTAGAAAATACGTTTTCATTAGTTTCACAGATTCTCTGTCATTAAATATCAACAGTATGGAAATATTAATTATTTAGTCGATTGAAAACTAGAAGGATGGATAAAGAACTACTCTTTTTCATTCCTCATAGCAATGAAGATACGCACAAGTCAACTTATCTTTTAGTTTACTTAAAGTATAATACATATATAATTATGTTATAATTCATTTCCACAGAGAGATTTTTATTATTATACACCAAAAACAATACAAACCATACTGTTAATTTTAAAAGTTTCAGCTACAACCACATGCACATGTCAAATACCTTAACACCTCTTCTATCTCAATAGTTAAATAATAATTTTAAAGTGAAAATATTGTGTATTTACAGCATAATACAATTAAGTGATTGGTAGGTTATAGTGCAAAACTAAAATTTATAAATTAATATGTTTAAAGTGCATAAGAAAGTAGTTCCAATGGTAACATAACAGAAATAAGCAACAAATAGGAACATATTTGAACATTTCTTTAATTGGTAAACTGTGTTTTTTAATACTTTTTGTTATAAAATAGAAAGGTTATGAGAACTATAAAACATTGGAATAAGTGCTACATTCAAGTACATAACTAGATTCAAGTAGGTGCTGCTATCTGTAATTTAAAAACTGAAGTCAAGATTTTCCATTGTGTTCACTGAATTCAGTTTCTTATCTTGGTATTAAAATGTAATAGGATGATATCATTTATATTAATCAAGTTATTAAGAAAACCTGTTTAAATATTTTTTAAAATAGATTATTTTAAGTATTAATATAAATAAATTAGAAAAAAAAGATGTATTATACTAGACATATGTAAATATTTAATTTATTTTTTAGCTACGATACAGTGGTTATTAATAATATTAATGTTTTTTTTTTATTTAATGGCTATTTTTATAAATAAAAAATTTAAAAAACTTTTAGTTAGTAAATAGTTTTCTTTTGTTTTAATAAGAAAATTTTCTATCGAAATATATAATAATTGTAAACAACTGTTTCAGTATTCACAATAAATATCACTAAATTAAAAATAGTATTAAATAGATAAGTACCTACTGATAACAATAAGATTTTATGACAGCACATAAAATTGTTATTTGGGAAGGAAAATTTCTTTTTTTATAACGTTGAAGAAACCCAAAATACCATTAATGTATCCGGCAAACTGTTATACATGACTAATAGTTTGATGGCCATTACAGAAATATTGGCAGAACACTAAAATGTGTCTCATCCTTGCTAAGCTTAAATTAAGATAAAAAAAAAAAATATTTTGATCCATTTTAACTACCAATCAGCTACCTTGACTTCAACAAATCCTCAACACAATAAAATATTTGTGACACAATTTATATATTTTTTCAGTCACTATAATTTATTATAAGAAACAATAGCTACTAATTAATTTTAAGAATCAAGTATAACTTAGTTGCAAGTTTAAAATTTTAATTTGAGTAGTCCATGAAGCAGTCTTTAAAGGAAATGTTCAAAACTAATAAATGTTGATTCAGTTAATATGAAATTTTCAGATTAAAAAATATTTGAGGTATAATCATTATATCTAAATTCAAAAGTTGTGACTTATTTGGATATATATACCATTGGAACTTGTTCAAAACAGTTATTAGGTATATATTAATCTTCTTTAGCCAATGATTATATACCTGTTAGTTTCATCGTCAGAATAGTCAACTTCGGGAGCAGGAGGGGGATCATTGCTGAATCCGCTGTCGTTGCTAGAATGAAGAGAAGCAGGGTTGGGGACGACACCTGGTTTCGAAACACCTGGGCGTACTGTCGGTTTTGGCAATGGAACTGTTGGAGCTGGACCACTGGGTGGGCCACCGCGTCCTTCTTGAACCTAGCAAATCAATTGAAATATAAATAATACACAATAATTTAGATAATATAATAACCATGGTAAACAAAATGTAGAAAAAAAAAGCTGAAATCAAATTATAACATAGCTGTTTGGAAAGTTAAATACCCATTATTTTACAAAACTTATATACTCTTCAACAATATTAAAAGGGGATTCAAAAAAGAAAGCCTCTGGAAACAGTCCAGAATCAGATTAAGATTTAAATCAACATTTTACTTTACACATTATGATATAAAGGAAAATATTTAATTTTGTCAACTATTTACATGAATAATATTTGTAACAGAGATTGCTAAAATCAACTGATGTAAAATTCAGGTAGATAGGTATTGGTATAAATTAGGGATGTGTCGATTCTAAAAGTCAATTCTCGGTCCCCTCGAGTCTTGAGAAAAGAATCGGAATCGAGAATCGATGACAGAAAGTTGATTCCTAGGATGCGATTATACCGCTGACTAGGCAATAGTTTTTTATATTTAATTATGTTATTATTATACATCGTTTTTTCCAAGAATTACCAAGCTTCCTTTGTACAGAATTAAAAAAAAAAAATCTCATGCAACCGCAAGCTCAACTTCAGTTTGTTGATGATATTTATTCATTATTGGAAAATGAAGAAATGAGATTACAATCTTTAATCAACTATATAATGCCACTCTGGCAAATAAAATACTATTTTACTATACATTTTTGTTATTCTTAAGGGATGACATGTTACGTGTAAACAATAGCAGTTTTTGAACCCTAATACTACTCAACTTAAACAAATCCAGTTCACCTACAATGTTTGGTGAAAGAGCTTAGTGACATTTTCAATTCCTTAATTAATAAACGAAACCTTGGAATGTTATATTCGTAAATAAAAATTTATGAATTGAAATATAATCTTGTACATTGTCAAATTATAATTAATAATATATATTATAAGCTAAGGCTAATAAATGATACTAGTGGTTTACTAATTTATTTCTTGAATTATTATCATTTTTTTAAACGATTTATTTAGCTTTCTAAAGTTATTTTTGGATTATGTTTAGAAATATAAAATTATATTTTAACTGAGGTATCAGTATCAAAATTCAAGAATTGATTTCTCGGTATTGGTACCGGTATTGACAATCGAAAAATTTTGGTACCAACACATCAGTGGTTTATATAATAGGGAAGGGTAAATAAAACAAAGATTAACAAACTAAAAGAACTTTTTAGTTAACAAGACTTTTACTGGTAAACAACAATCAAACTAAAAAACAAATGAATATTTCATAGCTTTTAAAGCGAGTACTGCAAAGTATACAATAGACGATGAACTGTAGCTGACTTATGCAAAAAGATTGCTGTAGGCATAGTCTCTTATATTTGTCAATGTACAAGTTATGTCAGTCCAATTTTTTTAATACTAATGAATCAGTCGTTTAACAACTTTGGTAAAGGCACAAAGGACTACTTATTGTTTACTTATATAAATATAATCTACCAATTTTATCTATAACTATACAACAGAATATTCTATAAAGCATAGTGAAGTACTACCAGCATACAGAGTGGATTCATCAAAGGTATTTAAAATAACAAAAGTTATTTCTAAAAATCAAATCTTGTTAATAACCTGTATATGATTTGAGGGTATAAGCCTTTCCGATACATTAGACCATAAATGCCTTTTAATAATATAACAGACTGCAATGCACTAACTCTAAATATTATTTACAATATTTCATATAAAATGGAAATACAAATGTATAAAATTTTAAAACAAAAAATACTCTAAATTGATTATTATAATTATATTTAAACAATTATGGAATTATAAAGGCATTTACAGTCTAATGGTTAACTATAAGTATCTGTTTGCTGTTAGTACATTGGCCAGTCCTTCATAGACTTCATCACGTCTTCAAAACCCTGAAAATAATTTAAAAGAACATTTGATTTATGATTATAAATCATTAACATTTTATGATAGTTTTAGTGTCCATTGAATTAGATAACTATGTAACAAAGTTTAAATAACATTAATGGTTTTTATTTATCATAAAATTGATCAAATTACTGATTTCATAAAAATATAGAAACATGGAGTAATGAAAAAAAATAACATGTTATTTTACCTGAGTATTGTTCCTCAGAGCCAAAGTATCACCAAATCTAGTCAAATGTGGAGGACCTCGGTTTCCTCTTCCAACAGCACCAAGAAATCCTGATGATGCTTCTTCTGTTCTTCTGTGAGTTGGTGAAGAAGCACTCCTGATAAAACAATAAAAATATTTCAACAACTGTTACATAAAAACATTTCTTATAGTTCAACTAATTCATATTAAATAACTTACGTTGCTGTATCATCAATAAATGGTTCAGTATACGCGAGTGGAAACCAGCCGCTGCATTGAGTTCTAAGATTTTCACCGAATTGCCATCCTTTATTTCTCTCACCTAAAAGATTTTTTATTTTTTATTATATACAATTATTATGCTTCATTATAACTATTATTTCTTCTACTGTTATTTCCTCTCAAAATTATTCACACTGATAAAATAATTATACTAATGAACTTAATTAATGTAATAATATAATCAATACATGTTATTTATAATGTAATTATTATTCATTAAATAGCAAAGGTGAATAATGGGGAAGTGGCTAGGCAAAATTTCAACATTTCAAAGAAATAATTTTTTTAGAAAAATCTTGTAGTTTTACAAAACTATAATAATAAAATCAAAAATTATTTTTTAGTCACAAAGCTATATAATATTATTTGAATATAAAAAGCAGTAATGCTCCATCTGACGGAGACTAAGGGCACTGCTAGGAATAGAAAGAAAAATATAAACAATAATATATTGATTGAGAAGGATAGGGGAGGAATACCAATTATGAATTAGTGAGCTTTATGAATATATAAAAAACCTTGAAACATCACTGAAAAAACGGAGACTAAATAATTTCAGACATATGAAGATAAAGAAACAGAATAGGTTGAACAAACTAATATTCAGAGCAAGTAAAGGAAGAAGGGGAGAGAATGAGTATTAGAAAGGAGGATTACCAAGATAAAGAAATAACCCGGAAAGGGTTGAGAAGTATAAAGGTACTTGTAGTGGAGAGAAAGAGGCAGGGCGGGAAGTGATGTTACAGCTTTGACTATGATTCATAGAAAGTGCATTATTCTATCTTTACAATAGCAGTTTTTACTTAAAAAAAAAAAAAAAAAAAAAAACCCAATTTCTCCCTCGCTGGGAAAAACAATATATGAGGCGCCTAATTGCAAAACGTAGCAAATCCACGGAAAATTGAAACTGAGTTTTATATACCGTTCGATCCAGCTCCTTGCCACACAGAAAACTGAATAGGTTTTAGATTTAAAAACGAAGGAAAAGCTGTTCAAATTTGAAATTAAAAATCACGTACTGTAGCAAAATGGAGTAAAACCATGCCTATCACAGTGCCAAAAGGAAGTATCTCACAATATGGCTGCCATATTATGCATATTATTTGTCAGATTTAGGAGGCATAAACGAGGTGGAAGAAACACAATTAGCTGGCAAGAAAAATTACCTGTTATTGTGATTGTAATTACTATTAACTAGTCAATTTTTTAATTTATACATTTTTTTTTATTTGTTTAACTAAACTAATAAATGTTTTTAAACATTATAAAAAGTTTTAAGTTACCTACTAAAAAACACAGTCAATAATATTTTGATACTTCTAGGTACGTAGTTCAATACTTTATTGTTTTTATTTTGTTCCTCAATACTATAAAATATATTCGCATTTACGTATATTTTCAAATATTTTCTAATGATAAATTGTTTTTAACCATTTTCAAAAAAGTTTTACTAAAAGTCTGTCTAGAAGTAAGATGAGGAAGAATATTAATTTGTTTAGGAAAATGTGTATTGTGATTACATAGACTAGTCCATGTATGTACATATATTGTTTATTACTTTACTATCCGTTTTAATTGTTTCCCAAGCTAATAAGAAACATTTTTGAAGGTAAAATAATTTTTTTTAATCCATCATTACAATTCTATAAATCAACTCAGCACATGTATTTATTCCATTATCAAAAAGGAGCAAGTCCCAAACTGTTGCAAAAAGGAGTAAGTACAGAAGAAAAAACAATTTAAAAAAAAAATGGTTAACAGGAGCTCTTATTATGCTTGCCCAACTAAAACCATCTATTTTTCTGCTTATTATAGAAGAAAAATTACGTCCATATCAATTGGGCATCATATTTACCAAAAATATATATATCTTACAAAAACCAGATATGGTTTTTGGCTTCTGGTGAAAAATTTAGAAATCTGGTTTTGCTACGTTTTGCAATTGGACGCCTCATATCATGGATATGTCTATCTATAAATTAATCATTTTATATCTATTACTTCTGATAAGAAAACTGTCATCAAATTTTTGATTCGAGCAATACCAACAGACCTAGATCGTTTCAAAAAAGCCCTAACACTTAAAAAATGTAGGCAAAACATGACTTTTTCCATTCAAACTAATATAGCTTCTAAACGATAGGAGAAAATGTTACATTTTTGAGTGAAAAAAACGTTATACATTTTGAGGATGAAACAAACGTTACAAAAGGAAATTATAGAACACCAAAAACAAGAAATATCCTTGTAAAAAAAATCTGATTGTGAATATTTTTACCCTAAGCACATTTTTTTTTTTTTTTAGAATGAATAGCTGATAATTATATACATACAAGGAAACATTAATATTAACTCCAATAGTACAAGAACAAAATTCATTTACTTTTATGATAAAATTAAAAATACCAATTATATTGATTAAAAAGATGAATACAGATAACTGGGCTAGTAATAGTCTCTACGAGGCCCTAGGCTGGAATAATTGGATACTGATAAACACCAAGGCAATAAATTCAATTTTTAATATATTTACCCATAAGAGCAATGACATCTCCTTCAAGGAAGCTGAGCTGATTTTCTCCAGAAGACAAATATGCATAAAGAGCTCTTGCTAAAGGTGTATCCCACGTACTAGTGTCGGGAACAGCCATTGACTTAGGTCTTCTTTCCGGTGTGTTCAATTCTATAACAGCATTATTAAATCATTTAATCAATCATTAAAATATCTGGTATCATAGTTATAGTGATTAGCTAGTTTGAATCCAGCTGGTGGAGGCAGATTTTTAATTTTTGATGGATTGTTATAAGAGAATGACAAAATTAATAGGTTATATATGTCCATGAGTACGAAATGTAGATAGTTTCCCTATAATAGAGAGTGAACTGATGATATACGTAGTGCGTAGATATTTACCATGAGTTAGGGAATTAGTAGAGGAAGTAAGATTGAAGTCAGATTTAGCTCTGGCGAGAGGATGAAGAGAAGGAGGGCTGGACATGTCACCCATAGCCCTCATATCTAAGCAGGAAGCATCAACGGATTTAGTTTTCCTCAGTTGCGATGTCAATGAAACTCTATCTTCATCCAATTTTGGAGAACCATCCTCGGCCCAAAAGCTCACTTGCTGTAATTGAAATGAAATAAGCCTTATAACTTTATCAATAATCAATTAAATAAAATTTTTATATTTCACATCATTTCTTAAACAAAAATTTTAAAAAATAACTGTTTTACATTAACTGATATGTTTCTAATGACAATTTATAATATTTAAATAAAAAAACTAAACAACAAAGAATCTATATAAAAAATACAGCTTTTAAATAGAAATTTTAAATTACAAAAAATTTTGCTTAAAAGGAGAAGAGATCATGGGACAGAAAGAATTTATTTGTTTTTTATTAGGTGCAGGACATACTTAAGTAGGGTGGGCTTTTGTAGTTCTGAAGAATATTGATGATTTGAAGTGAAGAAGTTCAAAGAAAAAAGGAAATGACACAATGGCTGCAGAAGTAAGAGCACAACCACATAAAAACTATTTTCATGATAATATTTCGGAAACTCAAAGATAACTTAGACATATTTCTATGTTATCCATTGTAATTATAAAGTCACCATTTATTGATTGTTTAATAAAAATCATACCTAACAGAGTTGCAAAATTTTATTCTTTTACAAAGATTTTATAGCTGACATCAGACTGATTTTTAACATTCTAAATTGAAAATTAAGGCCTCCTTGTATTTGTATGGCATAGTATTTTTCCAACAAAACCAGTCGAGCGGACAGCTGCTTCACTAAAATTATTTGAGCTTGATTATAAGACTGCCTCATCCACCTTACTCCCTAGACTTCTCTCCCACTAACTACTGTTTTTTGGACATCTATACCACTTTTTAATAGATCAAAAACTTCTTAATCATTGATTGAAAATGTGATTTTTAAAATTTGTTAACCCTTTCCAGGTCAGTCATACATATTTAAAATAATTTGAATTCACTATTTTTTTTTTGCTCTAATATTGAATAAATCTGTAAAAACAAATAATTTACTTTCATTTATTACAATAATTTTGTTTTTTAACCTCACTTAATGTTTTTGAACGATGAGGCCCCTCCAAACAATCTATCGAATTATGGTGTACAGTAGTAAACTGTGCCCTGAAAAGGATTAATACCAAAGATACAAAGTTCTTATCACAGGGCATAGAAAAGTTATCAACTCAAGTGCAGAAATGTATTTAGAGTAAAGGAGAGTATTTTTATCAATAAAAATGTTTTAGATCATTTATCTAATTTTTTAAAACTAAACATTTTAAAAATTTAAATTTTTTAAAAATTGCATAAATTTCCTAACTACACAACATTATAGAACTCATAATAAAATTTAACAAGATATTTATTGAATATTAAATATTATATCAGAGAATAAGAAATTACTTACAGTCAACTTGTTTGCAAACATGTTTTCAACCGCTTGTGGGAGGACTTCCCTGCTCTTGGCAACTTCTTGCCACTGATCCAAGTGGGCCTGATACAAAGAGTGTCCAGCAGTATGGTAAGCGAGGTAGTGTTTGGCCAACGAGCATTGTCTTTCCAGTACGAATCCGTATCTTCTCCTTTCCTGAGTCATTGCCTGAAAATTAAATGTAAATTTTAAAATATTTTGCCATATTGTCAGGATGTCTGAAGGGGAAATCATGAAAAAATTAAATAAAAGACAGGATACATTATATTAGTTTGGTTACTTTTTTTTTTTTTTTTTTGCATAATTATCATTATTCATTTTTATCTATTTTTGAAGTTGTTTAGTTTCCATCAATCTATTTATTATTATTTTTAAATATCCATATTATGTTATTACAATATTTTATTGGAATACCTATAAATTTTGTTTCATATACATGCTTTAGCCCTGAAAATATCTTAACCATCCAAGGACTGGCTTTTCCATATGATCACACTAAACGTACCTCCACTCAAAAGGACACCCTGCTCTTCCATCCTTATTTTATTCCTTTATAAGTCTGCAGCCCTTCCCTAAGAGGTGCTAGTGCTGATTTGTGACCAAAACTGTGAAGATTGAAGCTCTTCTCTCATCAGAATTTTTTTGAAATTTTAAAAAAAGATTCTCACCATTGTTAAGAGTCATAATTTTGTTAATATATTTTTTCAACTAATAAGATAATATAGTTAGCTCTATATAGTTGTATCACGCTCTAGTATGAGTTTCATTTAAAAAAAATAATCCTAAAGGTTTTAAATGGCCATTACTATGACTGTGATCATATGATTAAGCCCGTCTTTCCCCCCAATTTTTTTTTAATTGTTGATATAACAAAACTTGTATTGTTTATTGAAAATAGGTAAATAAATATGCATTTGTAATCATTTTTAACTTTTAAATAAGTTGCAAATATGACAAATTAAAACCTTTTCCTGCTTTAAAATTATAATTCCCTCCCTAAATATTGTTCATTATTAGCAAAATCAGCAATCTCTTACTATCTACCATTCATGTAGCAATGCTACCATTGACGGGTAGCACTAGTAATGTCCTTTTACAAGTACTTCAGGTAACGGACACTGTTAGATGTTAGATGGGGTTTCATAAAAAAAAAATTAAATAATTATTTATTGTTTGTTTGTGATGTATATTAGTTAAGATAAAAAATATATTTTGTTAATAAAAGCGTTTCTATTATGAAATACCAAAATTTAAAACATCCTTTCCGTACAGAACAAATCATCTTGGGGAAGGCCTAGCATGATCATATGAACACAGCCAATTATGAGCAAACGGTGAGTCTCATTTTTTTAATACAATTTTCCTCAATTTCAGCATGTCCTTTAACAAAGGAAAATATTAAAAAATCTCACTTTAATAGAAAAAAAATTTGCTTGTCCTTGGAGGGTTAACAGGTGTAAATGGGAAAATAATTTATTTACTATTTTTTTATTATTTGCTGAATCTAATTAATCCTTGTAGCATATTGTTTCAATTATATATACAACAAAATCTTCACATAAATAATATAGAGGAATGTATATTAAATGTAATGTAAGTTTATAAGTAAATTATAACATAAATGTATGTAAACATATCTACTCCTTGAATTAAGGAGGAGCTATAGAGTTATAGAGCTCTGAATCTGAGCAAACTGCATTAAAAGTTTATGGTTGTGCCTAGTAAACTCATGATTATCTCTGTATATCCCCCACAATTAAATTCCAACACCTAATATCCTCAACTGTAATGAAATAACTCAGAACTTTGCTTGTCACACCTCATCATACAACAGTTTACAACTTATATTTAAATACTTACATTTTTAAGACTCTGTTCACAAAAAGCATCAAGTTTGTTTCTTTCTTCTTCAAGAATCTGCATACTCTGAAAAATAAATGAAATTTATTATATGAGATATTATATAAACATGATCATACAAATACAACAGTCTAAAAGAAGTTATTGTATTTTATGTATTTATTTAAGTTTATTACCTAATTAAAATAATTTATTATTTTTTAAGTAGTATGGAAAAAGTAAATATATCTTCAATCAGACAAAGTTTGAATTTTTTTCCTTTCCTTTTTCTTAACAATACATAAGTTTCAACATGGATTTAGTATTATATGAATCGATGTTTTCCTATTTCTCTAATGTAAAGAAGTGTAACAAAAAAGTTTATTTTCACTTTAAGAAATTGCCAGTGCACATATTATGTCAATGAATTCTTTGTCATCCATATTAGTTGTTGCCCTAAGGTGAGAGAAAGTATAATACCATTCAATAAAACATTTTGATTAAAAAATAAATATAAGAAAATACAGCATAAATTAAGAACATTCAACATGGATTTTGTGTTTTATGTATTTATATTTTCTCATTTCCACTTAGCATTACTTTCAACATTGATTTAGTGTTTTCTATTTTGATATATTCTTATTCCCACATAATTCACATTATTATTTGCTTATTTATCATTTTAATATGTCCGCTGGCAAAAAGGCAGATTAGTCGGCCGATCACTGTTTCCGTTAGAATTCTGGTGACATCAACGATGTTGGAGGCCTTTGTTTATAGCTTTACAGCCTCAGTACAAGTAGCTACTAATTATCTTATATTTTTTCTTCTGTTTTTTACTAACGGGTCGGTATTCAACGGTCGTAACGGTTTTTTCAAATAAAAATAAAGCCAAAATAAGCAATTTACTTTAATTAGTAGAGATTGTGATATTTGGAATTCAATCAAGCCGAAAAATATATTGTGTTGATGGAATTGTATACATATATTTCCAATACCTTATTCTTACCCAAGATGACGCTTGCTAACTATCTATTTACCTACTGATTTAAAATATATGTTTTTGCATTTCTGAAATCAGATTCAGATACAGTTCTCTCATGATTAAGATAAATTTACTTCCTCCGAATATAACATTTACATAGATACCTATATTGTACATAAAACTCTAATAATTCTACCAAAAGATTATACTTTTATTTTATTTTTCTTATTTGTAGAGTGTTTTATTTTCCTTTCTATATATTTAACTATCTTCTGTGTACATATTATCACACTTTCGTTATTATTTTTACTTTAATTTTTTTCATTTCATTATGTTCCTGACCAGATATAACTGCTTTTATTTCTGTACTTATATGTTATTCTTTATAACACAAGCATATCTTACATATAACTGTAAATAAATAAATATGTAAACTGCTAAAATCGTTACCAAAATTTATTTTTTATTATTATCATGATATTTCTTAAAGTTCGATGATTAATTACTGTTCGCGCCAATCGGTGCTCTTGTGAAAAAGGAAAAAGAGGAGTAAAAAAATATATTGTACATTGCCGCCCTCCAACCGAATTCCTTAATTCAACTGGCCCTTTACTTTTACAATAGCTACCTAGAGGGCAGTTGATAACTGACTTTGACTCTCGGAAACTTAAAGATGTGGCTTCTTATCGCGTCCACTAATCCCAGCTTGACCAGAGCTCACTCTCTTGCTGTCTTCTGAAGCTGAACGAGCGACTTACCTTTTGCCCAAGGCCCTATGGTCTTCCTGGTCTCTCTATGCCCAAGGCTAAGATTAGTCTTCCTAAGTCTTCCTTAAAAGTGTTTTCTTATGATATTTAACAAAGACATTATTTTCCCATGCAAATGAGTGCTGATTTGAGCAGAAGATTTCCCAACCGACAAAGCAGCCACCGACGAAATTCTTAGAGGCCTCTGAAAGTCACGGAGGTACAGCGGCAACTGCACCTGGATGAGCGATTTATAATTATATCTTTGGTTTAGATATCTTATATTGAAGGTTTCCCCAAAATTGCGAGCAATCGTTTTAATAAATTTACATACAGACCATTACCCAGAGGCTGCTGCGATTTCTGAGGAAGTTACCCTTCCTTTTGAGTCGCAACAGAAAATTTCACGATCATTGATCAAACAATTACAAAATAAAAAAAGAGTTCCTATTCCGAGAATAAATAACAAACTGCAAAGATAAATCTAGTATTAAAAATTATAACCAACATAGGCTATGTTTTCATTTCGATCAACCTATTTTAAAGCATAGAAATATTAAATTGATAAAATGGCCGACTAGACGGCCCATCTCTAATGAGAGGACGTAATAGAAGTTAATATTAATTTCAACATGGAATTAGAGTTTGCGTATAAACAGTGGAAGATGATAATATGATAACCTTCCTCCTGGGAAAGTAGCGACTTCAAACATCGAAATGAACCGGAAGAAGATAGCAATCGATAAAAAGTTATTCTAAGGGCGCGCGGAGGGGCGGAGCAGCGGTTGGATGTCGTTACTCATTGTGCAAATACTTCATACAGATCCTTCCCCTCTATTCAGGGAACATTCAATTTATAAACTACCCCAATAGGAAGAGCATCCATTGAGTACAAAACATTAAATAAAGGAAAATATATAACGAAGAGGCTAAAAGAGAGGATGCTAAAGTAGATCCGAGATCTTGATGAAAAGGAGGGAAAAGAAACCTTTTCCAAGGGCAGCTGAAAAGGCAGCGGGACCCGTTGATGCGACCTTCTTTCATAACGCCAAGGCGGCATCTTTTCAATCTAGTTCTGCAAAGGGCCTCCATCTTGTTATCTTGTCTAAGCCCTTGGGGGAGGGGGGAGAGGGGCAGGGAGGGGAATACTCTTCGAAGAATAACATGAATCCGAGATATTATTATGATTTATAAGGCCTTGTAATCACCTAAAGGAAAATGTTTTTATTTACAAGGGCTGCCTTCCTTCGAGCAGCAGTAAGGGCTTAGCGGGTAGAATTCCTTCCGTAACCAGAATCCATTCCTATTTATTCGTAACAAAAAGATATTGTCACAAGTCCGTTATTTTTTTCAAAATCTTTAAAAATCGATTAGGTATCTGCTATGCTTTAATCGAATACAATTAGGATTGATGAATTAATTTTCACATACATTGGAATTATTTTATTCATGGTGTTAAAGTCTGATAGTTTTATTTTTTTATTAATTTTTCCTTTCATCATCTCCCATAGTGAGAAAGATATTACGTTATAATTTATTATAAATATAACACTGTAAATAGCTGTAAATATTTCTGGCTAGTTAGTTTGTATAAATAATGGTTCAAGTTATGCGTATTATTTTTATATTATGTGTATCATATTACGTATTACGACAGCTATTATAAAAAACAAAAGAAAACATATGAGCGTCGCCAGCGACAGTAGCATGGGGCAGTCTCAGCCAGAGCTGTCTCGAAGGAAGTTAGATTGTGCTATTTACGCACAGCGACCTTTTTTACTCACCGATCTTCTCTCACCTCTGTCTTTTTCGAGAACCCACCGAATGCTGAGGAGACTTCCACTAGACATCTACCAAGTATTTAAACCCTATTCTTCTACGTAACTTGAACCACATTCTGTCATAGTTAAATTCATATTGTTATTTTCTCAATTCATTAATTATTAAAATAGTTTTAAAGTTAGTTTTTAATTAATTTTTGTTTAATTTCAATTTCTGCTAATAATCCTAAGATATTTTTTTATTCTAGTTTATATCACTTTTCTCACCACAATTTCTATTATATTTATGTATGTACTTAAATTGTACTCACTATAGGAGATATTTTATTTCTAGTAATATATTTCTTCCATTTTTTTTTACTCACTACCTTTTTGTTTTTATTCTTTTATAGTATGTATATATTTATATCAGTTTTTAAAAAATATAATTATTTTACAAATGGTATTCCTCTATAACTGAATTTATTTCAGGTTTCCCAATTTTCAATTTCAGTAAATTGGTAAAATTATTTTATTTTTCTTCTCTAATTTATAATGGGGAATCATTTGGCTGATAGTAATTTTTACCAGCGTTCAGTTGGGGTGGTGGTTTTTTTTCAAAAGAGGAAACCCCCCTCCCCAACACATGGTGTCTACTAATTTCGGTAAACTCAATTCAAGAAAATTTCTGGAAATTTCCGACAGTCGATATTTTAATACTTTTGCAATAATAATCCAAACAAATAAATCAGTGCATTCTTTTCAACTTTGCATATCACAGTTTAATAATTAATAATATTATTAATTGCATACGATTTGTTATTTCAAGTGAAAGAAAGACATTTTGTAATTGACTAAATATGATAATTAAAATGATGAATGTGTTAGTAGAGCTTTAACAAAATTTTTATCCATAGCGTTGACCCAATAAACCAAAATTTAAAGCAAGAGTGAATAAAATTTAAAAAAAAGTCACAGATATCGAACAATATTTAATGATGAGTAATTGTCACAAAGATACTAGTTTTCAAGTAAAATAATCCTAATAGAAGTGGCAATTAATTCATCAATCCTAATTGTGTTAATCCTTCTATACCATCATGCTTATTTTAAGTGTTTTAACAAAATAACCTATAATATATAAAAAGATGTTTAGGGATACAGTTAGGAGAAAGAAAAAAAAAACACGTCAAAGTGAAAAAAACTTTTACGGAGTGCCAACGTTTTAAACTGCCCTGCAACTATTCAGAGCTAAAATTATCTCTTTACATTTATAATTATTATTTCATAAACATAATATATATATACACACACACATATATATATATATATACACTAGCTTACGCCGCCGCGGTTTCGACCACTCTCATGAATAAAGAAATTATATTATTTTAACTAATAATTGAATTTCATTTCTTTATCTATAAAAATCTTTCATTGAGATATGGAATTTAGCATTATTTCTTTAATGATATTTTCATTAAAGGTAGTAATTTTTGACCTGATCATAATTACATTGATAAGATGTTCGAAGAGTCAGTAAAAGTATAATTAGACATACAATTCGGCAGAAACAAAAGTATGTATATGCAAACTCTTTGGAAAACTTCGTTTTTGGCACTCAAAACTATACATTTTAATCATTGTTATAGTAAAACTTATTATTATAAACCTTCGTACAACTATGAAGATGTAGTTAAAATTTTTTAGAGTTGGATCTAATAGTTTTACCATGGCAAACTTTATTGCAGAATGGCCACCATATGGGTCGATTGTTAAACTGCACTGAGATCCGCATATCGCTCCATATATTTATAACTCTTTTAATAACAATTGAATTGAAAATAAGTAAATTTTATCATAAATTTCTAGCTCTATATAACAGCCTACCTTTGTAATCTCTCTCGAATGGTGCTCGCAACCTATTGGTCGATTACTAAACTTCACTGCGCACCACATATTTATGGCTTTTGTATGGCAGTATAATTGGAAATTTTTAAAATTTTGAATATTGTTAAACCTTCCTTGAACTATAGAGATGATGTGGCTAAAATTTGGTTCAGATTGGTTTAGTAGTTTTCGCGGTAAGTGATCACAAGCGTAAAATGGCTTGTCCTTCTCGCAATAGTATAGATACATACAAATATATAGATTTAATTATTTTTATTTTTTTTTCTATTTATTTGTATAACTATATTCCATCAGTAGCAGCTTTTTTATTTTTCTTGTTTTATCTTTCATGTCTTGTTCTTATCCTTACCTAGCTTCTTTGTATCATCTCTTTTTTATGTACCTGTTCATATTAATATGCATTATAACACTATTATTGTATTTTTTCTTTTACTATGATATCTATGTCATTCTTGATTATTCTATTAGCTTCTTTGATTTCTAGTTGTATTTACTTCATCGGTCAGTTATCGTAATATGCAGTTTTTATGTTAAATTTAGCCTCGAAGAAGACCTGCCAAGGCAGATCGAAACGTCGGCATTCCTTAAAAATTTTAAATTGGACGTGTTATTTTTTTTCTTTCTCCTGACTGTATCTTTGATCATTTTACAAATATGTTATATATTTTTTTAATTTAATAAAATAATTTATTCATCTTCCAATTTTAGAAAATAAACAAAAAAACAAAATAAAATAAATCCAGAACTCTGATTGAGATAAAAAATAAAAACGACAAGCCGATGGAAAGGAGATAGGCTTTCTCTCTCTCCCCCCCCCCCTCCCCTCCGATAGAAAACACAATTTATTTTCCGAAAATGCGAAAACAGGAGAAGATTGATTTAGAGATTTCCTTCGACGGCAGCGTAAATCAATTTTTTGTTTGTGAATCGGGTAAAGGATGTGGCGACCAAGTCGACCATTAGGTTTCGAGGCAGGGAAAATATTGAATCCATTTTTTTTTTTTTTTAATATAGTAAATTTACCGGCTAATAGTGAAGTAGTTTCATTTTCATTTACTAAAGTTGATAAATAAATATTGCTTTCTAAAATGAGACAGATAGGTACTTTATTTGAAAATTTTAAAGCCTTAAATTAATTATGGTTGTATTTTTATTCACGTAGTCTTCAAGGAATAGTAAGAACTAATGGTTTACGGTTTACCTTTTAGTGCAGTAGTTTGAAAGGGTAAAAAAATGAACGTTCATTTCCTCGAAAACTAGTTTTTGTTTTTTCTAAATGATTAAATGGGGATTAAAAACATAAAATGTATGTAATTTTTATATAATTTGAACTATAAACAAAATAAATGGTCAGATGTTCACGAGCCATTTTAACTCCAATGCGCGTTTACTTCTATAGTCGATTTAACAAATAAAAAAAATAACTTGTAAGATATTTTTGATGGCACATTTTCATATTGAAACAAAACATTGAAAAAAAATATTATATTTTTTTTCAGAACGTTTTTTAATCTACGCAAAGGGACGGGAGGGGGATAAAGTTGAAAACAGATTCAACACTAAAAATAAAAAAAAATGAATGAGAAAACTTCTATATATTATTTCTAGGAATTCCCTCAATGTTTACACCCATGACTAGACAATATTCCTTCAAATGCTAATTGATTTGATTTTATTCATAAAAATATATACAATTTATAAAAAAAATTTACAATTGGTATCCTAACATATCAAATACTTACAATTAGTAGGATACCATACACACCATACCAAATACTTACAATTGGTACCAAATTGTATTTGGTAGATCAAAAGAATTGTATTTGAATCTTACAATAAACGTTCATAAAAAATAAATAAATACATATAATGAATTTATAAAATCGACTTACCTTCAGCTCCTTATCCATTGCTATTCCTGTTTTAGAAGCATTCCTCTGCTTCTTCCTCTGTTTCTTCATCGTAGCAGCTGCTTTGCTGTAAGTTTCTGACCTTTGCTTATGTTGTTGCAAAAATCTCTTCTGCTCCGACTGAAAGAAACGATTAAAATTAAAATTTAAAAAGAATAACCATACTAAACAATTAAAAACAGTATAAAATAATTATTCAATGGAGCAATACTGGTTTTTGCACCCCTTCTGCCCCGCCCCTACTTCACATATTACTTAATCAGCAGCCTTAATACTCATTTTTTTTCTATAAAGGCTTGACTTACGGAGAATCATTATTTTTTTTCTTTGGGTATTCTCGTTGGAATTATTGACTAAGTTATATAACTGAACAAAACAATAAAAGAAGAATTTTATAGATTTTTTTAAATGTTTAAATGATGAGATAAATATTCACATTAGTCCCATTTTATTTTTTTACAGTAGGAACCGAAAAAAACAAACAGTCATAGGGAAACCTAAAGGACTGGATAGCCTGACTACACGTAGGGATCAAAATACACTTAATCAACTACTCAAATTCCCCTCCTTTCATCTCTCCACACTCACAATCAGTCTACTCTAGGCCTTGATATATTTTAGTAGCCCTTCCATTTTGATTACTTAGGTGAGTATTAATAAGTTTGATTTCTTTTTTTACATTTAAAATTTAATTCATATAATCTGTATAGCACAATGCTGATGTTCTGATTTTTTTTTTTTAGAACTGAAGATGAATGTTTAGCACTTGAAACTAAGACTAAAACGACAAGAAACTGCACGTCGTTACAGACTACTTCAACATTTACTAGACAAACGTTCAAAGCTCCCAATCAATTACAAAAGACACATTTACATGACTGTGATTAGACCTATTTGGACGTACGGAGTTGAGCTTTGGGGCTCTACTAAACCATCCAATTCATCTCGTATCCAATCCTTACAATCCAAAATCCTTCGAAAAATCCTCAATGCTCCTTATTGTTTATTGTGACCAATAAACTTATCCATAAAGATCTTAATGTTCCGTATGTTGCTGATTTAGCTCAAACCAGATACCTATCCTTCCATTATAAGCTCCATAACCACTCCAATCCACTAGTCTCCCAACTTGCTTCCTCCTCCATCCCTGATAATACTCCGAGGCGTCTGAAAAGAAGATGGCCTAGAGACCTTTTAGTGTAGATTTTATTGAAGTGCTACTGGTGAGTAGTTCTTCACAAGTTATTTACATGCCATTATATTCACTGTCAACACAGTTACTTGATAAATGAAAAAAGAAAAAAAAAAAAAAAAAAAAAAAAGCTAGTTTTTTAATACAATAATCCCAATAGAAGTGGCAATTAATTCATCAATACTAATTGTATTGATCCTTCTATACCATCATAGTGTACCTCAAGTAAATGAAAGAATCCTGATGGTGTTATAGATTGCAGCCGCCTAAAAATATCTTTCGGAATAAAATTTTAATTACTTTTTTATAAATAATTTTTGGGCCGAACAGCTTGAAAGTACGTTTCTGATAATTAATTGCAGCAATCTGTTAAAAAAGGTAATTTATGTATCAAATAGAAATTTTGTCTGAATACAATAACAAACGATTTCCTGTAAGAGCAAAACTTGCCGCAAATAGCGGCTGCCAGTAAATTTATTACTTCCTCTCGGGATGACAGCGATTCAGAAGTTAGCCCAAGCAACAAAGGCTAATTAAAGTTATTTTATAATACTTTATTTATTTATTTTATGATATATTATTTAAATATACATATATTACAAAAAAATATATTGGTGCTGTTCTGAGGGCAAAGAGAAATAAAATAAATTTGAGATACATTAGACACATTATAAATGTAGTTTCAGCCTAATTCTTATTTTTATTAGTATCTACGGACCCTATTTTTATTGGAATCTACATACAAATCTAAAATGACAAGAAACTGCTCTCTTCGACTGATTCAACAGTACTATACAATTCTACAGTTCATTAATTGCAAAATACACATTTATATGACAATGATTAGACCTATTTGAGCGTGCGGAGATGTGCTTTGAGGCTTCACTAAACCTTCTAATTCTTCTCGTATCCAACCCTTACAGTCTAAAATCCTCCATAAAAGCTTCATTGCTCGTTATTATGTCACGCACAAACTTATCTATGATGATCTTAATGTGGCATATGTTGCTGTTTTAGCCCAAATCAGATACCCATTATTTCATAGTGAAATCCATACCCAAAAAATCCGCCAGTGTTTCATTTTGCCTGTTGTTGAAGAGACGGCCAAGATAATTATGTTATACTGTTATTGAAGTGGTAGTAATGGGTAATGTTTTTTACAAGTTATTGACATTTCATTTTAATTTATTTTCTAAAATTTTCTTATTGTATATAGGAATTGTATACATTTGTAAATATCAATAAATAGTAAAAATAAAAATTAAACGAGCAGAAATTTTCGACTCAAATATCATTTACATAAACGATAATTTTTAGCGTTCTGATTATTTCTAATCTCGAGCAGATATGGGTTTAATCTTTGAAATTTCTAGTCATCCTGTCATATAAACTTCCCGTCAAAAGTATCGCAATACTTTTAATTTTACAAAAATCTCTGTTTTTTTAATAAGAAAGAAATGTTCTGAAGTCCACAATAAACATTCTTACAAATAGACATAAAATAAATTATGATATTTTTTCCAATAAACAAACAGTTAGAAAACTTTCATTTTTGACAATTTTAAATTTATATTTAAAAAGACATATTCACCCCCTCTGGCTTGAATATGTCCACTAGTCTTGGCGTACTTGTAAATAACGAAATGAATGATAAACATGGACTAAAGGAAATTTGAAGAAAAAAAAAAATCTAAAATTCCATCGTTTGTTATTAACAGGGAAAAACATTGATGTGGACGGAAGGGACGTAAAATGGGGGTCCCGAGCCTGTGCGATGTCAGGTACTCGTTAAAGATCCCTATCCTGATTATACCTGGATAGGCAAAATTTAGGACTCCCACCGTAGCATCGTCCGATTAGCCATAGCAGCATAAAGTGACGTTAAACGAAATAAACAAACATTGATGTGTCAAATCCTTAATATCTTACGTTTAATAAATAATATTAATATGAATATAAACCAAGTATGAATTAAGGTAAAAAAAAAGAAAATCTCGAGAATTATGGGTGTTGCAATACTTTTGATGGGGAGTTTCCAGCCGATTCCAACGCCTATAAATACAGTTAATATCATGGAATATCATTGTATACAAACTTTACTATTCAATTGTTGGCAAGCTATCTACATACGTCAGCATTCAGACCAAGATATACCCCCTTCTTACTATCCTTTGGACCATTAGCTAATGACGTTATCCCGGATACTGCCTTCAGAATCTCAATTCGGAGGTGAATATTCATCGAGGCGGAAGTACTGACTCCTGAGCACTCTGAGCACTTGGGATATTGAAGGAGGAGGCTAACGGAAGCAGTAACCTCTTTGCAACTACTGGATTCTATGAAATATCAAGGAGCTCTAGCCAGTGCCTTCTGTATATAACGGTCTTTTATTGCCTTCTCTATCGGCTTAGGAATGGTCAGAATATTCCATCAGAGATTTCCGAGATTCCCTTCATGGGGACATCATCCCTAGCTTTGAATGGCAACTCCCAAATATTTTATCTCAAGCGAGTCTTCTACTTTCTTAAACTTAATACACTATTCAATCATTGGTGCATTTTGGTATTCTCACTTAAACGTATTTATTACCCTTCGTTATATCATTATTCCAACATTTAACTGTTACTGTTTACATAATTAGAATTAACTGCATTCCTTTTATATTATTGCAGAATTCTAATCTTGTTTTCATGTATACACTTACAAGGGCAGGACATACTGATTATGGGTCTCTCACGGATCTTGCTGGCAATCTTTTCGTAGATTCCTGCTCAAAAAATATTATACACGTATTTTGCAGTTTCGACTAATGGGCCCTAGAATCCGAGAAAAAAAGATACAGCATTAAAATGCTTTATTTTATATCTCGAGTTAAAAAAATATCGACATGATTTTTGCAACAAAATTTTTATTTTTGAGTGCAAATTCAATGAAAAATATAGCTTATAAATTCTGGTTTAGATTAATTATATATTTTTAAAAAAAGATTAGATCTTCAAGCAAACTACCTTTATAGATTTTTTGAACCCATAAAATGACTTGAGATTCTAATTCAGCTCCCTCAAAAGCATTGAAAAACGTTTATTAAAAAAAAAAAAATCATTATTTCACAATCAAACATTTCTTACCACCTGGTTAGGTCTATTTTGAAGGTTACGATTTTTTGTTATTTATTTGAATGAAATTTCGTATTTAAGAGTCCTTTTGAAGACTGAATTATATGTATTGACTCATTAACAGCTATTTTAAACAAATTAAACGCAATTTAACAATGACTATATCAACAGTATCGTTTAGCAATAGTTTCAAATAATAACCCTTTGACTAGAGTGTAAACATACTCACCAGTCTATCAATATTAATGGAATAGAATAGATGCTCTGCCCTTCCCTACCCCCACGTGTCCTCCCAGTCAGTACATTGGGTTAATTCCACAAATATAATTAGAAATAGCCCATTTTAAAGTCAATCGCTTTTAATACAAATTAATTAAATTTGCAATTTACATTTATTTATTTTTTAATTATAGTTTTGAAATTTAATTTAATAATAAAATCATAAAATAAAAACCAGAAAAATAAATAAACTAAATATGTGATTCTTTTGAAAGGTCAGACGCATAATTTTTAAAATTAAAATGCAAAACACAGCATCTCCATTTACATTATTTACGTCTTCTTCCATCGCTAATGTTCGCTTTCCGAAATAATTTATTCATATTTCATATTTTCATAATTAACATGACAAATACTGAAAGAAAAATTCTAAAAATGTCACCCCGCCTATTGCTGTTGCATCATCGACACAAAGCGATATCCCTTACAACGTGTACCGACTCGAGATGATGTTTGCCGGAAGAGAGGTGGAACAGAGGCTACCTAGGGAACCTAAACAAACAGGAGCCGGTGAAACAATAATGTCACTTACAACAACACAGCCAACAGCCGATAGTTGTCTCAGCCAACAACAATTCCATGTTTTAGATCAACAACACAACACATCTCTCTCGTCCCTCCGCTTTTTCTTTTTTGTCATTCCCTTTTCAGGGAATAACGCCGGCCAAACATCCAACGCAAAGGAAAGTTATAAACTCTCTGCCATCATTTGGACGTATTTATGCAGAAGTTGAATAATGCTAAAATATTCATATAAACAAAATAATGTATATGATACTTGATACACATCATAAAAAAAATTAAATAATGAACGGCCGTTATAGATAACAGAGAGGTTGATTCCAATAATGATCGTAAAAGAAGTTGAAGGAGTGCCTTAAATTAAATATATCGTACACAAGTCTAAAAAGCTGTGCTTTGGTAAGAAACTGACCATCTGTCACACTGTCGGTTCTTAACAAGTTTTTTTTTTTTTTTTTTTATATATATACCAATTTATTGAAATTTACAACTGTACAATTATACACATTAAGTAAATGGGCTGACAATGATTACAATGACATGTCAAAGCATGTAAAGAACTACTCATTGTAGCACTATAAAAATTCTACACTAGAATATCTCTAGGCCATCATCTTTTCAGACGCCTCGGAGGCTTATCGGGAATGGAGTGGGAAGCAAGTTGAGAAACTGATGGATTTGAGTGGTTATGAAGCTTACTATGAAAGGATAGGTATCTGGTATGGAATAACTCTGCAACATATGGAACATTAAGGTCTTTAAGGATAAGTTTATTTGTAACAAAGTAAGGAGCATCAAGAATTTTGGATTGTAAGGATTGGGTATGGGAAGAATTAGAAGGTTTAGTTGAGTCCCAAATCTCAACTCCATATGTCCATATAGGTCTGATAACTCTCATGTAAATGAGTCTTTTGTAGTAAAATGGATGTTTTGAGCGTTTGCCTAGTAAATATTGAAGAATTCGAAAACGACGAGCAGTTTCCTGTCGTTTTAGTCTTCTATGTGGATTCCATGTTATACGTTTGTCCAAGTGGAGTCCTAGGTAGCGGATCTGTTCAACAGGGATTAGTGGAATGTCATTAAAGGATACTGAAGGACAAGAGGTCGTAGGTTTTCGACGATTAACAAGTTTCTGAAATCATTTTTCTAAAAAATTACTTGATGTTTTTACTGCATATAGTTGTGTCTGGAATAGCTTAGGATGGAAAGGAAGAGGCAAAAGAATGCCGACCACAGTAGCGAGCTGGTAGAGACGAAACACTTGATGCCTACTTAGGCAATAAACCCCTTAGATAAGTACCCTATAATGTTAACTATATGTTATAAATAAACAAATAAATGAATAAAGAAAAAACTTCATTCACATTGGTTTTGACAACCAATATAGCGACAATCAGCAAATGTTCTGAGATACGAAAACCCTGTGGGGAGATTGAGATCGGTGAGGATATTGTATATTCTTGTGTATCTCGGGTTGTTGTTGATTATTCTCATATATACACCGTACACACTTTCTTTCATTCCTCTCTGTCAGCGGCCACGTTCCTCCAATTGTGATTTAGCCACCGTATGTCCCCTTCCAGATTATCCATCCATCTTTGGCTGGGTCTGCCTCTTCTTCGTTTTCCTTCTAGTGTTCCAAACCACATTTTCCTTGACAGCCTTTGAAGTTACATTCATTCTAAATGAGCCAAGAATATCAGTTTCATCATAGAGCTCTCTGAGCTCTACATTGCTTGTGATTCGCCACCTTTGTTGCTCTTTTATTGAGCCATATCGCTTTCGAAGAACTCTTCTTTCCCATCTTAGCAGAGCTTTTTGATGTTCTCTTTTGAGAGTCTATGTTCACTACGTACTATGTTCTGAAGCATGGGCATGGACTAAGGCTGATGAAGATAGGCTGCTTATCTTTGAGAGAATGATCCTGAGAAGAATTTTTGGTCCGATCCGAGAGGGTGGTGCCAAAAAAGGTGGATCACTGCGAGGAGGCTCAGATGGGCAGGGCATATCGCCAGGATGAACGAGACCGAATTTCCAAAAAAATTAACTATAGAGGCTATTCACCAAACTAGAAGAGTCGGACGACCCAAAATGAGATGGATGGATAGCGTCCCTGCAGATGCCAGAAACATCCTTGGAACACCAGACTGGATGGCTGCTGCACATAATAGAAATGGATGGCGAAAACTTTTGGAGAGGGCCCTGATTCAGCAATGAATTGTTGCGCCGCTTATGTATGTATGTTCACTACGATAAGTCACTACAGGTCATACTACTGTTTTGTATATAGTTACTTTGGCTCTTCTGACTTTTAAACAAAGAGATTTCTTAACCAGACAATAACACCTTGTTGCTACTGCTATTTTGGCCTTAAATCAGCACCTACTTCATTATTCTTTGTTACTATATCTCCCGATTATTTAAATTCTCTACAGGTAGAAAACATATACTCTCCCATTGCTATTTGTTCACCACTATAATTTGGACTACTCGAGGTTTCCATAAATTCAGTTTTCAATGTATTGATCTCGAGCACTATCCTCTTTGCTGCTTTGCTGAATTCATTAAATGCATCGACCAACGGAGATAACTTTCTTGCAGAGACAAATATTTAAAATAAAAACTATCAAATGTGCAATTTAGTGGAAGATTCAGTGACAAATTATTTCTGTAATAAATGAAACTAAGCGATCAAAGAGGGGATTGTATCGTAGGAAATAGCCTTCTAGATAAATCTAATCTAAGCAGAGATAAGAGAGGAGAGGACTGAGCGTTGAAGCCTGAGGCGATCCTCCACCACCAGTTGGGGGGCGAGGGGCCGAGCTAATTTTCAATTTCCCAGCCCCCTCCCCTTTATCGCGCCTTCTAATCTAATCCTAACATTTTACTAAATGTCACTACTGTAGAGATTTACTGCCTGGAAGGGCTCTGCCCCTCTGTGTCTGTCGGCACCGTGCCCCCCAACAACAATTAATTTTAAGAAATATCTCCTGTGGCCTTTCACACTATAATCATGATATTGTTACCTAAGCCTTACTCTTATTATACCAATTCCAAAATATAATCATGAAAAAAAATTTTAACTCGTGTTCTTTAGCTGGAATTGTTACTTTATGCAAAACTGTTGGGTTATCCCTCATGGAATGTCCGTTTTTTTAAATCTTATTGTTTAGTAAAATGTATTTGTTTACTCATATTTAAATAAAACAATAAATACATCAAATAAATGTGGGAGGGAAATGATCACGATAACTTGAAAAGACCTACCAAATATTAACATTTTAATAAAATATAAAATAGAAGGTTCGTAGGCCATCTTCTTTTCTTTTCTCATGTTTATGGGGAATTGAATGGGAGTCGAGGACCATAAGATTCGAGTGGTTATAAATCTGATGGTGGAAGGATCGTTGTGGATTTTACGAAAGATTTTGGATTGCAAGGATTGGGGACGAGAACAATTGCAGAGTTTAGTGAAGCCCCAAATCTCAACTCAAAATATCCAAATAGGTACAATAACTGTCATGTAAATGCCTTTTTTTGTAATTCTTAGACTAGCCACAAAATCAAATTGGTACGTCATAACCCACATAGATTTACATGTACCCACAGTAAACAAACAAATACAAATAAACTTTATTTTATAGACATAATAACATACTCATTAATGATATGGCCACGACTGAACAAGGTAGTTCACTGCCGAAACACTGCTACAAGGCCGAAATGAAGCTAGAAGGGAGATCTGCTCAAATAAATCTTTTTTTTTGAATTCATGCCAGAAGGAGGTACTGTTGAGTGCTATATCCCTTCATTCTATAAGGCCTGTGTTGTAACATTTACAGCAGATTCACTTATTGTTACATTTATGACAGGAGTAACTAAATAATTAAAAGCGAAAATAATTAAAATCCTTGAAGTCTGTCTGGTAAATACTTTAGTAATCGAAAATGAAGACCAGTTTTTTGTTGTTTAAATCTTGTATGTCGATTCCAAGTAAGACGTTAGTCTCCTCTTTGAAAAAATTCTTGAAGATTTTTGGTATGAGATCGGAGTGATTGAAATGAAATAACAGGATACTAATTTACTGGTGACACGCATGTGTCATCCGAGTAGCTGGTAGGATAGGATGCAATGAGGACGGTTCTAGGATAATTTGGTTTGTCAGCTGTATATGTATGAATTTAAAAAAAATAAATAAATAAAAATATGCATTGGAAACTACCGCTATAGATACTCTACTGTATTAGGGAAATAAAATAATGACAAAATATTGTTACTATAAAATACAAACAAAAAAAAAGCAAAAAGAAACAAAAAAAATAATAGTGTTATGGCTAAGTTTGTGATGAACATTTTGAATATAAGAGTCGAGAACCAGAGTGGACTATCCCACATTTTGTAAAATTTACTTTGAAACGTCAAATTATGGCATACTATGATAAACATTAAACGTTTGAAAGACATTTTTCATAAAATGTTAAATAGTTCACTTTGGTTCTCAACGTCAAATTTTTACCACTAAGTAAGCAACGAGTTCCTCTTGGAAACTGTTTCTTATTAATATTTATGAATATGATAATAATAAGAAATATAAAAGTAGGAAATAAATTTAATGAATATCCACTCACTTGAACGACTTTGGTGTCCTTTTCCAGGTTGGTCTCCAATGGTACAAGAAGATCCACGTAAAACGCCTTGAGCTGAAACAGAAATAAACAGCTTGGAATTAATCCTCGTTTCCGCAAAGCAAAGAGCAAAAGAGTGCTATCGAAATGAAGCGGGGGGGGGGGGGGGGGGGGGGGGGGTAAATGAAACGGGAAAAGGCTGATGAAGTTTTGTTTTTAATTAAATGAAAAGAAACGTCGCAAGGGCTTTGAGCAGCCGCGGCGGCAGCCCTGAATTACACAACTTCTATCTCGGCCCTTGCTATAAAATTCTCATTTATTGTTTCGCTTCTTCATTCCACTATTTATTGTTTTAGCAGAGGCGGCTGAAGAAATAATGGAACAGATGGACTATTCTGCCAGCTATTCAGAGGAAGAATAGACTACCACAATAACCATTAAGCGCAGAAAGTATTCAAAGAACTCGGGCTAAAATGAGACAGATGGTTGATGAACCGATATGCATGGTGTAAATTTAAAATGTATTTATTGATCTTTATAACATTTTACATTACATACATAAAGTTAATGTTCTGAAAACTGATTACAATAATTTGTAAAGAAACTACCGATTAGGAGTATTTCAATGAAATCTACTTTAGAAGGTCCATAGGCCATCTTTTTCTTTCAGACGCCATAGAGGGTTATCAGAAATCGAGGGGAAGAATGTTGTGAGAATAGTGGATTCGAGTGTGTATAAGTTTAGTGGAGCCCCAAAGTTCGACTCCGTATGTCCTAATTACTGTCTTGCAAACGAGTAATGAAGCTTTATTTCGCTTAGTAAATATTGGCGCAGTCTATAACGACAAACAGTTTCTTGTCATGTGGGTGGATTTTAAATAACACATTTTTCCTGATGGAGTCCTTGGTAGCGGATCTGTTTAGCAGGGGTTTGTGAAATAATATTAAAAGATGCATAGGATATGTAGGGCAGATAGTCTTATGTTTAAAAAGAAGAAAATAATAACTATATAACGTTTATACAAACCCATAACTTTAAGCTATTCTGTTTCTATCAATGTGTAATGTGTTCATATGATAATAATGTGCATATATAATACATAGTGTTTATGAATATAATGTTTTGTTAGTTAATTTAGTAGTTCAATAATATATAATAAATATATAAATAGTTAATATAATATTTTTAAATATTAATTTTAATAATATTTTTGAAAAAGGTGCGTTTATGTTTTTCTATTACTTTTTTTTATTTGTTTTTTTGGTATTATTATTTTATAATAAAGTTATTTTTTTTTAAAATGAATAAATAAACGAATGCTTCGAATTTCTTCTCTTTTGATATCAGTAAAAAAGATACACAGTGAAACTCTGATTATATTAATTGGGGCCGAAATTGATCCGGATACATAAAAATTCGGATAATCAGATTTACTATTGAATTAGGGTATTGAAATAAAAAATACAGACATATGTAATGTTTTAACTATATATTTTATTGAATAATTAAAAATGTGACTGTTTATAAAATTATATTTAGGTAACTGAAATCGATGATGTTCCCACACAGAACTCATCCGCCAATTTTTTTTCCATATTCGCCCTATCGTATTTTACGTGAAGTCCGAACCACGGCCTAAAATGTCTGTTAATTAACTATTAAAAAATAATTCTATTTAATAAAACAAAATATATGTATTTTTCTTCAAATCAATCCAGATTTCAGGAGTTTCACTATAATTATGCCTACTGTATCAAAACGTAATCCAACTGAAAGAGAATAAATAGCAGTCGTAATCTGAGCTCAAATACGTCCCGTAATGTTATCAGAATTGACATTTTATGTATTTTTTTTATGACTTTATTAATTTCGAAATCTAAAATTTGTGAAATGATTTGATTTATATTAATTATTCTCTATTGGGATTTTCTCTGTTTCAAGGCTATAACTGCTGACATATTTCAGATGCACATTTATGTTTTTAATTTATTTTTGGTTTTAAAGTCATATACGTTTAAGATAAGGGACAATCAAAAGAGAAAAATCGCATTACATAAAATATACTTTATTTTTTAATATTACATAATTCTGTACCATTTGGAAGTCCAAAATCACAAGTTTTCAGGGCAACGCTTTGAAGTTTTCTGATTTCAGTGCAAATCGAATTTTCTCGATAAAAATCCAACCTCCATTATTGTACAAATTCTCTCAATTTTTTAATGGAACGCATATATCTTTAATTTTGTTAATGTAGCATACATTTTTAGGACTTACCTAAAATTGCACCCGCACTTATCTAGTTTATCACCCGAAATTAAAAGAATTGTCTATTCGCACCATCACTTCTATATCACACCTAGTTATTCACGATATTATAAATAAGGATAATTGTACTTATCTAGTTTTTGCCAATGAACGACGCGTTTGAGAACTGTATAACCGTGATTATCTCTTCCCCGCAGCTGGACAAATCTTTTGTAAAGTAAGATAAATACATTTAACCAATTTTAGGGTACGAAAGCTGTTTTTATAAAAATAGATAAATGAATTTGTATAAATCTGTTAGTAAATGTCCGAGTTGCCTAAAAATTCCCAATGCGTTTTAAAGGAAACCTTTGATATTACGACTTGTCTACTTTTACACAATGTGTAGGACACCAGTATGGGTTGACCAGAGTATTTATCTCATTTAGGACAAAAATCGACTTATCTAGTTTTTCCCAAACGGTACAGAATTATGCACTGAGAACGCAAAAAAACAACATCTAGAGAATCGGTTGGGATAAATGCAGCACTAATCGATCTATTTTAATCTATCGATCTATTGTCAGATCAGTGGTGTATGTATTAAGATTCAAACGGTAATTTCTAAAAGTATTTAACTTTCAATTAAATAAATATTTAGTTAACATATTGTGCATATGATTTATAAATAAATCCTTCGGGATTAAAATATGAAAAGGACAGAAAGAAAGAAGAAGGACGATCCCTGGCCGGAGGAAGAACAGATGGAAGAGGAGATTTATAGCGGGCTCTTGCCTCTTTGTTCGTCTCCTTTATCGCCCGCCCGACAAATGAACCTGGATCGTGAAGGCGGTCACAAGAAGAACGAACTTGTTCTTTTGTAGCAAGCGGAGGATAATTAACAGTGAGTACTCTCCTCTTTGTTATAGCAAATGAACTGGAAACAAACACAATATGGGTCTTCATTTAAAAAAAAATATTTTTACCAAATATTTACAAGAAATTTATTGGAATACAGCAGAACCTCACTAATGCGATTTCCACTAGTCCGACTCTCTCGCGGATGATTCCAGGCAATGAGGAAACCATATTTTCTCGGTATCCCTAATTGTCCTGTAGGGTGGAGCGAAAACGGCAACAAAAAAAAAACAACAACTAAATTTTGAGAATCTGTAAAACCCTGAAACGGAAATAGTGACAAAATATAGTAAAATTATTTGCATGAAATTTTGAGATTGAAATATGACAGTATTGAAGTTGTACAAATTGTTTGAAGTTTTAGGTTTAAATGCCCCTTACTTTGTCACCAATAAGCTTATCCATAAAGACCTTAATGTTCCATATGTTGCTGAGTTAGCTCAAACCAGATACCTATCCTTCCATAGTAAGCTCCATAACCACTCCAATCACTAGTCTCCCAACTTGCTTCCTCCTCCATCCCTGATAATCCTCCGAGGCGTCTGAAAAGAAGATGGCCTAGAGACCTTTTAGAGTAGATTTTATTGAAGTGCTACTAGTGAGTAGTTCTTCACAAGTTATTTACATGCCATTGTATTCACTGTCAGCACATTTACTTGTTGTATATTATTCTGTACAGTTGTAAATATCAATAAATGAAAAAAGAAAAAAAAAAAAAAAAGTTTTAGGTTTAAGAATGTCAAAATACAAAGATTCCAATTTTTATTATTTGCAAAGCATTAATTTTCAGTCTCACGTCTTCAAAAATTATTCATAATTTTTTTTGCTTATTTGGAAACTTAGGGCGCGTGTCATTAATATTGAGAAAATAATAATTCGCGTCATATCGTGGATGTTGATGATGATGTTGATTCCTGGAGGCTAAAATAACGTACGTTTCTATTTACTTCACTTTTTAAAAATGCTAGTTTATAATTTTTAATATATTGGGTTGGCAAATAAGTCCATTCGATTATTGAGGGTGAAACAAAACTCTGTGTACGATAGTCACAAAATTTATTTTAATCTACAATACATTGACCATTATTTAGTATAACTTGTTGTCATCTTTCGACTAATTGCGTAATTCCACGTTCATTGAACGTCTGGGGTTAATGGTCAAAAAAGTTACTCAAGTGGTTTTTGATGTCCTGTTTGTTTTGGAATTGTTTTCCGTTCATGGAGTTCTGCAGAAAGGTCCCATCCAAAGCTTAATAATTTATTGCGAGTGACCAACGAGGTGTGGAGCCTTGCGTTGTCTTGGTGGAAAATAACAACCTTTCGATTTGCTAGATCTGAGCGCTTTTTTTTTAATTGATTGATCCAACTTTTTTAATTGCGAATAGTATAGAGTTGAATAAATAGCTAGTCCTGATGGCAATAGCTCTTATTGGCGACCAGACCGTGGAGCGTCATTGATGACAATACTAAACAAGAATTTGCAAAAAGGTTCGTTGAAATATTACAAACAGAGTAAACAATCTACCTTAAGGATTAATTGATTAGATAAGAAAAAGATATAGAAATAAACAGAAAGGACTTCTTTGCCAACCCAATAATTATAATACACTTTTAACAATGAAAACGAGTGTTTCATAGAAATCTCCGCTTTGTCCAAATTTTAGGCGTTGCATACTCCTAGATCTTGTTCGTTGGGGTTCGGATTAGTGAGGTTCTACTGTATATCAGAATTGTGTTCAATTGATGCAATGAAACATATACTGTGAAACCTGGAGAATTTCTCCAGAGCTTTATCGGCTGTGATAATATTTCTTGACTTGTGATTAAGAAAGATGGCGTGAGGAGGGGAGAGAGCGGAAAAGAAGTCCCGATTATCCTTAGGGAGGATTACAGATGAGGGAGGATCCTGCCAATTAGCAGATGACTGGTGTCCTGCAATTTATCAGCTTCTCCTTTCACTTTCCTTCTTCTTCTGCACTTTATCAAAGGATCCCTCAGGCTTAAGAAATTTAACAGACCTTGCGGGTAATGAACGAAAGCCAGCCAGGATAGGGTGCAAGCCACTAAAGCTTCCGATAAATTTTACGTGATTCATGAAAATATCATGCTTAATCATTCAAGTAATAGCTATGAATTGAAAAAGGAAAAATAATTGTGTTGATGACTAGTTTTTGATATTACTGTCGTTCACATGATGTTTTCTTTAAACTAAGGATAAAAAAATGCAAATATTGACCCTTTATTTAGAACTAAAAAATAATAGATAGACAAGCAAATAAATAAATTAAATTGAAAGAACTTCAGATGTTTGATGTGAGAACTACTATCAATTGACCTACACACATCCTTCAACTGAACCCCATCATAATCTAAATCAGAAGTACAACTTCCAATATATGACTTCAAGTAAACTTCGGAAGGTTGCTCATCGACTCAGCATTGATATCCTTAGTGATTCATCTTTATCCTTTTCTACTTTTTTTTTCATAATTCAATCACAATAATTTTTTTTAAATTTATTTATTCTTCTATACTGTAATCAATAGTATTATTTAAGTTATTATTATTCTCCATCATCATTATGTCTATCATCGCTATAGTTATTCCCATTCATCACTCAAACATTCTCCGTTCTTTCCAAGTATTATAAATTGCATTTATGATAAAACTGCAAATGTCATTGAAGAACAATTGTGCTTAGCTAGAAATTAACTTCTTAAAAAGGAAGTATGCCCGATGTAGAAGGGAGGATAACAAGTGGATTGATGAATTCATTGCTACTTCTATTGGAACTATTTTGTTAGAAAACTATTTTCAAATGTTTATACATTCATCTTTAGTTCTGAAACGTACAAATTATTCAAAACATCAGCTCTTTGTTATATAAATTATATATACTAAAGTTTTTAAAAATGAAAGACAAGAAATCAAATATTGGTTCTCACCTAAGGAGATCAAACGGGTTTCTGGGTAGGTTAAATTGTCTGGTGTTTTTCCTTGGGTTTTCCCTTTGATTTAAGTGACCAGATAAACATTTCTAACAGCCCCATTTGAACTTTGTTTCCAATAGGAACGGAGTATTCCAATTTAAAAATCCAATAGGGAAAACCCAAGGAAAAACCAACAAAAAAATTAACCTCCCTTTCCACTCTGGATATATTCAGAAACCCGTCTGATCTCCTCAGGTGAGTACCAATATTGGATTTATTGCCATAAATTTTTGAAAACTTTAGTATACATAATCCATGTAACGATGTGCTGATGTTTTGAAAGATGAATTTTTAACATTCGAAACTAGTTTTATAATAAAATAATCCCAATAGAAGTGGCAATTAATTCATCAATCCCAATTGTATTGATCCTTCTATATCATCATGTGCACCTCAAAAAATAAAATACAATTTTTTTTTTTTTTTAATTCGGCATTGAGCCTTTAGGTTCGTTTAACCATCACTTCTCTATATCAGGTTTTGATCAAGCGATTCAAAAGGGTGGAGTTCTCCTTTCTCTGCCTTTATTGAGAAACTAGACTCCCGGCTATCAAACTGCTATGAGCAGTAAGAGGCATTTAATTTTTCGTCAGGATCTTTATCATTCCAATACTGAATAGAAATTGAATTTTATAAACAAACAAATTTTTATTTTATTTTAAAGTAAACTTTGACTTTAACTTTAAAGATTAAAAAAATAACAAGGTTATGGTTAGAGTCCCAGTAGAAAAAATCACATCATATAAACAATCCTCTCCTACTCAGAACAATATATACAGAAATGCGGACAAATCCAACCGATTGATTTTTTTAATTACAGTAGAAACTCAATAATTCTTCATGAGTGGTGGTGGAGAGGGGTTGACGAAATATCGGAAATGACGAATTACAGAATTTTGCTGGTAAAGTAACAGAGAAGCATTTAAAACTATGTAATTGTATCTTTGTTTGCAATTTATTGAATGTATAAGCGACATGAACATTTTACACATTGGACCAGAGTGAAAATGACAAAAAAAGCTAAACACTTGCCGCATCCCATCAGGTGTGAAATATCTGATTCATATTGCAGCTTAAAACCCTTCAATGCACTTAGTTAACATTTCCTTTACTTCTTTGCATGGAATAGTGGAAGAATTAGAATAGAAACGTCATCATCACTAGCTTCAATTTCAGCACTCAGCACTTGTTCTATAATTCCACTGTCATTTAAAATTTCATATCCCACATCCGTAATATACATGTTTAACCAGCTGCTTACCCTTGCTTATCTTTTCTCATTTTATAACCTGGAGCAGAAGTTGCTGAGCCAGGTGCTAAGGTTTTTGTAGGAAGAGCTTTCCAGTATTAACTGATTCCGGGAATTCGTCAACTGCACTCATACTTCGTCTTATCTCTTACTACAATCTATAGAGGGATCGACTCCGGGCTTGTTCTGTTTTTTTGTTTTTTTCTATCAAAAGATTTACAAAATGTATACATATAGGTTTATTTTTTAGTGGCAAACCAAAAATGAGGCGGTTTAAAGATTAAATAAGTAGCAAGTAAAAAGGGAAAAATTAATTACATACGTATTTAATTCTGTTATTTATAGTTGCTAATTTAAAAAAAAAAAAATAAATAAATAAAAAATAAATAAACCTGACGAATTACAGAATAAGACGAATTATCGAGTGACGAAATAACGAGTTTCCACTGTATATCGGCGAAAAGTTTCATTCCATTTAAAGTGTCAACGTCACATTATACTTTGACCAGGTGTTATGAAAGATATCAGGATTGTTAAATATTATTTTATCAATCCCAATTGATCCTTTTATACCATCAAGCGTACCTTAAGTCATCCACTGATTGTTTAATGGGTGCGGATAAAAAAAAAAATTATTTGTTTTAAATATACAAACTTTTTTAGGTCCGAATATTTTTTGAGGAAATCAGTTAAAATATTATTTTCCAATACAACTCAGCTACCATTAATTTCAAAGTCAAACGCTATAAATGTCCAATAACTCCAACTATCTATGCTGGACTACAAGTAGCGGCTAGATATTATAGAAAGGCCCCTCCAAGATCCGGAATATATTGCCTCGCAAGAATAACCCATGTCCTTTCAAAGGGACCGCAGGGCGGGAGGAAACTTTGCTTGAGAAGAATCCTGCGGTATATATCCGGGGTTATTTATTATCCGTTATAGGGAACACCCGAAGAGACCCTATATCAGATAGTGAATGTCTATGTATCTAACTATCGGGAAAGGAGGAAATATCTTGAAGGGAATAGGATTTCCTATTCTTGGGGGGAGGGTTCTGGGATCATACGGATTCCGAGGGGAAGGACATCCAGGATTATCAGAAAATACGGCTGTCTACTGGGAGAATATATTCCATACTGCGATCCCACCATTGTCATATCATTATAGCCTGTTATAGAAGACTTTAAATAATGTTCCAAAAGTGAATTACAATAAAGTGTTATAATATCTAATCATTAACATGTCAAGTTATTTATATTAAAAAAAAAAAAAAAAAAAAAAAAAAAAAATAGTAATTCTAAATATACTTTAAGAATCTAAGACTACTTCAACATTTACTAAACAAACGTTCAAAGCTCCCAATTAATTACAAAAGACTCACATACATGACTGTGATTGGATCTATTTGGACTTACGGAGTTGAGATCTAGGGCTCCATTAAACCATCCAATTTGTCTCTTATCCAATTCTTACAATCTATAATCCTTTGAAAAATCCTCAATGCTCCTTACTGTGTCACCAATAAACTGATCCACAAAGATCTTAATGTTCCATATCTTGCTGATTTAGCCCACACCAGATATCTATCCTTTCATAGTAAGCTCCATAATCACTCAAATCCGTTAGTTTCTCAACTTGCCTCCCACTCCATTCCTGATGGCCTAGAGACCTTCTAGTGTAGAATTTTTAATAAAGTGCTACTGATGAGTAGTTCTTTTCAAGTTTTAACATGTTATTAATATCGTTGTGAATACATTTGCTTGATGTATATATTTTGTACAGTTGTAAATTTCAATAAATGTATATTAAAAAAAAAAAAAAAAAAAAAAAAAAGAATCTAAGACATTATTTTTGGGATAGAAATAACTCTAACGGCCTGATTTATTCTCACACTCCCAAAGTGACATAATTTTATTACAACTTTCTATTTCTGATTAAATTTTCGTACTTCAAAACGGGATATCGCCTATAGTTTGTTAAAATTAAAATATATTATTAAATAATCTAAAATAAACATTTGGAAATTCAATATAACAGGTTTTTCCACTGGGTCTTCGTCGTCACACACCAGTGACGCAGCTGAGACAGCAGTGCTGGGATCTCATTGGCTTGTCCCTTATCCCATCAGTGGAGGGACAGGTATAGTTAGGGGATCTCTGCTGGTGTATATTTTGTAAATAGAGTAGGACTGTATTCTTGAATTTCAGTTCAATTTGATTTTAATTGCTACAATTATTATTATTTTTTTACATTTCACATATTGTGTAGTTTGAGGTTTATTATTTATTTATTTCTTATTGTACATATTGTATGAATGGATCCATAAAGCCATCCATATTAGTTATTGTCCTAGAATGAGGCAAATTGTAATACTCAATAAAAGTCTTTTTTTTTTCTTTTAAATGATCATGTATATACAACATATTAAAATTTCGTTGTTTTTTTTTAGCTGTACCCTACTTCACAGTATCAGCTAAATGGACTTCACAAAGTCACAAGCACAACGCTCATTCTCTCCTTAAGCACACGTGAGGTTATGAAAAACTATATAGCTTTTCCTATCATATATATAGCCACTTCACTAACTCAATAGAACTCAACATTTTAAAATAAATAATAAAAGATAAATTATAAAATACTTGGTACCGAATATACCAATTCGAATAAAAATGAGTAAATGGAACAGTAATAGATTGCGGCGTCCATTATCCATTATTGCGACTTAATTATTCCAAACTGATTATTAAATCAGTTAAGAGTTAATTAATAAAACTAATTACTCGACCAAAATGCAAATTAATTAAAATTAAAGGGATTTGATGTAGACATTGATGTAGCCCAGCCACCATATTAATAAAATTAGTAGCATAAAATTATTGCAATTAATTATTTATAAAATTTAATGTTTAAAAGTTTAATTAAATAAATAATTTTAAAGATAAACTGTTTATTATATAATATTAAGAAAATAAACATGTATTCGAAGAAAAATAGAAAAAAAAAATAAATAAACAATTAATTAGAGGTGTTTTCTCAATACTTTTTAATATTTTACTGATTTCTTTTTTTACTGTAACTCAGTTACATCAAATTATATATATATATATATATTATATATATATATATATATATATAATATATTTATATATAAACTTATGAAAAGAGCATTATTTTTTTATTTTTAGACATTAAACTGTTTCTTATGAAAAGAGCATGAATTTATTATTTCGGGTAAAAATTTAAAACTAATTAGAAAATTGAACGCACTTGCTACAAAAAAAACGGGAGTCACATTATAATTAACTATTGGAGATAAGCCACCTTCTAACAACACAAATATATATATATATATATATATATATATATATATATATATATATATATATATATATATATTTTTTTTACCACAAGATTCCAACCTCCAGTTGATTGGAACTATCTTTTATTTACTTTTTTGTTGAAAAGCCTTCAATTATTTATTGAGAATCCATGATTTTAAATATTTTAGAAGAGGAAAATACACTTAAAGAAGGAAACAAAACACTATTGAAGAAAGAAAAACAATAGACTTACTAGATTCTGTGCTGTCGAGTAGTTATAAAAAGAAAGAAAATGTTCTAGTTTCTTATTGAAAATGCCAGCCAGTGTACGTTTGAAGACTATGTTACTTTAAAGAGTAATGGTCTCTGGAATATTATAGCATTCTATTATGCTCAGACAAATACCGTCCAAGAAAACAAAATATTTCTCGTAAACATTATTAGTATGTAAGAAAAATAAATAAAAATGTACATTAAAGCAATAATAAAAGGGAGTGCAAAGAGATTGAAGAAGATATGATAAAATATACATTATTTTGCGGCAACCCTTTCAAACCAATATTTATACAGAAAAGTTAGTAGAAATATGTATATGTAAAAAAAAAAAAAAAAAAAAATGAAAACAAAAACTGGGAGGAAAATAAAAAATAATAAATAGTTATAATGTTAATACATCTTCTATGAAAAATAAAGCTATTTTGACACAAATGATATTTTATAGTAATTACAGGATTTTGTAGAACGATAAAAAAAATACGTACTGAAAAGTGAAAAATTTTGAATTATCCACTTTTTCACGAGAGGCAAAGATATATTTAATAGAAATTTCTGATATTAACGGTTAAAGTATAGTTGACGGTTATGATGAATGGAGAAGATCGTCAGGGATGCAGTAAGGATTTTTTTTTTATATTTATTTATTTTACATTTCCTTCTGTCCTCTCTTATTGTCCATTTGTTATCCTTTTATCCACTACCCTTACATTTTTTCCCCCTTATCATACTTGTCTTGTCCTTAATCTTACCTTGTTGCTTTGTATTATCACTGATTTATGCATGTGCTCTTTTCTATAGCAGTTTTTTTGTATATTGTTTTTTATCCATGTCATTCTGTATTCTATTTGTCATCTTTTTATCGGTCTGCTATTTTTTGTCACATCTAGTATTTTGTTCATTGTAGCCCTGAAGAAGACCAGCAAGGCAAGTCGAAACGTTGGAACGTATTAAAGTATTTCTACTTAGACGTGGTGTTCCTCTTTGGCTGCATCCCTGATCACCTTCTTTTCCATTTCTAATATTAATGTCGAAATAAATTTGAATTTTATCTTTGCTTCGTTTTCGTACTTCAAAGTAAGCATTAATGAATCATTTTACTGGATATAAATAAAAATTATTTTATTTATAAATGTTGATATTCCACTAATCCCTGTTGAACAGATCCACTACCTAGGAGTTGAGCTTTGGGGCTCCACTAAACCATCCAATTCATCTCGTATCCAATCTTTACAATCCAAAATCCTTCGAAAAATCCTCAATGCTCCTTACTATGTGACCAATAAACTTATCCATAAAGATCTTAATGTTCCATATGTTTCTGATTTAGCCCAAACCAGATACCTATCCTTCCATAGTAAGCTCCATAACCACTCCAATCCACTCCAAAGTCTCCCAACTTGCTTCCTCCTCCCCCCCTGATAATCCTCCTAGCCGTCTGAAAAGAAGATAGCCTAGAGACCTTTTAATGTAGATTTTATTGAAGTGCTACTAGTGAGTAGTTCTTCACTAGTTATTTACATGCCATTGTATTCACTGTCAACACATTTACTTGTTGTATATTATTTTGTACAGTTGTAGTTATCAATAAATGGAAAAACATTCGATCATATTGACTATAGAAAGAATATTTTCCGATAATAATGAAATAGACTGTCTCGATAGAATAATAGAAAAACGCGTGAGGTCCCTCCCGCACCGCCTCTGGGCAGAAAGTTAGTTATCGTTCCAACTGGACCAAAGTGGTATACGAGATGAGAGTCCACGGCAATAAACGAGACATTTACTCTTTTTTCAGTAACAATTGGTTTATCGAGTGAAAGAGGGATTAAAAAATAAAATGTTCGATCATCAATATATACGTGAAAACACGGCAAAGAAAATTAAATTGTCTCGCTGAAGAATTATATATAGAATTATTAGTACAATCCATCTCTGGAAAAAAAAAAATACCTTTTGTATTTATAGGAAGAAATTAATTCTTCGAATCATTTACAAGAGACATGACAAAACTGTAGAACGTTAAGTAAATTTCTTAGCGGTCCTAAGTAAAGAAGGAAATATAAAAAAAAAAAAAAAAAAAAAAAAAAAAAAAGAAAGAAGCCTTGAAGTTTTCAATTAACCCGAAATTAGAGAAAGGGATATAAGACAGAAATAAATGCAGCCTGAGTCCTGAAGGAGCGGAGGATAGCGGGGAAGAAATAAAAGGACGAAAAGGAGGAGGATCCTTCATCAACTCCTCCCCCAGCTTATTACTAATTTACTAATTAATTGAGCTAAGTCATTAGTATTTCAAGGGGGGGAACGGTGGAATTATAACTTACAAATCCCCTGCCAGTGTTCTGTCAGTTTGTTCCCTTCGATTATAATCATTCCGAGTGTACGCTGTAATAATGTTATTGTAAATTACAACGGTCCTGTGTAATATTGTTAGTCAGCAGGGGCCATCATTTGTATCAAACAGCTCAAATGAGTAAATTGGCTTCAAACAAGAGAAATAATTAATTCTGTACCAGCTCATCATTATGTAAACATTAGATAATTTGAAAATAAACATATCTTTATAACCTTTTATGAAAATTGATTTTAGATGCGAATAATTTAATACAATTTAATATAATCAATTAAAATAATAATAATAAACTGTCACTTTGTCTTCGTTAACTCATATTCCAATCAGTTTGTTAAAAATAATTCGTTGATATCTTCTTCTTCTTCTTCTTTTCCTTCCTCCTCAGTGCCTCTCAGCGTGGAGGTGCCTCGATCCAAGAAATCCAACTGTCCCGGTCCCTCGCCAATGTCTTCATAGGATCCAACCTCTTTCCTCTTTTCTCTCCTATTTGAGCCATACTATCCAACCATGACATCCTTGGCTTGCCTCTTGGTCTTTTGCCAGTTGGTCTGGCTTCGAAGAACTTGCGTGGTCCGCGATCTTCATCCATTCGGCATACATGTCCGAACCACTTTAGCTGCCTCTTCTCAATAATTTCTGTTAATGCTTTTACCCCTAGCTCCTCTCTTATTCTGCTATTCCTGACATGTTCCCTCCGTGTTCGGCCGGCAACTCTTCTTAGATATTTCATTTCTGACGCGATGATTCTCCTCTTCAATCGGTCGAGAAGGACCCAGCTCTCACTTCCGTATAGTAGGGTGGGAAGGTAAATTGCATTAAAAATGTGCAGTTTTACCTTTTTGTCAACTTCACGTTTCCCAACAACAGTGTTGTAGATCTGGTAATATACGTTGTTCGCTTTTTTAATCCTATTGGATATTTCTTGTTGTATTTTGAAGATTCTGGACGGAGTCCGCTATCAGCACATCATCGGCATAGAGAAGTGTCTGAGCAAGGACTGTTCTTAAGTTCCATTTCCCCACTATTGTGCGTGCCGTCCTTCGTTTACATATTTTTAAGACCTCGTCCATCAGAATAATAAAGAGAAGAGGGCTTAGACTATCTCCTTGTTTGACACCCCTCTTCATGTCGAAGCTTCCAGACTCCTTACCATTAATCCTGACTTTACCTTTTGAGCCATTATAGGAGGATTTAATGGCGTCTATAAGTTCTACAGGGACGTTCTTTGCCTTCAATGCTTTCCATATTTCGACTCTTGGTACCGAGTCAAAAGCGGCTTGCAAATCTAAAAAAGCCAAATATACATTTCTATCCCTATCCCAAGCCTTTTCTATGATGGTCCTTAGTAAGAATATTTGATCTTGGGTTTGTCTAAAAGGTCTGAACGCGGCTTGCTCTTCTTCGAGGTCCTTTTCTACTACGTCTCTGAGTCTCTTCTCGAGGATTGAAGTATATAATTTCTGAACAACCTGGGACAAGCATATAGGTCTGTAGTTGTTGCAGTCGCATTGGCTTCCTTTCTTATGAATTGGGATAATGACATTGTATTCCCAGTCTTTCGGAATGCTCTTCTCGTCATATATTTTTTGGAATAAGCCCTGCAGTACTCTAATAACTTTACAGCCTCCATATTTTATAAGCTCTGGGAAAATTCCATCTCCTCCGGCTGATCTTCTTGTCTTGAGTTTCTCTACAGCCTGCATCACTTCATCTTCCCAGATGGTCCTGTCATAGTCCATGACTTTATCTGTTTTACTTCCCATTGTATTTTCTTGGCATTGAGGATCATCGAACATCTGTGCATAGTGCTGTTTCCACCTGTCCAGAATATCATTTTCCTTGGTCAGAACTTTTCCTGCACTATTTTTTACGTTCCTTATGGGTTTGCATTTCTTGCCTTTTAGGGTTTTTATCTTTTTCCAGAAAAGTTTTATGTTTTCATTGTAGTCATTTTGCAAGCTTTTACCAAATTTTTCCCAGGTTTTTTTTTAGTTCCCAGGTTTGGTCATTTTTGCTGTTCATGTATCTCTTCCAGGCTATTTTCTTCCTTTGAACAGCTGCTTTCACCCGTTCACTCCACCATTCAGATCGTTTTCCCTTGGAGGAATATCTCTTACTACCACATACCATTGTTCCAGTCTGCAGGATCTTATCTTTGATATTTTTCCACATCGCATCCAATGATGCATCCAGGTTAATTTTCTGCAGTTCTGCTTCCAGTTCTGCCGCGTACCTTTCTTGAAATTGTGGATTCTGGAGCTGTGAAATATCAATTTTTGCATACTGTGTTTTTGGCATTTTCCGTGGCTTCAGAATTTGTGTATCGGCTATGAGCATCATATGATCTGAGCCAATTTCTGCTCCTCTAATGACTTTTACATCTGAAAAGAGTCTTCTTATATTTCTGCTGTAGAGAAAGTAATCTATAACGCTGTTAGCATTCCTTTCTTGGGCACTGAAAGTAATCTTGTGGACCCTCTTATGGGGAAATAGGGAGTTCCCGATCAGAAGGTCAAAGTCGACACAAAACTCAATCAGCCTCTTGATATCAATATACAAAAAAAAAAAAATTAATTTTCCTATTTTACAAATTCTTCGAACTTATTTAGAAGTATAAATAAAAGTTGTATAAAAATAATTCGAGTAATGTAAAAAAAAAAAATTCCCTGATTGGACATTCAAAATTAACCCAGAGTTACTTATTTGAAGAGAAGCCACCCCCAAAATGCAATGAATATCAGGTAAACCTGACAATAGAACATATTCTTGTTGAATGCTTAAAATACCAGGAGCAAAAAAAAAATGTTATAATGAACTGATGAATCAAAACATTTCAACATCGCTTGAAAATAACTCATGTCTCCACAGCCACATTCTTTACTTTTTGAAACAAACAAATCTGTAAAAGGACTTATAGTTTTCAAACTGAGAATGGTGTCTCTAACCAAATGTGGTTGTACATGGCACCATAAAGTAAAAAAATAAAATTTAAAAAAAAGTATTATTAACTATTAATTATTATGGTTAGAAGATTTGTATTAATATAAAATAAATGAAAGAGCAAATAATATCTCCAAATATCAAAATTTCTATATTTCTTACAGGTACGTAACCTATGCTCCAGTTTTTCTCAATCAGTTTTATATGAATATAAATATGATCAACCCTTCAGTTTATATTTTCTATGCAGCATCCATTAATAAATAATAAATAATAAATTTAACTTATTTACGAAACGTTTTGTGAATGTTTATTTATTTTTAAACTTATAGATATCATATTACAGGGTTTGAGAATATTGCTTAGCCGAAAAATGTAGCCCAAATAAAGAAATATAGAAATTTCTACTAAAGTTTTTAAATCAGAAGATATTTTTATACGTTTGTTATTATACAGATGATATTACATATTATTTGTTTTTATATTTATATTTAAATTTAATAATATTATAAGTTACATACTATGTTCATCTGCTGGGCCTGGATCTCCTTGTAGACTTCAACGATCTGCATCAGCGCAGAACCTGCAACAGAAATCACATTATTTTCACCTGAGAGATTTAGATAGTGAAACAGCTGTTGATTGAGTATGGCGTAACATAAGAGATATGGAGGAAGTAATACTAAAAGTCAAAATAAAGCTTGAGATAGATGGTGGTAAAGGATAAAAAATAAATTTAGGATATAAATTAGGAAGGTGCCTGCCCAGAGGGTGGGGCCGACCCAGACAAATGAGGCAGATAAGATGACCCCGCAATTGAATTCCAGGGAGGACACCGCTCGAATAACAAACTCCAGCTCCAGCTACAGGCCCCCTATCAGCTTCCACCGCCCGCCCTCTAACACCTCTCCCACTATACCAGAGAACATTTAGTTCAAACTGTTCCAGATATTGTTGTTCCAGGCATATGATTAATAACAAAGATAGTTTAGTTAGTAATTTGTTTATTTTAAATGCACAGAAAGAAGTTTATATAAAAATCTATATAAATAAACTCAATTTCGACCTGATTGGGTAAAATAAAAGATCCTATATGTCTCTCTGAGGATATGTCTCTCTATAATCTTCTGCTTGTGAGAGGGAAACTGCCTAAAGACTTTCGAACAGAGCTATAGCGTGTCAAAAATACCCTAACACGTGACTTTTTTCATTCAAACCAATATAGCTCCAAAAAAAATTCTCCATTTAATTTTTGATAAGAAACCGTTAGAAAAAAATTCGATCCGAGCATGTCAAAATGATACATCTTTGAGTGTGAAAAAAACGTTACACAAGAAAACTATACACCCCTAGCCAAAAAAAAAATTCAAATAAAAAATTAAATATTATGAGTAACGTATAAGCAGAATTATGTCATCTGATTACATTTTCTAATTTGGTCTCTTATCGGTATTGCAACCATGTTGTATTGATATAAAATAAATTAATGAGTAAATAATATCTCCTAATATAATAAAAAATTGATAAGAAAATATCCATATTTCTTGTTCACAATTAAAAGTTATTGTAAACATACTAATTTTTTTGTAAAACAAACTGTAAAGTATCACCATTACAAACGATATAATCTCCTTTTTCTCAACTGTAATTAAATAAAATATAATACATTGAACACAGCAATACGAAAAACACACTCCCACACTCTGGTTTCCAAAAATCCATACTACTATACATTGCTGAATTCAGCAATAAAAATCTTCCTCAATAATTTTTGTATTTTATTTTTGGTATTATCAGAAGGAACTACTAAATTTGGAGATTATTTTTTAAATTGAACTTTTTTTATGATTCCTAATTGAGTTACTATTAAAGAGGTGTAATTTTATAGTTTGTAACATTTTTACAATGGCCATTTACATGGCAATCATTAAATTTAGCTCAACGTTCCATATATAGCTGAACTTATTTATCTGACTCAAACCACAATAATACTTATTAGTTTCTATAATTGTTTTTCGATCTTCGGACCTTATTATATAGATCTGCAATTGAAACGCTATCAATGGGTAGTGCATTACAAAAGATGAACATTTTTATATAGTTATAAAATTTAATAGGGACAAACTAAATAATGAAAAAAAAAATAGTTAATTTTTATACATTATATTCTCAGGCCAAAAATGTAATAATTTAATTTTAGGAAAACTTCTCAGTCGAATTATAAATAGAAGAACATTGTTAGCTGAGATGTCAGAACTTTTTCTAAGACTACTTATTATTTTCAGGATCGGATTTAGCCAAGTAAACTCTTATATTAAAGTAAAGCTTTCCTGTTCCGTTATTATTGCTTAAAAAATAAACCATATTGAATATTATTAAGCCTCCAGACTTTTAATCATGACAGTGAAAAATAAGTTATTACTATGAAGGAAAAAAATAAAATAAATATTTATAGTGGAAAACGATTTATATTACGTGGATTTCATAGGAATTTTTTAAAAAACATTTACGTTGTAAATATTACAGTAACAATGCTGAGCACTTAGTTACATAGTAAGATAGTTTTGTACATTCCTAGGTAGCTTTGATGCTCTCGAGACTAAATAGAAGAGAAGCTAGGCAGGGGAAGTATGAGGAGTAGCTCGCACGGAATTCGTACGAAACAACTCAACACACAAAGCATATTTTCACGTGGAACATCATCATCAACTCTCTAATGTCACTTCTCCTTCCAAAGGGACCTTATATGGCTAGCGGTACATCCATGTTACTGATAAACAATTTGTAATTAATAAATTTTTGGAATGTTATTTAATTAACATGTAGTCCTGTTTAAGCTTTTAAAAAATAAATAATATTAAAAGTTTTTTTTTTTTATGTTTTATATAAAAATGATTGAAAATTGAAAATCTATAAAACAAGAACATGTCGATTCTTGATTCCACCAATTCTTGAGAATAAAATCAGTATCGATACTATAACCGACCAATACCACTGGCGGTGGTGGTATTTTTGTAATGCCACATTATTCTTTTATTGAGTAATTTTTACAATCTGCCACAAATGTGGGCAATAAGTAATGTAGATGGCGTATGATTACATTCACACATTATGTACATTGAGAAGAAAAAAAAATTTAAAATAAAGTAAATAAGTAATGTAACAAAATAAAAAGAGAAAAAAAAAAGAACTCTGCTATACATAAACAATATAAAATATACTATGTACAAAATTAAATAGTAAAACTTATAACATTCACTCAGGGCATAAGTAGAGAAGCTGGCCATTGCCTGAACTCCAATATAAGTAATTTGACAAAAGGTTTTGGGGCCACTGCCGTTTTAGTCTGCGAGGGGGATTATCAGGATGTGTGGAAGCGGATAATGATTGAGCTAGAGGATTTGGATGAAAGGAAAGGTTGCGATAGAATTTTGAAAATTTTGGTATATTGAGACCATTATGTAGGGTTTTGTTGGAGACATAGTAAGGAGCATTTACTATAGTTCGGAGGATTTTGGATTGGAAGGATTGAATGCGCTTAGTATTCGACTTGTTTGCTCTCCCCCACAGTTCAAGTCCGTAAGTCCAAATAGATTTAATGTCGGTTCTGTATATGAGAATTTTGCTTTCAATGGAAAGATGAGATGACCTATTTAGTAGTCTATACGATTGAATGCCATATTATTAAATTAGTATACATTGATTCTTCTCTGAAATAATAAAAAAAAAAAAAAAAAAAAAAAAAAAAAAAAAATATTTAAAAAATTCTTTTTAATCTTTAATACCATTGTGTACAATGCAGCAGCACTGCTTGGTAGAGAATAAAAAACAACAGGCGTGGATCGACTTCTAGATCGGGATCCTTGGGCACTTCCAGCCTCCATAGTGTGGGTACCCTTATTTAGGGGACAAACACGGCGGTCGAGTATGATTTCTTTGAAATATTCTTTGACAACCATTGTACCATTAGCAGTACACCTCACCAAAGTTCTGAACTCCAGAACCTTTATGGGTTGTAGTGGTACAAATTTCTTCTTTTATTTTCATTGTTTATTACAATTATAAATACATTTAATTTAGAATTTAGAATCGATTTACAAGAAACTGCTTGTCGTTACCGACTATACTAACATTTACTGGACAAGCGTTCAAAGCTCCCAATAAAGTACAGAAGACTTATTTATGTCACACTAATTAGATCCATTCGGACATTCTAAGTTGAGCTTTAGGGTTCCATTCAACCTTCTGATTCTTCTCGTCCAAAATCCAAAATCCTTCGTAAAATACTCAATGCTCTTTATTGTCAAAAACAAACTTATCCACAAAGATCCTAATATTCCATATGTTGCTGATTTGGCTCAAACCAGATACCAACCCTTGTACAGTAAGCTATTCCATTCCCTATACCTCAGAGTTGTCTGAAAAGAAGTTGGCCTAGAGACCTTCTAATGTAGAACTATTGAAGTACTACTAGTTAATACTACTTTACATGTTATTGTAATCATTTCCCTCATATTTACTTGGATATAACGTATATAGCTGTAAATATTAATAAATAGTTTTATAAAAAATAAAAAAACTGATTTCTTTGTTTTCAGTAACAGTATCGAGAATTTGAAAAAAAAAAATGGTACCAACTATTTTAATGACCATCTCTGATTTAAAGTAGACGCAAATGACATCATTGATTTAATATAAAATATTTAAATTAAACTATTTATTATTTAAAGTGTTATCCAGAAATCCCGAGAAAATTGAACCGTGTAATGACCACTCTTTGGGAGGAGTACATCCTAAGGTAGGAGTGACATCTAGAGGACATGGGAAAATATAAATATTGTAATAAATGTGAGGAGAGGAGAGGATAGCGTTAACATTGTGCACCCTGTCCTTTGTCCTTCTTATCTCCGTCCATTCTCTTCCCCATCTCTCTTCGCCTCCTTTGAATAACCAAAGAGCACTTTTTTCAACCCGCCACCTATCGGCTATCTCGCCAAGTATCACTTGCGGTGTAACTTTGGAACTCAGTGAAGGGATATTTTCTTTTCTAGGGCACGCGACTAGACCGACTATGTTCAGGATATTGACTGAAATAGTTTAGAATAAATTCCAAAGAGAAATAAATTTAATAAACGAATAGCTAAACAATTAAGTAGCTTAGCATTTAACACCTTATTTCCAACTGCAATTCTTCATCGGCACTTTCCTATTCCAAGCACTAAAATCCTAAAAAAAGCCTTCCTATATTCTTGAAGTAGTGACTTTGCGTTCTTCCATCCACCGCCTGAACACAATCCCCCGTTCTTACAACCACCATACCCTCACACATAGAACTGCTTTGTAAAATCTTTTATGATTCGTGATACCTGCTTTTGGAATTCTCTCCCAAGCTGAAAGATAAAGCTTCTTCATCTAACTTCTTTTACACATCGTTTATGTTTTCACATCCTGGAGAATCAATTTTTCGCAAATATGTTATTAGTTAAGTAAATGTTTAGATGTGTTATATTTTTTAAACAAAAAAAAATATTGTATTTTTATGTCTGTCGATAATTTGTGCCGTAATCATTGAATTGTAAGTAATATGACCAGGCAATTGTCTGCACAACTAGTAATTGTTCATTATTGTTATTCTTTGGGGAGTAGAATAACATAAAATATAATTCCATCAAAAAAGTTTAGTTTTCATTCATTATTACTTTTATATGCGGACGATCTTGCCTTAATGGCGGAGACTTAAAGCGAAGCAATTGACCAATTGAGCACTTTAAAGGAAATTGCTGAAAAGGCAGGCTTACAAATATTGTTTGAGAAAAAAGAATTCATGACTACCGACAGAAATTTTCAAAAGAAAATAATAGAGACAAAGTACGGGAGCATTAAATTCACAAATAAATTGAAGTACCTTGGGGAAATTATAAGTAGCAATGGGTCTGAGAAGGAAAGTGTAAAAGAAAAAATTAGCAAACTGGAAAGACTAAGCTTCGCGACAAGCAATCTTTATAATAAAAGAAGCCTTTCAATAAACGCCAAGATAAGGCACTATAATACAGTCGTCAAACAGGTTATACTATATGGAATGGAAACATCTTCCCTCCCCAGCCTAAGGAAAATGTTAGCCATAGAAAGAAGGATACTTAGAAGAATTCACGGACCAAAGAAGACAGAAGAAGGCTTTAGGTTGAGACCTAATAAAGAAATTTACAAGGATATAAATGATCTGAAAACAGACATAAGAATAAAAAGATTAAAGTTCTATGGGCATATGGTGAGGATGGGCACGAATAGATTAAATACAGAAATCTTCTATAAAATCAGAGGATACAAGAGTTCTCTCTCTCTCTCTCTCTCTCTCTCTCTCTATATATATATATATATATATATATATATATATATGTGTGTGTGTGTGTGTGTGTGTGTACATAATCTTTATAAACACCCACAAATATAATTAAATCACTAAATATATATTTAACTTATTTTCCTGTGGAGACAACTAGCTGTAAAATCTCAGACAAATCTGGCGCTCACCACAGAAATCCATAAGCCAAAGGGCAGACATTACCTTAGCTGACTCCCACTAATTAAACACTCCTGCCAATCTGTGGCCACCTGGGGCAGGCCCCTCTCGAATCCTGGACGTGTTTCTAACCCATCCCTCTTAGCCCATTAGTCTCGTCTCCTTCATTGTGATTCACAACGACAGTTCTATAGGCTCATTTGTATCCCACCTGGCCTTAGGTTGCTTTGATTAAATTATATGACGACGAGTCCTGCTGTTAGAAATGTTTAAACTTGTAAATTTTAGTTTTAAAATCAATAAATGATTAAAATTTATATTGGTGGCACATTTTAATTGTGTTTCAAGTGAAAATATCGTGTATAAGAAAACACGCATGTTCCTTCGCAAATGAATATTTATCTCTGTATTAACATGTATAGAAGCCCATTAGAGGGAAAAATAAGCATTCTGGTGATATTTATAGCCCAAAAAAAATACAACATAAAATAAACCAAATAGAATTTTCACAAGTGCCACAGACAAAACAATAAATTTAACAGTACTGAACTGACATATAAATAAAAATTCATTATTTGTAACAAACGAAGATCAATATAAAATTTTATGGAATAAGTGGCTAATAATTAATATCATCACTGTCGGTATCAAAACTTTCTCATTTTGTTTTATTTATTTTTTTTTATGAACACAACAATTCAAGTTCATATATTTAACTGATCTGATTGGAATATAATTCTCACTAAATACAAATTCGTAGACATTAAAAAAAATAATAATAAAAAAAAATTTTTATTGATAGTTGACTGTTATTAAGAACTACTCCAAGTATGATAAATAAAAGCTGATTGAGCGAGCTCTATATAAGGTTCAAACAATCCAGACATTGATAAAAGATACATTAACAACTAATGTAAACATTCACTTTTTCATTATATAACCATTACTGATGGGGCGTCCATTTATCGCAGGAGGGAAGGCATAAGGGACGTAATAAGCCCTCTTCCTGTCGCTGGTTGATTAATGATGTCCCTTATTGGTCGAGGAAGCGGATTGGATGAGCGCTTAGCCAATAAGGAGGGGCCTACAGGTGCGTCGAGCAGATTGGCCCGCGTGACCGCTAATGACATCTCACCCGCTGCATGCACCTGAGTACAAGCGCTGGTTTTTCAATAAGTTAGGGGGGCGATTTATTGAACTAGATCATAACAAATATTTTAGTAACAATAAATCCTCATTTTAAATCATTATCACCTACGAAAACTTGACTCATTATAAGAAACTTGATAGTGAATTAAGAATAAAATGCGGAAAATAGCTGATACAACGAAAACAATTGACAAGTAGATGAAACGCCTATTATTTAACTGTATAACTGCATTAATATTGAAGACAACTAAGTGCTGTCTTCCACGCCTCACATGTCATCATGTAGTCATAATAGAAACTTAGCAAAATAATTTATACAGTAAGAATAAAATAAATACATATTTTGACTGTTGTTAACTTTAATTGTAGAATTTCGTTTAAATTATTTAAAAAGGAAAAAAAAAAAAAAAAAAAAAAAAAAACCTAATGTATAATATAAAAAGTTAATATGGGTTTACTAACTCAAAAAACTTGCTTTAAATAAACACCGATCAAAGATTTTTTGCTTTGTCTACTTTGGTACTGACATAATTTTATCAAATAAGTTAAATCACTGGTTAAATTTAACTAATTCGATAAAATAATGACAGAACCAAAGTAGACAAACCAAAAAATCTTTGATCGGCGTTTACTCAAAACCATGTTTTTTTACTTAATGTATTTAACTTGTTACCTCACGATGTGCTCAAAAATAAACTCTTCCCATTGCTCAGATTTCAAGAAGCATTTCCACAATATTATATATATATTTTTTTTTAAATTTTCTTTCAAATATAAAACAAATTATTAAATACCATTGCTGATCTACCCTAAATATATGTTTATTGCTAAAAAACGCAAGATTTAAATATGTTTAAATTATTATGTGTTTTTTTTTAATAGAAATTGACATATTATCGATATTGGTATCCAGGATTTCCGTACGACAGCGAACTAACAGTTTCACACCTTTGAACTCTTTTCGATCATATTTTATTTTAATACTTTAGGAAAACAATGGATAATAGAAATTGTAGACATTGTATTAAAAAAAAGTAATTGTAATTAAATGAATTATCAGGGGACATTTATTACCTTTTCTATACAGGTACTTGATTAATTAATATTTCCATACTGCTATGAATTCATAATATCAATTACTTCGGGAGGATTTTCTGTAAAAAAATGAGAACAGATTTAATGAAGACGACAAGCACTAATTGTTATTAACGAACCAGCTCTCATAAGAATAAAGAATTATCAGCTTGAAGCGAATCAATCTTGGCAGAGTTTGACAGTGGGATCGCTAGCAGAAGTGGGTTGGCGGGGGGCACTGATGGGGGGGGGGGTCACGAGGGGGGAGTTGATTTATGGCAATATTTCTGCCGGCATTGTACCTCTGCACCTACCCGTCCCTGGAGAAATTTCTGGAACTGGAACAGTGTGTCCAGCAGTTGGCGACTGGAATGGACTCCACAATGTCAGTAGAACCGAAACATCATATATGCTATGAATTCAATACAGTGAACTGGGATGTGGAAATTGGTTTATTTGGGGGGCATAATATAAATAAATAGATCACAATTACTTCGGACAGAGGATTTTCTGTAAAAAAATGAGAACAGATATTAATGAAGACGACAAGCACTAATTGTTATTAACGAACCAGCTCTCATAAGAATAAAGAATTATCAGCTTGAAGCGAATCAATCTTGGCAGAGTTTGACAGTTCTACGATTATTAGAAAACAAATAATACTTTGACTTTATTGGTATTGTTCACAGATACCTTCTAATCGAACTGCTCAGTTAAGGAAAAATAATAATAGGAATCAGTTAAAAAAATCTAATCTACTAATATTACTTTTTAAATAATTTAATAAAACGTTGATGTTATAAAACTACAAAAGAAAAATATAACAAGTATATGCGATAGATTACTCCACTTACCAGAAACTGTATAGCTGGGATTACATATACTGTATACTGGGATTAGCGGATTGCTGGGTTACATATAGAACTAATTACTACATTATGCATCGTTATTTATTCTGGGACCTTAAGTTTCTTCAGAATAAAAAAATAAAGTACAGGTATTGGTCATCAGAGCCTTAAAATGATTATGAAATAATATTGTATAGAAAAAACAAAAAACAAAACAGAACAGAATATTAATAAAAAGTAACAAGAATATTTGATAGCATTGCAAAAATAAAACTGCATGTAAAGAAACTGTTAACATTTACTAATAGTTGGATGATATGTAGTTAAGGAAGTGATATTTAATACTGAAAAGAGTTTTGAATTGCGAACGGTGAGAGGGATAAATTTCCGTATAGAAGAGGATCGGATTAGGAAAGATCTATCTAATCCTCTGCTTTTTTTTTTTTTTTTTTTTTAATTTATTTTATTTAATTTATTTTTTTTTTTTTTGACGCGAAACGGCCTTATTGACCACGTGAATATCATTTCCTCCCAACTCTCCTCACACATCCCTCCCTCTTCTTCTCCTCCCACCTCTTCTTCATTCTTTCAGACTGCATTCTTCCTTCTTCCTCGCTCCATACTCTCCTCCCCCTCACCTCCTTGGTACCCAAAAGGACCTTTATTTCCTTTCTATTTCCTAGTTCCTCCCTATATCTATCCCTATCGATCAGTCCTGACTTGAATTTCCCAATTTCCCCGTTTCTTTCTTCATCTGCCCGATGTACGCCCCAACCCCTTTATACCCCCACATTTTCCCGAAGATGTCCCTATTTATTCAGTTCTGGTTCATCCTGACCATATGACCGTAGAAACGTAGCCTCTTTAACCTAATGTCCGTTTCCTGGTCATCCATTTCTCTGTATAATTCTCTGTTAGGCCTATATTCTTCCGGTAATTTTATTGGCCCATAAATTTTCCTCAAGATTTTCCTATCTATTCCCAAAAGTTTCTTTAAGCTAGGAAGAGAAGCGGTTTCCATTCCATACAGAATAACTGGATTAACAACCGTGATATAGTGTCTAATCTTCTAATCTGGTGGCAAAGCTGAGTCTTTCCATCTTGACCAACCTCTCCTTTATTTATAAAGAAAAAAAATAATACATAATCATGAAGGAAGAGAACATAAACGTAATGGACTTAATCTCATATTTAAAATATCAGAAGCTCTAAGTGAATCGCCTGGGAGAACGCTTGTCTTATGTATAATGTACAAAGCGAAAAAAAAATTAACAAGAAAATTAGCAGCTCCTAAACACTGGTTCCCACTGAAGGATAAAATCTATATTTCAAAGATATTCTTGAAATTACATGAATAAGATAAAATGAGATGAAGTGTGTATTGGTGTTAATATAAATTATTAAAGATGCAAATGTGCGAATACTGGCATAAATAAGGAGTGTGATTACAGTAGTCTGAGCACTATTACAAAAGAAAGTCTTCTCAGTAGGGATTTAGTAAGGAAACTGTTGTTCGTTCCTTTGATTTTCAATGATAACGTGATGTTTGAATATTAATTTCGATTCAGACGTACTTACATTGTTTCATTTTTTTATGCAAAATATACTGGTAGTTGTGGTTCGTGAAGAAGTGGATAAGTCAAATCGCATTGAAAACAAATAACTATTAACCTCCAAAGCAGGATGTTCAATATCTGCCTTACGAAAAAAAATTAGTTAAGTTGTGCTTCTCAATATGGCCTTAATGGTAATATAATAAAGGGTATTATTAGATTGATTACAGGATTCAGGAAAACAATCAAAAATGCCTTACTGAAAAGTGCACAATTTTGACTTATCTATTTCTTTATGACAGTCGGAGAATCAATGTGATGCTACATTACACTGATTGTTTTTATTGAAGAAGAAGAAGAAGAAGAGAATGAACTTTATTCTGGGACTACTTGTCCCCTAAGAATAACATATGATTACAGTACATAGGACAATCATCTGGCTTTGATAATTAATTATAATAAATAATAACAATAGATAATAATAAAAATTGATAAAGAATTAAATTATATGTTACAAGATAACTGTGACATCTTGTAAAATGATACATCTTATGTATACTATTATAATGTATATTACATAAATGTTCACGTTTTACATTAGCTCGGAAGATTGAAGATCCAGGAGGTAAAGGAATAAATGATGTTTAAAGGAAGTAAGAGTGGATATTTTTCGAATTGTGATGGGCAATGAATTCCATAACGAGGAAGCACGGATAATAAAGGATTTCTCGAAGGATGCAGTTCGATGCGCCGGAGTGTATAGGTTGATGGGTTGGGTTCTAGTATTTAAGAGGTGAATGGAGGAGCGCAGAGTAAGGAGGTCATGGATATAGGTGGGTTTTTTTGGTTTTCAAGGTTTGAAATATGAGAGCACCCAGGAAGTATTGACGTCGAAAACCGGGGTACAGCCACCCAATTTCAGAATACCTGTGAGACATGTGAGAACGTCTGGAGATCCCGAAAATAAATCTAATAAAACAGTTCATTACTCTTTTACATCTCATCTCGAGCTCATCAGACAGTCCTCCATATACTACGCATCCATAGTCAAAGTTAGGAAAAATAAGTGATGATACTAAAAGTTTTCGAGTACTTAATGGTAATGAATCACGGTAATGTGAAAGTTGCTCAAGAATAAAAATAGATTTTCTCGTGATTTGAGAGATATGGCTATTCCATGCAAGATGTTTATCGAAAGTTATTCCCAGATTTTTAATGGAATTTTGGAAATGAATTGGACGGTTTTTTTAAGAAAGCAGTGGATAGTAGGGAAGAGCTTTTAGGTGAGGTTTTGACCCAATGAGAATAGCCTTTGTTTTTTCTGGAAAAATAAATAAAAGTATGAAGGTTATATGAGTCACAATTCAAAGACACATACAGCAAAAATAAATTACATAATTTTTATAAATTCTTAGGCCTCTAATCACTGAAGTACACTTGTCCCCTTCTCTCCGTCTAAAAGATGTTACTGTAAACTCTCTAAGCAAAATTTATCTTGTTACTAAGCTAATAAGTCGGTATCCTAGCAGAATAAAATGTAATGAAGGTCCTAGACCCCAGGGAAAATTAATTTAAACATATAGTTAAGAATTTTCATCCTATCTTACTTTAAATGACATTTATAAGTTAAAAAGAAAAGGAAGCAGACAAGCCGATAGGGAAACCAGCCAGCGTGAAATTGCAGTCGGCCCTCGTGTGCCCCAGCGACCTCTCCCGGCACTACACCCTTTTATAAATATAGGACCTGTCTTTTCCATATGCCTCTCTTTTAGGATAACAACCACTTCCAGATCACCAAATTAAATGAATATATACGTATGTGTTATAAAAAAAAAAAAAAAAAATTGATTTGTCTGTAAACAAAATTAAGATACAAAAAATAATGACTTAAAAAAAGAACAAAATATAAATTGGAAATGTATAGTTGTTTACAAAGTACTACCTAATAAGTTTTTTTTTTATTGGAATTTTCTATGCAATGTCCGTAGGATGTCCATATTGAATGTTTAAATTTCCTAAGATAGATCGTATAAAAACAGTGAAAAATTGTTTGAAGTAGGCCTGATAATATAGGCAGATCAATACAATTAGAATTTATAGTTACTTGTCACTTCTATAAGATTTTATTTTTTTCTCGTTTCGAAGGTTAAACATTCATTATCCACTAGTGCAGTCTCCATCCAGTTCCATACATCCCTTCCCGCAGGTTAAAAAGGCAGTGTCCTCGAAATCAATCCTGGCAATGGCCAACTTCTTCACTCATGCTCTGAGTGACTGTATTACAGAGGTCTCGCACAGCATGCACTGGCTTTCAACACCAGTTTGTACCACTAACAGCCGATGAAGGGTCTTGGGTTCAGTACTTAAGTAAGGATGTACTGTTACTGGGCCAACGGTTGTGAAACGAGGAGATTTGGTCTAAATCTCGCTCAACTGCCAGGTTTTTTCCCAATTAAGGATAACAACTTTGTAGAGGCTGGGTGTGCCACAGGAGGGTGTCCCGACCTCAAAGTCGAGCTAAAATTGAAATAACAGAAAATAAATTTTCTGCCTTCAGTCGGAATTGAATGCGGACCCGAGAGCTTGGTAGTCAAGTGCCTTACCTACTGAGCTACTGCTCTCCCCAGTAATATATATTCAATGAAAAAAAAAAAAAAAAGAGTTATAAAAACATTTATATATATATATTTATATTTATTTATAACTTTTAAGGAGGCATTTTCGAAACAGACTTACTCTCTTATACTGCCAGTACCTCTTTTCAGACGATCTATCATCGAACTTCATTTTAGATTAGTAAATGTTCCAAATGCATGCTACGTAATTAACAATACATACGCAAGTCCGACTGAATTTAATTTAGCAAGCAATAAGAGAGTTTCTATTAAATTTTGAAAGAACGTTAGTACAGCATTCGGTTCGAAATGTATTCCAATATATCCTCTTCCAGGAACGTTCCCATTCCTAGAGGCCGTATTGTAAGAGTGGGGACAATGAGCGGGGGATAATAGTAAATACGGTCTAAAGCCTATCTCACCACTCACTAGTAGCAATAGGGATGAGATCAAAGACAAGACAGTTGCAGTAATTTAGGAGGCAGAACGGTATAGAAAACTGTTCCTCCCCGGCACAATGGAAGAAGGATGGAAGCACAATGCCCTATCGCCACTATTGTCCCCTAATTGTGCTTCTCTTGCCTTCCACCATCCACAAATCCTAGTTTCTCCAACCCCTTTATAC